>JAQPZY010001031.1:600000-1044602 GCA_029931535.1 Margaritifera margaritifera
CCCACTGGGGGAAGTAAAAGAAAGATAATTATTGTACCAACTTGGCAGATTTTCATTCTGTTGCTCAGTACTTTGAAAGAATCCAAGGAAATAAATTAACCACATCAAATGAAACTAATGGAATTTTATTTTGGTTTGGATTGGTGTTTTACAGCACAGCAACACAAGTAGGTTATTTAGTGCCAGTAAAGTGTCTTGCCCAAGGACATGCAATGGTAGCTGACACAGACTGATCTAATAATAGAATTTAAACTCACACCCTTTCAGTCACAAGTCTGGCATGTTAACCACTGAGCCACTGTGGCTCCTGCCGCCATTAGTCACCTCTTATGACACACAGGAGAGCACATTGGGCCTATTCTTAATTCCATGAGCCTCAAGTGGGGTATGTGTGTGTTTGTCATTAGTACATGATAATACATACAGTATAATGTGACTTGAAAGCAACTCTTCTTTCATTTACATATAATTAGATCCTTTCAACAAGTTATTATCTATATAAAAAATAAAAAAATTGTCATCTCATAGTAAAGCCAATCCTTGATCACCAATAAAGCCATACCAATGCACCAATAAAGCCACACCAATGCACCAATAAAGCCATACCAATACACCAATAAAACCACACCAATGCACCAATAAAGCCATACCAATGCACCAATAAAGCCATACCAATACGCCAATAAAGCCATACCAATACACCAATAAAGCCATACCAATGCACCAATAAAGCCATACCAATGCACCAATAAAGCCATACCAATACACCAATAAAGCCATACCAATACACCAATAAAGCCATACCAACACACCAATAAAGCCATACCAATGCACCAATAAAACCATACCAATGCACCAATAAAGCCATACCAATGCACCAATAAAGCCATACCAATACACCAATAAAGCCATACCAATGCACCAATAAAGCCATACCAATACACCAATAAAGCCATACCAATGCACCAATAAAGCCATACCAATACACCAATAAAGCCATACCAATGCACCAATAAAGCCATACCAATACACCAATAAAGCCATACCAATGCACCAATAAAGCCATACCAATACACCAATAAAGCCATACCAATGCACCAAAGAGGTGAAGATTAAATTGTAAATATCTTGCTCTAGGTATAATGTCTATTGCCAACATTAGAATAATATCAATAAAATTGAAACAAAAATTACTAAATTGATTTTTATGTCTTCTGATATTCATGTATGTTTAAAATATGATTTCCTGTGGCCACACTTACCCACACCTTGCTTAGACATTGTTCCTGAAATAAAGATGCTGAAAAGAAGGTTTGTTATACAAAAACTTCTAAGTTAGTATACACAAGGTAAAGCGTGGACTAAATCTATGCTAATAAAATTTATTCAGCAAAAAGACGCCTTACATAGGTGTTTCACTAAGTATCAAATGTTAAAAGGAAGCAACGGTAAGCTTCAGGACAGACAAAAGCAATAAAACAAGTCAATCCAGCTTAAATACAGCAAGTGACTACCAAATTAGCAAAAACCCAGTACGTTACGCTTGCTAATAATAAGGAAAAATTTTAAGGAAGGCCATTCAAAACTCTCTCTGTCCTAAAATTGAAAAAAAAAACATTTTCAAAAACCGAGCATGATAGATGAAGTGAAGTGGTGTGCAACCTGCTTACCACATATAACATTATCACAATTCATTATATAGATAAGGTGAATTAAATGATTGGCAGGCAAGTCAGTAGACTGCAAAAAGCAAGGATAGCGAAATTAAAATAAAATACCTACCTTTTGCTGCTTAGAAATTGTTTTTAGAATATAAAAAAAAAACAATATTTAAACACTAACGCCCTGAGAGGGGGTAAAATGGACCAATTAAAATGCTAAGACATACATTGGCTGTATGGAACAAATGTCTATAAAAAAAAACTTTCAAGGGAGCATAAATAAAGTGATAAAAGTTGATCAGGGTATAATCCTAACATTTAAAAAGAATATAGCACACAAGGCAATTGATAATAAGCATGTTGACCCATGACACGACGGCTAATCTTCTTTACGTAAGCGATGTTGAACATTACAACTTGGCAACTGAAAAATTAATAAGGACATCAGGGCGCATGCCTAGTGTGTGGGGGGTCCTAATGTAAGGGTGACCCAGTGTTTTGGAAGCTTCTGGTTCACCCTAATGGGATGACAAAATTTGTGTCGTTCGGTTGGTGTATTTTCCTAGCTATGCAATGCAATAACAACAGGTATGGTATTACTGATATTAAAAGAGTTTTTACAGCATCTTTACCTCTTATCTTTTGTCTCATGGTGCATATTTACTTTTGGATGGAGGGGTTTGTTTTCCTGGGAATCTGGCAAGGATTTTCCTTTACTATTTTTTGCTATCCAAGCTTTTGCTTGGCACTTTAGTCAGGATTGTGCTGATTTGCCACTGAATCCTACACTTACATTATAATATACTGTCACTGCCTGTGTCTTGCACTTTGCTAACACCTGGCAAGACAAAAACAAGGCAATTGATTATCTTTACATTTATTTTGCTTTTACCAAAACAATTTATTGACCATTCTCAAATAAATGGAAATTAATTAGAGGACAGTGGTGGACAATACTACATGGGTTATATAATCATTACCACAGAAACTGAACAAGAGTGAATGCCCACTTTTAAACATAATATGTTTAAAATAAGTGAAAGAGGGGTGTCTTGATGAGAAGCACATGCTATTAGATAACTACCGCATATCTTTCTATGTATAACACACATCCAAACTGTGGAAAGCATAGAGACAGATCTGCCATTCATAATGCACCAGCAGATCTGAGTCAATACTATTATTCCCATACTAAGACGGGGGTGGGGGGTGGGGGGGGACCAGCCTAATAAATCTGTCAAAAATAAAGGGGTAGACTTATTATCACAAAGAGATACATGGTTCATACAGATATTTAATCAGAAAAATAAAGCATTTATCAAAGACAAAAATTTTATTTTCAAGCACTATAATTAACTAGCTGTGTATAAACTTAGGAAGAATGTTGATTACGGTATGTAGAGTCCACACAATTTCAAAATAAAGTATTTCATTTCTTAAACAAGAACACTATTTTTAGGCTTAGGTGAAGACACTAGTGCAAGGGGCTTTGGGGCATTGGGGTAGAGGTGAAGATACTGTAGCTCAAGGGGCTTTGGGGCATTGGGGTAGAGGTGAAGACACTGTAGCTCAAGGGGTTTGGGGGCATTGGGGTAGAGGTGAAGACACTGTAGCTCAAGGGGCTTTGGGGCATTGGGGTAGAGGTGAAGACACTAGCTCAAGGGGTTTGGGGGCATTGGGGTAGAGGTGAAGACACTAGCTCAAAGGGCTTTGGGACATTGGGGTAGAGGTGAAGACACCAGCTCAAAGTGTTTGAGGGCATTGGGGTAGAGGTGAAGACACTGTAGCTCAAGGGGCTTTGGGGCATTTGGGTAGAGATGAAGACACTAGCTCAATGGACTTTGGAGCATTGGGGTAGAGGTGAAGACACTAGCTCAAGGGACTTTGGGGCATTGGGGTAGACTATGGTCACAGTCAGCTACGTCAGTTTTGGAGATACCAGTATCAATTGCCGGAGATTCCAAGACTCTTGAGTTTTTCATGTTTGAGCAAAAACATATTTTAAATTTGTTCCTACTGTCAATATTTCATTCTTTTTATGTTTTTAACTCTTGCCATGAGACTTTAAAGCAATTTTACTCATTGATCAAGCTGAGTTTTTTTTAGCTCTACAAGTCTGTAGTTAAATTGATGGTGGGGACTATAGAGCTAAGGTTAAATGCATAGACATTTTCATCAAAGTTGCCAGATCCTGAAAATTTCGCATAAGGGGTTAGTTCATCCATTTTAACTAAATGAAAAATAATACTGTATTCTACAAGCAATATCCACTTGTTTCCAGTGATTTTGGGTGCAACAGGGCCAGAAACATACCATTCTAAGATTTTTATTTTCGATTACAGTGATTGGTATGCAAGTTGATGGTAATGTTCCCACCATCAGTAAACTTAAGGTGACCTCAGTTACCAATGATTCAACATCTTTCGACAAACGCAACACATAGCTCTTTGTTTATCACTTGGTCTTACCGATTTACAGCGTGCATGGAGCCATATGGCAATCTTGTATGAAAATATGCTTCCCATCGCAGAACACTTGACTGACTGTTTTTTTATCAGCCTTAACAGCCCAGTCAACACAGCATCCATTCATTTACATCATGAGGTGGTTATAATCCCAAACAAGGCTGAGTACTAATAAGCATGTATGGGACCCAACTGGAAATCTTACTGAATATGTACGCAACCTAATATGGCATTAAAATTCCGGGAAGATTTGGGTTTTCTTAACAGATCTTTTATTTTCTTTCTTGATATTTATCTCAGAAAATCCATGTTTTAAATTAAATTAATTTGTTTCTAAATTCATGCACTTTTCAAGGACTAACAAGTGTTTTCAAGTACTTTTCCAGATGTTTTTGGAGCCAACCTTTCATTCAAGCACTTTTCAATGTAATCCCAAAATTCAAGCAACTTTCAAGATTGTGCAAATCCTGGAAATATCCCTGGTACATTTTTGCCAATATTTTTTTAAATGGGCAATGGGCTTATTGGAAAAAAGCAGTATTCATTCAACTGAAGATCTGAAACAAATAGCCCTAAGCACCTGGTCAGCTAGGGCACTGTGTGATGGAAGATGTAGATGCATGCTCTGAACAGTTTGGGGTGCTGTATATACTCGCCTAGAAGTAGAATCCAAATGCAAACAACATAAATCCTGATCTGCCATTGCATAATGCACCAGCAAATCAGTCTCTATGTTGTTTGTTGTACTGATTATTCCTAACAATGTGCATAGACCCAGTTCAGATAGTGCATTATGCAATGGCAGATCTGGTTCTATGCAGTTGGATCCGACTTATATGAGACTATATATAGTACATTATACAAAGATATATAATGTATGGCAGTCTCTGGCCCTCCATCCCAAATTATCACAAAATCTCTTAACAGGCAATTTCTCTTCTCTGGTAGAAGCATGTGTGAGAAAACAATGTAAAGACAATAATCTCATAAATATGCACATAAAAATACCTTCACAAGAAGTCATAGCCAATTTCCTTGTACTTTTCTGTTACTAGGAGTGTCTAGTAGACTTCTGTTCTCTTGTGATGTACACCTACACTTAATTCTCATTTATCTGTTGTGATGTACACCTACACTTAATTCTCATTCATCTGTTGTGATGTACACCTACTACACTTAATTCTCATTCATCTCTTGTGATGTACACCTACACTTAATTCTCATTCATCTGTTGTGATGTACACCTACACTTAATTCTCATTCATCTGTTGTGATGTACACCTACACTTAATTCTCATTATCTCTTGTGATGTACACCTACACTTAATTCTCATTCATCTCTTGTGATGTACACCTACACTTAATTCTCATTCATCTCTTGTGATGTACACCTACACTTAATTCTCATTCATCTCTTGTGGTGTACACCTACACTTAATTCTCATTCATCTGTTGTGATGTACACCTACACTTAATTCTCATTCATCTGTTGTGATGTACACCTACACTTAATTCTCATTCATCTGTTGTGATGTACACCTACACTTAATTCTCATTCATCTCTTGTGATGTACACCTACACTTAATTCTCATTATCTCTTGTGATGTACACCTACACTTAATTCTCATTCATCTGTTGTGATGTACACCTACACTTAATTCTCATTCATCTCTTGTGATGTACACCTACACTTAATTCTCATTCATCTGTTGTGATGTACACCTACACTTAATTCTCATTCATCTCTTGTGATGTACACCTACACTTAATTCTCATTCATCTGTTGTGATGTACACCTACACTTAATTCTCATTCATCTGTTGTGATGTACACCTACACTTAATTCTCATTCATCTCTTGTGATGTACACCTACACTAAATTCTCATTCATCTCTTGTGATGTACACCTACACTTAATTCTCATTCATCTGTTGTGGTGTAAACCTACACTTAATTCTCGTTGTGGTGAAGAGCCTCTATGTAGTTTTGTACAGGGTTTTTGCAAGCTACAGAAATGTTCCTTATCTTTAGTGGTAACTTGGTACTGGACTCATTAGAATAAATACTGCATTGAGTCAAGAATAATTAGCGATCATGCTGTAACCAGTTCTGTGCAGCAACTGATGCAACCCTCAAACATACTGTCCATAATTTTTAAAATTATTTCTTAAGGCATACAAAAAATTATAATTAAAAATATTAATCAGAATTTGAAAAATTTTAATACAGGAAAAAATTAACTGTAAAGAAAACTAAAGTATCAAAAAAATAACGAACATTTGTATTTAGTGATAGTATGTAAAATAAAATTGGAGGGTAAAAAAATTACAGAGTACAGCATGTCATGTTTTGTACCCAGAAACAATACATCCTTAATTAATGGAACAAACAAAATCTACATTGGGTCAATGAAATGAATTAAACCTACTCTAAGTGATGCAATTCTTTCCATTGATCATACTATCTCTATAATTCTCTGAACACATTGATAAAATGGTGTCCTCTGTACAATGTAATTTCTATTGACAGTGTACTATAATTCCCCTGTGACATAGACAAGACATGGACTTTCAGGGTAGGTTTTTATTTCTTTTCCTCTAAATCTGGACTTGAAATATGTGGATTCTTTTGCTACAGTAATTTTCAGTTATTGGCATAACCTCTGTTAAAGTTTCACTTGGAAATTCCATCCCATTTGTGCTGAAAATTGATTATGATTACAAATTTGTTGTGAAATCTATGTTTTGGGCTTAATTAATAGCATTTCTATCTAACCTTTCAATAAAATGAACACTGACATGCAAACCATGTATTCTAAGCACTAGTTTATTCATTGACTTTGATCTAAATTTTTACTAATATATGTATTTTATGGACTTGGATCTAAATTTTTACTAATACATGTATTTTATGGACTTTGATCTAAATTTTTAACAATACATGTATTTTATGGACTTTGATCTAAATTTTTACTAATACATGTATTTTATGGATTTTGATCTAAATTTTTACCAATACATGTATTTTATGGACTTTGATCTAAATTATTACTAATACATGTATTTTATGGACTTTGATCAATATTTTTACTAATACATGTATGTTATGGACTTTGATCTAAATTTTTACTAATACATATATTTTATGGACTTTGATCAAAATTTTTACTAATACAAGTATTTTAGAGAGCTCTTCACTAGTAAAGTATAATGTACAAGGATTTCCTGTGGATTCACTATGCGCATGGATTCATTATGTGCGTGTCAATACTTTTTTTTAGCAATGACTAAAGAGATAATTTCTTCAATAGTGAAATTCCTAGATAGAGCTTGGACACACACAAACCTTTTTTCACCACAGATGGTTTGCTTTATTTGAGCCATTAAGTGTGTAGTCTGCAGCTACAGCCAAATACACAAATCTGGTACCTCACAAAAAATGTTTGTTTATAGCAAATCATTTTATTTTAGACTACTGACAGAATGGAAGTAAGCAGTTGCTAAAAGAAACCTCTTTAAAATATGTGCAAATTTTCCCGAGTATTAAATCAGAGCAAATATTTTAAAGTAAAAAAGTTTAATCAAATAAATGCAAATACATACATCAACATTGAACTAGTTTTGAAAATTAACCTCCAATGAATAAAGCATTCAGGTCTAACAGCTTTGTGGAGAAAATAACAATTTGTTGTAAAATATATTTAATATTCTTGTTATAATTATTGTCGCTCAAAATAATAATTTTCAGTCTAGCAGTGGTTACAGTAGCATAGTTACGCATACCCACAGATGCACTTGCTTAACATAATTAAAACAATAGTCCCTTGAAGGGACTGACGCTTTACTGGGTAAAAAGAATTTTCAAAAATTCAAGATAGGACCATTTCTTCCTTTTAACTGCCAAGTGTTGAAACCATCTCTGATATTCTTCAGCAACAACAGTTTAAAATTAGCTGCTGTGGTGGCCATACTGAATGTCAGATTGGCACCATTTTCATTTAGGACCAAGTAGACATCATCAGAAGTCTTTTGGTGATAGCCCCATGCCAATATGAGCATCCATTCAGGGGTAGTAGCTGTTGTGGCAGCCATACTGGATGTATGATTGGCACCATTTTTAACTAGGACCAACTAGGTATCTTAAGAAGTCTACTGGTGAAAACCCCCATGATGATATAGTCATCCGTTTTTCAAGGAGTAGAGATAACAATATTTTCAAGATGGCGACCATGGTGGCCATATTGAGGGTAAGTTTGCATCATTTTCATTTAGGACTGACCAGACAGCATAATAACTCTTCTGATGAAAACCCATGTCAAAATGACTTTCCATTTAAGAGGAGTAGCAATAACAAGATTTTCAAGATGGTCCATATTGGACATCAGATCAGCACCATTTTTAATTTAGGACCAACAAGACATTATAAGAAGTCTTGTGAAAACCCCATGTTGATATGAGTTTCTGCTTTGGAGGAGCAACAATAACAAGATTTTCAAGATGGTTGCTGTGGAGGCCATATTTGATATCCAAGTGACACCATTTTCATTAAGGACCAAGTAGACCATGGGATGAATGTGTACTGTGTTTGTAAAGTTTCATGGCAATCCTTCAAGTAGTTTAGGAGGAGTAGCAATAACAAATTTGTGCTAATGAACAGATGGATGACAGATGTCAGATGTTGGATGACAGAAAAACGACCATCCCATAAGCTCTTCTGGTCTATGACCAGAGGAGCTGTAAACAAACAAACATGTTTTACAGATCTATGAGATATACTCCTTTGCACCCTTATAGTGCATGATTGCCTGGCTATTTACCCATGAATTATTACCTAAAATGCATGATGTTGAAATAATCTCATGAAAAGAATAAAATAATGTAGTTGTTTGTATTGTTTTAGAAAAAGGGATTTAGGTACAATAAGACAAAAGAGCAAAAATATTTAGGACAAAATTCTTGCCATGTAATTATCTCATGGGAGTGGATCCAAGTAAAACCAGATCTGTCAATAAGTGAGTGCTTATAGAAAAAAAATCTGTTCTAAGTGTAAACTCAGCTTTCAAACATGGATATATAACTCAGTACCAATCTGACAAAGCCTAATCTTATGTGGGATACAAACTCTCATCAGGATAGAACTGCATACCAAGTTTCATTAAGATATCTCTAACAGTTCAGGAGATATTAATTGGAGAAGAGTGTGACATACCGATGGATGACAGACACAATTTGTAATAAAACTCAAAAAGTACTAATCTGACAAAGTGAAATCTGATACAGAATACAAATGACTGTGATGATACAAAGCATAACAAGTTTCATCAAATATCTCAAGTGATTCAAGAGATATTAACTGGAGAAGAGCGTGACACATTTTGTACTGTAAATGGCATATTATTTGGTTTGATTTTGTGTGATTTAGTGCCATTTTTCAGCACATGATAGGCTAAATATGGCAACTAGTGTATTTGGTGGATGAAGAAACTGGGAAGATCCCGGCAAGAACCACCAACCCATGGAAAGCTACTGACAAGCTTGCTTAAAGACCCACGTTGGTCGAGCCAAGACTCAAACTCACACCGACAGAAGTGAGATGTGTGAGTGATCTGTTAAGGTGAGCGTTTTACACCACTCAGCCACCTGGGGCCCTGAATGGCATATCATACTGATGCTGAATTTTAAAATTTTTAAGCAGAAACCATTTTTCATCTTTCAATCACATTGACTCTGACCTTTGATCTTTTGAGCCCAAAATGAATAGGCTTCTTCCTTACCCCAAGTGCAAGCCATCCACAAAGTTTGATAATGGTAGATGATAGATAACTAAAGTTATTGCGCAGAAACCATATTCCTTCTTTCAGTGACATTGACCTTGGATTAGATGTATGTGTACAAGGTGTCATTTTTCATTTATATATACATCTACATATCTAGCAGTCCTCTCCTCTCTCATCACACAGACTTACAGATGGTTGTTTAATAATATTAATCACATAAAGGGGTGAACAAAATGGATATGAATGAAAAAATGAAGTAATATTGACAATTTATTAATTAGTCATAATCCATATTCTTCCAAATTAATTGTATATTAATTAAGTGTAAATCTTACACACAGCCACACTGACTAATCTCTACTGGTCTTTTGATATGTAAAAGGTGATTAGCTAAGTGGATGTGTATGGTAAAAGTTAGTGAGGGACACCCACAATACTATCCTAAGCAGCTAGAGAATCAGTCACAAGATCAGAGACAGGGAGTATATAAACAGCCCAATATTGATTCTCAGTCCAGCCTGTAGTACACACTGATTCCACTTGAGTCTGGATACTCTAAAACATCCCAAGATTTGTTGAAATTTCAATATTATGCAAAAGGAATATCCACATGGTAGGTTGTCTTAAATATTTTATTGCATGCAGAGAGAATGGTATTTTGTTTTTCCTCTGTCACTTCATAAACTGCTGCTTGTATTTAATTCATATAACTTGTCTAGAAAATTCTACTTTATGGTATATATTATTGATTTTTCTGAAAGGATCAAGGTTGTCAATTTCTACTGTATACTAGAGTATCTTTTATTATATCTACACTTTTGGGGATAAATTGTGATGGATCATGTCTGTCCATCACCATTATCTTTGTAACCTGAACTCCATCTACACCAATTGAAGGAGAATGATATTTGGTACCATGCTTAGAAGGATGTGTAGATGACAATGAAGGTGTCAGATCCTGGATGTACACATACACACACCCAAACTCCACAAAAGGAGGATGGGGTGGTGGTCAAAGATCACATTTTCATAGGCAATATGGACTCTTCATCTGTAACCTGAACTCCATCTACCTGATTGAAGGAGTGTGATATTTGGCATGATATTATGCTGCCCTGGTGAGGGGATGGAGGTAGGGTGGTGCAAAAAAGTGTAGATATTTGTAATGGCTTCCAGCTCTAGTGAAATTGTTTTCTTCTTTTAGCTTGACACTGAAGTAGCAAAAGCACAACCACTTTAACAAGCATCTAAAATTGATTCAAACTTTATTTTTTTAAAATTTACATTTCTGGTCCGATATCTTTGTTATCAATCACAGGACACTTGTATAGCTGGCACTTGTCTGGGCTTTTCAATCATTCAGACAAATGAAGTGTCACTCAGATACACAACGTATTATACATAATTTTTGTACAAGTTTTTCACACAAACAATTATCAAGACCAAATCCATGCTTCAAAATAGGTTCAGATGGTGGACACTTTACTGTATACGTAACTTTTTGCGAATTGACCTATTTGCAGTCACACCTAATATTTCATGAACCAGAAGGCAGTGTAAAATCAGTGAACAATACTTGTTACATATAGCCCTTGATACACACACTGCATCTGTCACAAAGCTTTTCCAGACTTAATTAACTTCTTTTTTTATTGAAATTATTTTATTCATTTGTTGATTTTTAAACAATATTCAATATTTCTACAATTCTCTTGACAGCAGAACACATTCTTGTCTAGTGTATCAACTTCCACCTAGTGAGACAGAAGTTTTTTTCTTGCTGAACTGGAGAAGCTCTTTGATGATGTACACTGAAGAAAAGCTTGTACTTTTTAAAAGAATGTATTTATATAACAAATTTTTACTTTACTTTTTAAGAATTTTTTCTTTTTCTTCCATTTATCTTATATTTTATATACCTTTAACCTTTATCTTATATTTTTTAAACCTTTACCTGTTATCTTATATTGTATGTACCTTTGACCTTTATCTTATATTGTATGTACCTTTAGCCTTTATCTTATATTTTATGTACCTTTAGCCTTTATCTTATATTTTATGTACCTTTAGCCTTTATCTTATATTTTATGTACCTTTAACCTTTATCTTATATTTTATGTACCTTTAACCTTTATCTTATATTGTATGTACCTTTAGCCTTTATCTTATATTTTATGTACCTTTGACCTTTATCTTATATTTTATGTACCTTTAACCTTTATCTTATATTTTATGTACCTTTGACCTTTATCTTATATTTTATGTACCTTTAGCCTTTATCTTATATTTTATGTACCTTTGACCTTTATCTTATATTTTATGTACCTTTAGCCTTTATCTTATATTTGATGTACCTTTAGCCTTTATCTTATATTTTATGTACCTTTAGCCTTTATCTTATATTTTATGTACCTTTAACCTTTATCTTATATTTTATGTACCTTTAACCTTTATCTTATATTTTATGTACCTTTGACCTTTATCTTATATTTTATGTACCTTTGACCTTTATCTTATATTTTATGTACCTTTAGCCTTTATCTTATATTTTATGTACCTTTAGCCTTTATCTTATATTTTATGTACCTTTAGCCTTTATCTTATATTTTATGTACCTTTAACCTTTATCTTATATTGTATGTACCTTTAGCCTTTATCTTATATTTTATGTACCTTTGACCTTTATCTTATATTTTATGTACCTTTAACCTTTATCTTATATTTTATGTACCTTTAGCCTTTATCTTATATTTTATGTACCTTTGACCTTTATCTTATATTTTATGTACCTTTAGCCTTTATCTTATATTTTATATACCTTTAACCTTTATCTTATATTTTATGTACCTTTAGCCTTTATCTTATATTTTATGTACCTTTGACCTTTATCTTATATTTTATGTACCTTTGACCTTTATCTTATATTTTATGTACCTTTAGCTTTTATCTTATATTTTATGTACCTTTGACCTTTATCTTATATTGTATGTACCTTTAACCTTTATCTTATATTTTATGTACCTTTGACCTTTATCTTATATTTTATGTACCTTTAGCCTTTATCTTATATTTTATGTACCTTTAGCCTTTACTTATATTTTATATACCTTTAACATCATTTTAACATCTGTACCTTTTTATTTTATCTTGTAGGACTGCATGTTTACATTTGTTCAGAGGGGTTTACCTTCCTTTATTTTCAAAATTTTTTACCTTTACAATTTAATCAGAACTTCATAACCAGGATTATGCTGAGTTGCCATTACATACATACATACATACATACATACATACATACATACATACATACATACATACATACATACATACATACATACATACATACATACATACATACATACATACATACATACATACATACATACATACATACATACATACATACATACATACATACATACATACATACATACATACATACATACATACATACATACATACATACATACATACATACATACATACATACATACATACATACATACATACATACATACATACATACATACATACATACATACATACATACATACATACATACATACATACATACATACATACATACATACATACATACATACATACATACATACATACATACATACATACATACATACATACATACATACATACATACATACATACATACATACATACATACATACATACATACATACATACATACATACATACATACATACATACATACATACATACATACATACATACATACATACATACATACATACATACATACATACATACATACATACATACATACATACATACATACATACATACATACATACATACATACATACATACATACATACATACATACATACATACATACATACATACATACATACATACATACATACATACATACATACATACATACATACATACATACATACATACATACATACATACATACATACATACATACATACATACATACATACATACATACATACATACATACATACATACATACATACATACATACATACATACATACATACATACATACATACATACATACATACATACATACATACATACATACATACATACATACATACATACATACATACATACATACATACATACATACATACATACATACATACATACATACATACATACATACATACATACATACATACATACATACATACATACATACATACATACATACATACATACATACATACATACATACATACATACATACATACATACATACATACATACATACATACATACATACATACATACATACATACATACATACATACATACATACATACATACATACATACATACATACATACATACATACATACATACATACATACATACATACATACATACATACATACATACATACATACATACATACATACATACATATGTACGTACATACATACATAAGTCTCTATATGATTAAGCTACATACCTGTGTAATATATAGGCACATGTACTATGTAGTGTATACATCATGGTGATATAATACATGTACTGTAATTAAGGTGGGTTAGTTTTTAAGGGTACTTTCAGCACTTTATTTAGCTGTATCAGGAAAAGATAATGGAAGCTAAGTGCCTTTCCCAATTAGGACACAAACCAATTAAGGCAGTCAATCCTGACTGGTATGGGTGGGTACTGAACCCACGATCCTTAGAAGTCCAACTCTCTACCAAATGAGCTACTGCAGCTTCCATTGTAATTAAGGATACATATTAATGTCAGCTTCATGAATAGATATATTTGAAATCTGAGTAATGGAAACATCTGTGTGCACATTTTTCTCATAGCAGACAGCATCATTACAATAAGAAAAATAAATACATACCCCATCTCTTTTCTTGAGTATTATCTTCTCTTATATTAGTTTTATTGTGATGACTACAAGTTTTCTTTATGATGCTCCATGTCAAAACTTGTTCTCATCTTGTGAGCAAACAAATCCTTACTTGTTCACTGCAATTCTATGTAGCTTTTTTAACTCCATTATTCCCCATTATTTGTTTTAAATACTACATGTACAATATTTTTGTAAAGGATAACTGATGCACAATGCTATCTGTTCCGTTCCATTTATGACTTTATGCAAACAGCATAGACCCTTATCTGCTAGTGGTGGAGAGGTGCGGTCAATATACTGAAGTTGAAAATTACTGAAAATAAGTATTTTTTTAAAAAAAGTGTTTATAAATGTTGTCTTTTATGAACAGGTGTTCTATATATAAAAGTGTCTAGTTAGTTACATTCTGGTCTATGTAACTGTATATAAAGGTGTCTAGTTATGTAGGATCCTGGTCTATGTAACTGTATATAAAGGTGTCTAGTTATGTAGGATCCTGGTCTATTAACTGTATATAAAGGTGTCTAGTTATGTAGGATCCTGGTCTATGTAACTGTATATAAAGGTGTCTAGTTATGTAGGATCCTGGTCTATTAACTGTATATAAAGGTGTCTAGTTATGTAGGATCCTGGTCTATTAACTGTATATAAAGGTGTCTAGTTATGTAGGATCCTGGTCTATGTAACTGTATATAAAGGTGTCTAGTTATGTAGGATCCTGGTCTATGTAACTGTATATAAAGTTGTCTAGTTATGTAGGATCCTGGTCTATGTAACTGTATATAAAGGTGTCTAGTTATGTAGGATCCTGGTCTATGTAACTGTATATAAAGGTGTCTAGTTATGTAGGATCCTGGTCTATTAACTGTATATAAAGGTGACTAGTTATGTAGGATCCTGGTCTATGTAACTGTATATAAAGGTGTCTAGTTATGTAGGATCCTGGTCTATGTAACTGTATATAAAGGTGTCTAGTTATGTAGGATCCTGGTCTATGTAACTGTATATAAAGGTGTCTAGTTATGTAGGATCCTGGTCTATTAACTGTATATAAAGGTGTCTAGTTATGTAGGATCCTGGTCTATGTAACTGTATATAAAGGTGTCTAATTATGTAGGATCCTGGTCTATGTAACTGTAGGTTCTGGGTTTATGTGACTATAGGTTCTGGATCTGTGTGACTATAAGTTTCCAGTTTTAAATAACTGTAAGTTATAGGTCTATGGACCTGTAGGTTCTGGGTCCATGTGACAGTAGGTTCTAGGTCTATGTGAATGTATGTTCTAGGTCTATATAAGTGTGGGTTTTGAGTCTATATAACTGTAGATTCTGGGTCCATATGTTACTATAGGTTCTAGGTATATGTAATTGTAGGTTTTGGGTCCATCTGACTGTAGATTCTAGGTATGTCATTGTAGGTTTTGGATCTATGCACTATAGGTTCTAGATCTATGTAACTGTAGGTTCTAGGTCTATGTAACTGTAGGTTCTAGGTCTATGTAACTGTAGGTTCTAGGTCTATGTAACTGTGGGTTCTGGGTCTATGTATTTTTTCTGTGTCTATATGCTGTTATGTATTGATGTGTAAAAACAGCCTAGATCTTGAAATATGCAACAAGAATTCCCATTAACAAGTCCAGGTCTCACTATCACAAACTCTAATATAATTGACATTATTAATCTTCATTCAACTGGAGTAAACACAGATAAAGCACAACCACAAGTATGTAGAGATAGCCTTGTTAACACAGCAGATCCCATGTAAACAATTTCCCACTAACAAACAAGATAACACTTCAAGAGGTAATGTCAGAAAACAGAAAAAAGATTTCCAGTAACATGGAACAATTAACATTTTTAGTAAAAGAACACCAGACATCTAGATAAACAGTCCATTTTAAGCAGACAATTAAACTAAAATATACAGGTGTCATTTTTTTTCTTCAAAAAATGTTCAGATTATGCAGAACAATTTTAAGCACTAGTCCAAAGTTGTCAGTATAATTGCCCTGGCCATAAGCACAGTCCATGTCGTATGATGGTATGTTTGATCAATATAAATTCAAATTCACTGTTTCATTCACCCTTGAAATGGCAGTACTTGAACACCATGAGAACACTCACTTAGACAGAGCCATATAATCAAACACACTGTGTACTAGTCTCAGTCACTAAGCCGTTTGATGCATTCAGAAAGGCATGATAGTCTCAGTCACTAAGCTGTCTGATGCATTCAGAAAGGCATGATAGTCTCAGTCACTAAGCTGTCTGATGCATTCAGAAAGGCATGATAGTCTCAGTCACTAAGCTGTTTGATGCATTCAGAAAGGCATGATAGTCTCAGTCACTAAGCCGTTTTATGCATTCAGAAAGGCATGATTAACAAAATGATGATTAAGACTCTGTCTTATAACTAAGATTTGTTGTGTTCACAAAATACTACATTGAATTTAAAAAAATTAAATTAGTCCCAAACCAGGGAGTAAAATACCCAGTTTATTAAATTAGTCCCAAACCAGGGAGTAAAATACCCAGTTTATTAAATTGTTATATAGCACTCTGGAACTTTATACAAACTGAATGAGACAAATGACAGAGAACAAACCCTGTACTTCCATTCTTAAAATTTTAAATAGAAGTTTGGGATTGCAAGAAAAAGGAAGGATTGTATGACTATTAGAACAGGGAAGTGTTCAACTAAGAAAGTATAGAATATCTGGGCTGCTTTGATACAACTCTTTTTATATCTGCTTGGTCTTCAATACAAACTGCCTGATAATACACTGGAACCTTTCAAGACAAAACTAAAAGCTCCTTGAAACTGAAATAGTTTTCTGGTCCAGCCATCATAAAGTTTTACTCAACATTTCCAGTAATATATACTACTCCAAACTTTCAATTCTTGCATGAAATGTACCAATTACAGAATTGTTGCATGAAATGTACCAATTACAGAATTGTTGCATGAAATGTACCAATTACAGAATTCTGATTGGTTAGATTATTTTTAAGTAAAGTTTGGAATAGAGTTAGATTTTATGCCAAAGGGGCTGTTGGTCTTAATCGCTCCATTCTGTTCATAAAATTAAAACTAAACTGAAAATTCCCCAAAACCAAAATTGTGTTGGGGTTCTGAGAGTTTTCGGTCTCGGAGATTTCATTGTATATGAATATCCTGATGATATGACTAAAAATGATTTTACTCTCTTAAGAATGATTGCTTATGAAATATTTGATTATTTAATTATTTTTTTTAAAATGATATTTTTACATAGGTCAGTGTCCAAACAATCCATAAGCACTTAAAAATGAACAGGTTGGTGTGCATTTCCTGGCACTATTCTGATCCCCAAGAAAATGTCATTTCCTAGAAAAGATGTGCAAAATTAAAAACTAATTGGCATCATGATTGACAATATATCTTGATCTTAAAATGCAAGATGACAAGGTCATTAAAAAAGTAAACTCACTGCTTTATCTCTTTAACACAATAAAATCATCTCCCTCAAGAACAGAGAAAGATATTCTACAATGCCTATATCATGGCACATCTAGAATATTGTTGTTCTATTTGGGGTAATAGTGATACAGAAAATCAATAGAGACTACTGAAATTTCAAAAAAGAGCAGATAGAGTTATTCTTGATGCTGATTTAGATACACCGTCAACAAATCTTTTTAAAACTCTTGGGTGGCTTCCATTTCAACAGAGAACTCAACTTTTAAGGGTTTACTAGTCTACAAATCCATACATGGGCTGGCTCTGGATTATCTGTAAATTTGTGGAAAATGTATAACATATGAATTAAGATCAATCTCAAACAACAATTTATATTTACCTAAACCAAATTCTGAGTTTTAAGTTTTGCCAAACTATGGAATTCCATTCTACCCTATATTAGGTCTGCTGACACATCCAATGGTTGTAAGAAGTATTTTGTGTAATTCAGTAATACTCTACTTTCAAACAATGTACTTTCATGTACCAGTACTCACCTGCACACAGGTTCACTACTTTTTATTGTACGAATCCTGTATGCACTCATCGTTAATGCCTTGTACATATTTTATAGTAGTAGTAGATCAAATTATCTAGTTTTTAATAACATTGTTATCTAAAGACACCACAACTTGTAAAAACTGTACATCATATACATGTGATTGTAGAAGGTCTCATGTAAGATTGATCTGTTGACCAATTGAACTTTTTTATATAAAATCCTTATTATTATTATTATTAGTAGTAGTAGTCAGTGGCATACTAAGGGTAAATGGTGCCCGGGGTGACGATGATGACCCAAAGAGCCAGAATACGAGGCCCAAATTTTTTTCAGCTGCCCCATTTGCTCCCCCGTTAGTACGCTACAGGTAGTAGTGATAGTAGTGATAGTAGTAATAGTAGTAATAGTAGTAGTAGTAATAGTAGTAGTAGTGATAGTAGTAGTAGTAATAGTAGTAGTAGTAGTAGTAGTGATAGTAGTAGTAGTAATAGTAGTAGTAGTGATAGTAGTAGTAGTGATAGTAGTAGTAGTAATAGTAGTAGTAGTGATAGTAGTAGTAGTGATAGTAGTAGTAGTAGTAGTAGTAGTAGTAGTAGTGATAGTAGTAGTAGTGATAGTAGTAGTAGTGATAGTAGTAGTAGTGATAGTAGTAGTAGTGATAGTAGTAGTAGTGATAGTAGTAGTAGTAGTAGTAGTAGTAGTGATAGTAGTAGTAGTGATAGTAGTAGTAGTGATAGTAGTAGTAGTGATAGTAGTAGTAGTAGTAGTAGTAGTAGTAGTAGTAGTAGTGATAGTAGTAGTAGTGATAGTAGTAGTAGTAGTAGTAGTGATAGTAGTAGTAGTGATAGTAGTAGTAGTGATAGTAGTAGTAGTAATAGTAGTAGTAGTAGTAGTAGTGATAGTAGTAGTAGTAATAGTAGTAGTAGTGATAGTAGTAGTAGTAATAGTAGTAGTAGTAATAGTAGTAGTAGTGATAGTAGTAGTAGTAATAGTAGTAGTAGTGATAGTAGTAACAGTAGTAATAGTAGTATACTTTATCAATTTCTTTCATAGGACTGTTATATCAATTATTAAAATTGAACAAGTTTTCTTTCTAATATATTAGTTAAGAGACAAATGTCACAACCATATCACATTACCTCCAGACTCTACCCAAGTTCATAGCACTATGATATACCTAGGAAAAAAGTGATGTCATATCAATGGCATGATAATGTCATTTAAAGCCACACAGTAAGCATTGATTTTATGAAGCAAACTCCCTTAATAAGGTTTTAACTATAACTTTCAAATTAAGTTTAAACAAGAGTCCCTGGTAGTGACTGACACTTTAATGGGCAAAAAGAATTTCCAGGAATTCAAGATAAGACCATTTCTTCCTTTTGACTGCCGAGTGTTGAAACCATCTCTGATATTCTTCAGCAACAAGATTTTCAAATCAGCCACTGTGGTGGACATATTGGATGTCAGACTGGCACCATTTTCATTTAGGACCCAGTAGACATCATCATAATTTTTTTGGCAAAAACCCCATATCAATATGACCATCCATTCATGGAAATAGCAATAGCAAGATTTTCAACACATCCCTTGTGGCAGCCATATTGGATGTAACATTGGCACCATTTTCATTTGGGACCAACTAAGTACCATAAGAAGTATACTGGAAAAACCCACATGTTGATATAGCCATCCATTTTCAAGATGGCCACCATGGTGGCCATGTTGTGGGTCAGTTTGCATCATTTTCATTTAGGACCAACTTAAGAGATCATAAGAAGTCTTCTGGTGAAAACCTCATGCCAATGTGACTTACCATTTTCGAGGAGTAGCAATACAATTTTTTTCAAGATGGCTCTCATGGCAACCATACTGGATGTCAAATCAGAAGACATTTTCATTTAGGATCAAAAGTCTTTAAGTGCAAACCCCATGTTGATATGATCATCCAATCAGGAGGAGTATCAATAACAAGATTTTCAAGATGTCCACTCTGGAGGCCATATTAGATATCAGATAGACACCATTTTCATTTAGGACTATATAGACATCATAAGAAATCTTCTGGTGAAAACCCCACATCAATATGACTCTCCATTCAGGAGGAGTAGCAATAACAAGATTTTCAAGATGGCTCACATGGCAACCATACTAGTTGTGAGATCAGCACCATTTTGATTTAGAATTTAATCATCAACATTTTCAATTAATCAACTAGACATTATAAGAAGTCTTTAAGTGAAAACCCCATGTCGATATGATCATCCATTTAGAGAAGTAGCAATAACAAGATTTTCAAGATAGCCACTGTGGTGGCCATATTAGACTTCAGAAAACCCCACGTCAATATGACTCTCCATTCAGGAGGAGTAGTGATAAGAAGATTCTCAAGATGGCTGCCATGGCAACCATATTGGACGTCAGATCAGCACCATTTTCACTGAGGACCAACTGAACACCATAAGAAGTCTTCTGGTGAAAATCACATGCTAATCTGACCATCCATTCAGGAGAAGTAGTAATAATAAAATTTTCAAAATGACTGCTGTGGTAGCCATGATAGATGTTCAAATGGCACCATTTTCATTTAGGACCAACTAGACATTGGGATGAATGTGTGTGTAAAGTTCCATGGTAATCCTCCAAGTAGTTCAGGAGCAGTAGCGACAACAAACTTTTGCTACTGGACAGATAGACGAAAGACCATCCCATAAACTCTTCTGATCTATGACTATTAGAGCTAAAAGTCTGACCTCTTTTCACAAGCAGCAGTAAGTACCGGTATCCTTTACTTGCTTGAATTTGAGGTCGAATTTAGCTCAATCAAGAATTTTCAAATCTGATCGTTATAAGGGCTGGGGCTAGTGCTATTGATAACAAATGGTATGAGCACATGTATCCACTGGTTGAAACTTCTAAAATTGTTTTCATGTTCAATACTGTTTGTTAACTAATAATAAAATATTATAAATATTTTAAAACAAGAGGTCCAAGTGGACCTGAGATCACTCACTTTGCCCAATAGACAAAATGCAAGAGCAGTTGGCCAAGGAATATGGGTCAGTAGTATGCTTTTTTTTTTGTTGAAAATTTCCACCAATGCTGTTGATTGCATGTGCTTTTAAAACAACTCTTTCAAGTTTTTATATCTTCGTCCATATTTGATGGTATATCAAAATCATTTGTCCAATATTGAAAGGCCCCTACGCTTTCTGTTAAAGTTATAAAATTTTATTGGGTGTTTTTATTAAATATAAAGTTGTGTATATGTTCTTCTAGTTTTAGTCATGGGAGCCATATTTGAAGGCAATCAACATCATTAGTAAAATTATGAAAGGCCTTCAAGTTAGCATGCTTTCTATCAAATTTAATTGAATGGCATTTTAGCTATTAAAAGTTTTTCTCATTTTAGTAACAGCAACCATATTTGATGGCATATTGGCATCATTTCTAAACTTTAAAAGCCCTCCATGCCAGGATGCTTTCTGTCAACTGTGCATAAATTCTGTATTGCAATTTTTGTGAAGAAGCCGTTTGAAGGATTTTCTATATTTTTTTAATAGCAACCATATTTTATGACATTTCAACATCATTTGTATATATTTGAAAGCCTTTTAAACCAGAATCTTGTCAGTCAAATGTGGTCAAATTTTGCATAGCAGTTTCTGAGAAAATGTAATTTAAAGTTGTTTTCAAGTATTAATAATGGTGATCATATTTAGTGGCAGATCAGCATTATTTTTACAAATTTCAAAGGCCTTTAAGGTAGGATGCTTTCTTGTAAAAGTTAGTCATATTATGTTGATCTTTTTCTTTTAAAAAAGAAGAAGTGATTTAAAGGTTTGTCTTTTTTTACAAATGGTGGGCGTATTTGATTGCGGATTGGCATAATTTATAAAAAAAAGTAAAATCCCGCTCTGCCAGGATGCTTACTGTCAAATTTGGTCATTGTCTGTTAAGTGGTGTTTTAGAAGAAGTCAGTTTAAGATTTTTCTCTTTTTAGTAATGCAGGCTATATCTGATGGCGGATTGGCATCATTGGTATAAATTGAAAGCAATCTAAGCCAGGATCCTTCCTGTCAAATCTGGTCATATTTTTTAGTAATGGTGTCCATATCTAATGGAAGATTGTCATCATTTATATAATTTCAAAGACCTTCATGACAGAATGCTTTCAGTAAAATTGGGTCAAATTCTGTGTGAGTAGTTTTTGATAATTAGTTGTTTAAAGGTTTTTCCATTTTTAGTAATGGCAACCATAGTGGATGATGGATCTTCATCTACTGAACAAATTTTAGAGGTCTTGATGCCAGAATGCTCCTTGTAAAATCATGAGCATATAGGTCAAGTGGTTTTTGAGGAGTTGTAAACAGAAATTGTGAATGGATGGTACATGATGGATGACTTGCAATGGAAGACACATGAAGGGCCATATGATGAGCTCAAGTGACCTTAAGGCCAGTTAAGCTAAAAAGTCAATTAGAACAGATGCAGAAACAAAGCTTCAGGGAAAATTCTTAGATTTGCAGTATTAAGCTCAGTAGTTAAATTTATAGGTTGATTGAAGGCATAGGCAATTTTAACTAATTTAGAGAAACTCTCTCTCTCTCTCCAATTTGGCTAATACAATAAATGGTTGTAACCAATGCCTGGATGGCAATATACATGAAAAGCTGAATAAGTGAGTTTGAAAAATGAAAGAAATTTTAAATCGTGGTGTCAACTGGCCAAAAGAGGTAATGAAATATTTGTAAATGAATCAGAATATATATATATATATATATATATATATATATATATATATATATATATATATACATATACACACACACACACACACAAATATATATATATATATATATATATATATATATATATATATATATATATATATATATATATATATATATATATATATATATATATATCTATATCTATATCTATATATATATATATATACTAACATATTTATACCAACATGTGATTAATTACATAATAACAATGTCAGTAAAAATGTTGTCTAAATATGGTATCACCTTTGTAGGTTTATCATACAACGCACTATTAAAAAAAACAATTAATTTACCCACTAGATGTTGAAATAGTCGTTACCTTCCCACGACAATTCAACACTAAAAGTTCACTTGACTTTGTTCGTAATTTATGTACGTCATTCACACCTAATTACTGAGAAAACTGAAACAATGGCATTCAATGAGACCCTTGTAAATTCTGTTAAATGAGGTGTTGTATCAGCCATAATTCTTTCTTGATGCAAATGTATCCGAAAACCATATGGAAAGAAGAGTTAATAAATAAATAAGGGATGCATTGAAATGAACCATAATTTTTATTAATATCACACTGTACTGGAATTGTATAAAAATTTTCACAATTACATGAAGAAGTATGTTAAACCACAAGGTGTTGATATTTGGAAATGGAGGGTATTACATTGTATGCTAATATTAACTATGTGATTGACGCAGAAGACACTTCAATAACAACTTCCTGTTCATCAAGTGGTAAACCTCTCAAGGCAGATATATAAATGCCTGCTCAAATGATGTGAAAATGAACTCTCTTTTTCTGTTACAGAGCAGATAGCCAAGTAAGAACATCAACAACATTTTCCAGTCCAAAAGTTTCAGAAACCATCAGAATGACGATAATAGGGATTCTGGTAATTCTATTGGTTGTTGGTGTCGACTACAGTTCTGCTTGCTCATGCACTCAGAAACACAAACAGGACCACTTCTGCAGTGCAGAGTTTGGTGAGTATTCTCAAAATTGAGTCATCATGTGCTCATTACTGTTATTTTTTTATTAACTTTTACAAACTGTTCATAAAGTACAAAATTAACCTCACAGAAATCTTCAGAATCAAATAAGTGTGACTGTGATGAGCAGAAGTCGCAACTCACTCATCTGTTAAATTGTGACAATTCAACAGTCATTTTTAAAATAATGACAGTATCAAAGATTTACACATTTAGAAATTTCCCTAGATGTTGTATCTGATGCTCTTTATTTAAAGGGGTTAAAATAGTCTTCATCATTGTAGCATTGTGCACTTTACAACATTTTATAGTACGAATACAAGTTTTTGTTCAGTCAAAAATGTCTAACACTGTCTCATTAAAATATTCACCTTTGTGATAAAACTTGGAAAACAAGTATGAGGACTTGCACTTGAAAAGTAAGAGTAGTAGTATATCCTATCCATAACACAAGAGGCACAAGTGGACCTCAAATCGCTCGCGTAGCTGAGGTCTATCATATAGCCAAATGCAAGAGCAGTGGACCATGAAATCTGTTAGTAGGATGCTTTCTGTAGAAATTTTTTCCCATGCTGTTCATGCATGTAATGAAAATAACTGATTCAAGGTTTCTCTTTTTTTTGGTACCCTCATCCGTGTTTAATAGCATATCAGAATTATTTCTTTATTATTTGAGAGACCTTTGTGCCAGAATGCTATCTATCAAATTTGGTCAAATTCTGTTGAGTGGCATTTGAGAATACGTCTTTTGAAGATTTTTCTTTTTAGTGACAGCAGCCATATCTGATGGCAGAGCACCATCAGTTGTTAAAATATATAAGAGTCATTCAGGCCAGGATGCTTTCTGTCAAGTTTGTTTGAATTCTGTTATGCAGTTTTTGGGAAGTTATTTTAAGGTTTTTCTATTTTTAGTAATGGCAGCTATATTTGCAAGTACATCCAAATTATTTGTATAATTTGAAAGCCTTTCATGTCGGAGTGCTTTCTGTTAAATTTGGTCAAATTTTGTTAAGTAATATTTTAGACAAAGTCGTTTAAAGGTTGTTTTTTTTAGCAACACCAGCCATATTTGAAGGCAGATCAGCATAATTTCTATTAAAGTACAAGCCCATTTTGCCATGATGCTATCTGTAAAATTTAGTTGAAATTATACCAGTGGTTTTTGAGAAGTTAAAAATAGCAAATGTTGCGAGATGATGAATGATATACAGACATACCATAAGATCACCTGGCCTTACAACTGGGTGAGCTAATGGACAAAAACTCCACCTAATATGTCAGAAAAGTTTCCGTAGATGGAAACAAGTTTTGATGCAGGCAATAAAGTCAAGATATTTTTTTAAAAACTAAATACTGGTGTGTGTATATATGGAGGGAATTTTTTAAAACAATTTCCATTTAAATAGTAAAGAAATAATCTTGAAGTTAAATGGTGGACCCAATGAAAAAGTTTGAGTTAGACCTCAAGTCCAAGTGGGGGTCAGCTACAGGCAAAGGCTGATCAAACCTAACAATTATGGGTAAATTGGACAAAAGTGCGACACCAGAGGGGTTAAAAAAAATTACAACTTTAGTTTTGGATAGTACAGCAGTAACATGCTCACTATTCAACTTCATGACTTCATTTTCAATTCACAATGCCAACATGCTCAAGAGTGATTGCCCCTGAAAAAAACACCTTGTGCCAAAATCTAAGTCTCTCAGTACGTCATATGTAAGTTGTTAAAACATGTTGCACAATTTGCATACAAAAGAAAATAAAGTGTACACTTTTTTTAATTAAAAATATTTTACCCAATCATTGTAAGAAGCATTTAGATTGGCATAAATCATATCATGTGACACAGAAAACTAGAACATTATTAGTTCTTAACACCAGAAAGGAACTACTTACCGTATATATTCTCGTATAAGCCAGGTCCAAATGCAAACAACATAGACCCTGATCTGCCATTGCATAATGCTGTTTGTTCTACTGATTATTCCTTACAAAACTGCATAGACCCAGATCTGCCAGTGCATTATGCAACGGCAGATCTGGGTCTATGCAGTTTGCAGTTGGTATCGGCTTATACGCGAGTAGTATATACGTTATGTATTCATGCTCCCTTTGAATGTGGTTTGACAATATTTGTAAAGAATGGCTAAAATAGAGTACTATTATATATTTCTTTTAAATTCATTATTATTTCTATAAACATTTGTAGTTATAAGAATTAAACTTCATATTTTTCAGGATTCATGAAGTCAGTGTGTAATCGATTTTCAAGTTTCACACTTCATGAATCCTGTTAAATACAAAGTTCAGTTCTTAACCGATTCCAGTTCTGGCATTTCAGTGGCCAAGGTGCATGTAAAGAAGGAGGAAATTGTGTACAAGAAGCAGGAACAGGTTGTGAGAGATGAGAAGACAGGAGAGAACACCACCAAAGTGGATCGCTACCCAATATCACGCAAATATCACCTCAGAATAACCAAATTCTTCAAGGGAAAGGTAAATACTCATATGTGATGTATATGTATTTTATTTGATAATATGTATATTTTGTGCAAGTTTATGTAAACTTTCATTTTTCTTTTCCAAATCTGTTGGAAAGTAGAGCTATGATTTTAAAAATTTTTTAAATGACTACCTGTGAAACATTATGAAATCATGCCAAAAAAGATGTCTGGTTGAATGTAGAAAAAAAATCTGAGGCTAAAATGACAAATAATATCCAGTAAACATGACAACAATTATATAAAAATTAATGTAATAAATTTCAAAGCAAAAAAAATCTTCAATTATTCATTTATTAATTATAAAATGTATTCATTTAATTTGAAAGTATGGTCACAGAAATGATGAAAATAAAGATAACTAACAAGAGAGGCAAAAGTTTGAAAATGCAATTTGGGCAATTTGGTCAAGATTAAAAAACACTATGTTGTTCTTGTTGATCAATTTGTTGCCATGTTTATCAGAGATGCTTGCTGTGAAATATGCAAATGTAATGGTAACTTTCATATATTTCAACAGTATTGCTAGTAGTACTTAGTTTCCATGTTAACATAACTATATAGGTATGTGCCTATGTTTTGCAGGAGGTGGAACAGCAGCCTAACAACTCACTAACCTATGTACAAACAAGTTATTATGATTCAACCTGTGGGATTCAACTTATGGCAAGGACAAAATATCTCATTGCAGGTAAAACAATATCATTTATGGTAAAACACAGACTATCTATATACAAATTATCCAGACTTTTCACTCATTAAGACAAAGTGAATAACCTCTGGACCTACAATTTGTTCTTTATGTTGTTATCATATATATAGAAGATCATTTGTTTGTCCAAAACCTGTGCTTGACTTTCTCAGGAAATCTGGATAATTGACATTTGACTTGTATCTTTGAATTTAATTGTGTTTAAATTGCATCTCCTAAATCAACAATTAGGATGGTATGATATTGTGCTCACAAGGATATATCAGAATGTGGATAAAGCCAAGGCATATGAAATCCAGCTAAAATGAAAGAACTTTAACCAAAAAGTTTAAGGCAAATTTTCAATGACTGTGACCTTGACCCCAAGGTCAAAGGGGCAAGTACATGTGTCACAGAATGAATTATCTTAGCTTCATAATGAATCATTTCAAGCATGAAGTAAATTCATCATGGGGTTTAGGAAATACAAACAAAGGAAAAACTTTAACAAAAACCTTAAACTGTTGATGAGGACACCACCGTCACTGCCACATAAAAAGTGACTGCTGTGTCTCTCTTCCCACTAATGTGGCTATAGGTCAGCACAGGTAAAATAATGTAAACAATCAGATCCAACAAGCCCTTTTTCAATTGTAAATAGGTACACTGTGTAACTTCAGGTGTGTAACACAATCACCTTTGAAACAATACATGCTACTCATCAGCTATCTGTAGTCCCAGTCTCAGTGGCATTGTCTGTTTACAGTACTATTTACTGCTTATGAACCTCATTTTATTGTTATCATCTCATAGCATTTTAGTAAAGTGCCAAACAGTCCAATTAAATTTTTGAAATTATACACCATAAATTTGCTTATTTCCACAAACTCATTCTCCCCATTTACATCTTGATGAACTTGCCACTTTTAGTCAATTTTAGCACAAACAACACTGCCAGAAGTATAGTTAGGCACAAGTATATGCACAGATGCAAAAAAATCCACTAGCATATGACAAGAAATATGTTTATGAACCACTGATGTCCCACCACAGTGCCTGAAATGAACTGAATGCAAGCTTTAACCAAGGTGTGACAAATTGATGGAAGGATGGACAATGGTTATATGCCCCAACTGTTGGTGTGGGGCATAAAAACCAAAATACCATGTTCTGAAATTCTAAGAGGGACCCCCATCCCCTGCTGCCCGAAGACCTCTGATATTATGTCCATCACAAAATCATATAACTGACTGTCAACAGATTTGTTGGCCAAGTAGTTTTGCTAATGTAAGATTATGACATTGTGACATTTTTTGGTCAGGTTTCTCTCATGACGGGGTCCTACATACCAACTTGTGTTACTGGGTGGAGCCATGGAACAGTCTGACAGTAAGGGAGAAGAAGGGAGTTCAGTATCTGTACAAAAAGAACTGTGACTGCAAGGTAAGTTATAAACAGACATCATACATGGCAAGGAAAGTTATAAACAGACATCATACATGGCAAGGAAAGTTATAAACAGACATCATACATGGCAAGGAAAGTTATAAACAGCCATCATACATGGCAAGGAAAGTTATAAACAGACATCATACATGGCAAGGAAAGTTATAAACAGCCATCATACATGGCAAGGAAAGTTATAAACAGACATCATACATGGCAAGGAAAGTTATAAACAGCCATCAAACATGGCAAGGAAAGTTCTCATACTGGGTAATTTATAAACAGACATCATACATGGCAAGGAAAGTTCTCATACTGGGTAATTTATAAAGACATCATACATGGCAAGGAAAGTTCTCATACTGGGTAATTTATAAACAGACATCATACATGGCAAGGAAAGTTCTCATACTGGGTAAGTTATAAACAGACATCATACATGGCAAGGAAAGTTCTCATACTGGGTAATTTATAAAGACATCATACATGGCAAGGAAAGTTCTCATACTGGGTAAGTTATAAACAGACATCATACATGGCAAGGAAAGTTCTCATACTGGGTAAGTTATAAACAGACATCATACATGGCAAGGAAAGTTATAAACAGACATCATACATGGCAAGGAAAGTTATAAACAGACATCATACATGGCAAGGAAAGTTCTCATACTGGGTAAGTTATAAACAGCCATCATACATGGCAAGGAAAGTTCTCATACTGGGTAAGTTATAAACAGACATCATACATGGCAAGGAAAGTTCTCATACTGGGTAAGTTATAAACAGACATCATACATGGCAAGGAAAGTTCTCATACTGGGTAAGTTATAAACAGCCATCAAACATGGCAAGGAAAGTTCTCATACTGGGTAATTTATAAACAGACATCATACATGGCAAGGAAAGTTATAAACAGACATCATACATGGCAAGGAAAGTTCTCATACTGGGTAATTTATAAACAGACATCATACATGGCAAGGAAAGTTCTCATACTGGGTAATTTATAAACAGACATCATACATGGCAAGGAAAGTTCTCATACTGGGTAATTTATAAAGACATCATACATGGCAAGGAAAGTTCTCATACTGGGTAATTTATAAACAGACATCATACATGGCAAGGAAAGTTCTCATACTGGGTAAGTTATAAACAGACATCATACATGGCAAGGAAAGTTCTCATACTGGGTAATTTATAAAGACATCATACATGGCAAGGAAAGTTCTCATACTGGGTAAGTTATAAACAGACATCATACATGGCAAGGAAAGTTCTCATACTGGGTAAGTTATAAACAGACATCATACATGACAAGGAAAGTTATAAACAGACATCATACATGGCAAGGAAAGTTATAAACAGACATCATACATGGCAAGGAAAGTTCTCATACTGGGTAAGTTATAAACAGCCATCATACATGGCAAGGAAAGTTCTCATACTGGGTAAGTTATAAACAGACATCATACATGGCAAGGAAAGTTCTCATACTGGGTAAGTTATAAACAGACATCATACATGGCAAGGAAAGTTCTCATACTGGGTAAGTTATAAACAGCCATCAAACATGGCAAGGAAAGTTCTCATACTGGGTAATTTATAAACAGACATCATACATGGCAAGGAAAGTTATAAACAGACATCATACATGGCAAGGAAAGTTCTCATACTGGGTAAGTTATAAACAGACATCATACATGGCAAGGAAAGTTCTTATACTGGGTAAGTTATAAACAGACATCATACATGGCAAGGAAAGTTCTCATACTGGGTAAGTTATAAACAGACATCATACATGGCAAGGAAAGTTATAAACAGACATCATACATGGCAAGGAAAGTTATAAACAGACATCATACATGGCAAGGAAAGTTCTCATACTGGGTAAGTTATAAACAGCCATCATACATGGCAAGGAAAGTTCTCATACTGGGTAAGTTATAAACAGACATCATACATGGCAAGGAAAGTTCTCATACTGGGTAAGTTATAAACAGACATCATACATGGCAAGGAAAGTTATAAACAGACATCATACATGGCAAGGAAAGTTATAAACAGACATCATACATGGCAAGGAAAGTTCTCATACTGGGTAAGTTATAAACAGCCATCATACATGGCAAGGAAAGTTCTCATACTGGGTAAGTTATAAACAGACATCATACATGGCAAGGAAAGTTCTCATACTGGGTAAGTTATAAACAGACATCATACATGGCAAGGAAAGTTCTCATACTGGGTAAGTTATAAACAGCCATCAAACATGGCAAGGAAAGTTCTCATACTGGGTAATTTATAAACAGACATCATACATGGCAAGGAAAGTTATAAACAGACATCATACATGGCAAGGAAAGTTCTCATACTGGGTAAGTTATAAACAGACATCATACATGGCAAGGAAAGTTCTTATACTGGGTAAGTTATAAACAGACATCATACATGGCAAGGAAAGTTCTCATACTGGGTAAGTTATAAACAGCCATCAAACATGGCAAGCAAAGTTCTCATACTGGGTAATTTATAAACAGCCATCAAACATGGCAAGGAAAGTTCTCATACTGGGTAAGTTATAAACAGACATCATACATGGCAAGGAAAGTTCTCATACTGGGTAAGTTATAAACAGGCATCATACATGGCAAGGAAAGTTCTCATACTGGGTAATTTATAAACAGCCATCAAACATGGCAAGGAAAGTTCTCATACTGGGTAAGTTATAAACAGACATCATACATGGCAAGGAAAGTTCTCATACTGGGTAAGTTATAAAACAGACATCATACATGGCAAGGAAAGTTCTCATACTGGGTAAGTTATAAACAAGACATCATACATGGCAAGGAAAGTTCTCATACTGGGTAAGTTATAAACAGACATCATACATGGCAAGGAAAGTTCTCATACTGGGTAAGTTATAAACAGACATCATACATGGCAAGGAAAGTTCTCATACTGGGTAAGTTATAAACAGACATCATACATGGCAAGGAAAGTTCTCATACTGGGTAATTTATAAACAGACATCATACATGGCAAGGAAAGTTCTTATACTGGGTAAGTTATAAACAGACATCATACATGGCAAGGAAAGTTCTCATACTGGGTAAGTTATAAACAGACATCATACATGGCAAGGAAAGTTCTCATACTGGGTAATTTATAAACAGACATCAAACATGGCAAGGAAAGTTCTCATACTGGGTAAGTTATAAACAGACATCATACATGCAAGGAAAGTTCTAATACTGTGGTAAGTTATAAACAGCCATCATACATGGCAAGGAAAGTTCTCATACTGGGTAAGTTATAAACAGACATCATACATGGCAAGGAAAGTTCTTATACTGGGTAAGTTATAAACAGACATCATACATGGCAAGGAAAGTTCTCATACTGGGTAAGTTATAAACAGACATCATACATGGCAAGGAAAGTTATAAACAGACATCATACATGGCAAGGAAAGTTCTCATACTGGGTAAGTTATAAACAGACATCATACATGGCAAGGAAAGTTCTCATACTGGGTAAGTTATAAACAGCCATCAAACATGGCAAGGAAAGTTCTCATACTGGGTAATTTATAAACAGACATCATACATGGCAAGGAAAGTTATAAACAGACATCATACATGGCAAGGAAAGTTCTCATACTGGGTAATTTATAAACAGACATCATACATGGCAAGGAAAGTTCTCATACTGGGTAATTTATAAACAGACATCATACATGGCAAGGAAAGTTCTCATACTGGGTAATTTATAAAGACATCATACATGGCAAGGAAAGTTCTCATACTGGGTAATTTATAAACAGACATCATACATGGCAAGGAAAGTTCTCATACTGGGTAAGTTATAAACAGACATCATACATGGCAAGGAAAGTTCTCATACTGGGTAATTTATAAAGACATCATACATGGCAAGGAAAGTTCTCATACTGGGTAAGTTATAAACAGACATCATACATGGCAAGGAAAGTTCTCATACTGGGTAAGTTATAAACAGACATCATACATGGCAAGGAAAGTTATAAACAGACATCATACATGGCAAGGAAAGTTATAAACAGACATCATACATGGCAAGGAAAGTTCTCATACTGGGTAAGTTATAAACAGCCATCATACATGGCAAGGAAAGTTCTCATACTGGGTAAGTTATAAACAGACATCATACATGGCAAGGAAAGTTCTCATACTGGGTAAGTTATAAACAGACATCATACATGGCAAGGAAAGTTCTCATACTGGGTAAGTTATAAACAGCCATCAAACATGGCAAGGAAAGTTCTCATACTGGGTAATTTATAAACAGACATCATACATGGCAAGGAAAGTTATAAACAGACATCATACATGGCAAGGAAAGTTCTCATACTGGGTAAGTTATAAACAGACATCATACATGGCAAGGAAAGTTCTTATACTGGGTAAGTTATAAACAGACATCATACATGGCAAGGAAAGTTCTCATACTGGGTAAGTTATAAACAGACATCATACATGGCAAGGAAAGTTATAAACAGACATCATACATGGCAAGGAAAAGTTATAAACAGACATCATACATGGCAAGGAAAGTTCTCATACTGGGTAAGTTATAAACAGCCATCATACATGGCAAGGAAAGTTCTCATACTGGGTAAGTTATAAACAGACATCATACATGGCAAGGAAAGTTCTCATACTGGGTAAGTTATAAACAGACATCATACATGGCAAGGAAAGTTATAAACAGACATCATACATGGCAAGGAAAGTTATAAACAGACATCATACATGGCAAGGAAAGTTCTCATACTGGGTAAGTTATAAACAGCCATCATACATGGCAAGGAAAGTTCTCATACTGGGTAAGTTATAAACAGACATCATACATGGCAAGGAAAGTTCTCATACTGGGTAAGTTATAAACAGACATCATACATGGCAAGGAAAGTTCTCATACTGGGTAAGTTATAAACAGCCATCAAACATGGCAAGGAAAGTTCTCATACTGGGTAATTTATAAACAGACATCATACATGGCAAGGAAAGTTATAAACAGACATCATACATGGCAAGGAAAGTTCTCATACTGGGTAAGTTATAAACAGACATCATACATGGCAAGGAAAGTTCTTATACTGGGTAAGTTATAAACAGACATCATACATGGCAAGGAAAGTTCTCATACTGGGTAAGTTATAAACAGCCATCAAACATGGCAAGCAAAGTTCTCATACTGGGTAATTTATAAACAGCCATCAAACATGGCAAGGAAAGTTCTCATACTGGGTAAGTTATAAACAGACATCATACATGGCAAGGAAAGTTCTCATACTGGGTAAGTTATAAACAGGCATCATACATGGCAAGGAAAGTTCTCATACTGGGTAATTTATAAACAGCCATCAAACATGGCAAGGAAAGTTCTCATACTGGGTAAGTTATAAACAGACATCATACATGGCAAGGAAAGTTCTCATACTGGGTAAGTTATAAACAGACATCATACATGGCAAGGAAAGTTCTCATACTGGGTAAGTTATAAACAGACATCATACATGGCAAGGAAAGTTCTCATACTGGGTAAGTTATAAACAGACATCATACATGGCAAGGAAAGTTCTCATACTGGGTAAGTTATAAACAGACATCATACATGGCAAGGAAAGTTCTCATACTGGGTAAGTTATAAACAGACATCATACATGGCAAGGAAAGTTCTCATACTGGGTAATTTATAAACAGACATCATACATGGCAAGGAAAGTTCTTATACTGGGTAAGTTATAAACAGACATCATACATGGCAAGGAAAGTTCTCATACTGGGTAAGTTATAAACAGACATCATACATGGCAAGGAAAGTTCTCATACTGGGTAATTTATAAACAGACATCAAACATGGCAAGGAAAGTTCTCATACTGGGTAAGTTATAAACAGACATCATACATGGCAAGGAAAGTTCTCATACTGGGTAAGTTATAAACAGCCATCATACATGGCAAGGAAAGTTCTCATACTGGGTAAGTTATAAACAGACATCATACATGGCAAGGAAAGTTCTTATACTGGGTAAGTTATAAACAGACATCATACATGGCAAGGAAAGTTCTCATACTGGGTAAGTTATAAACAGACATCATACATGGCAAGGAAAGTTATAAACAGACATCATACATGGCAAGGAAAGTTATAAACAGACATCATACATGGCAAGGAAAGTTCTCATACTGGGTAAGTTATAAACAGCCATCATACATGGCAAGGAAAGTTCTCATACTGGGTAAGTTATAAACAGACATCATACATGGCAAGGAAAGTTCTCATACTGGGTAAGTTATAAACAGACATCATACATGGCAAGGAAAGTTATAAACAGACATCATACATGGCAAGGAAAGTTATAAACAGACATCATACATGGCAAGGAAAGTTCTCATACTGGGTAAGTTATAAACAGCCATCATACATGGCAAGGAAAGTTCTCATACTGGGTAAGTTATAAACAGACATCATACATGGCAAGGAAAGTTCTCATACTGGGTAAGTTATAAACAGACATCATACATGGCAAGGAAAGTTCTCATACTGGGTAAGTTATAAACAGCCATCAAACATGGCAAGGAAAGTTCTCATACTGGGTAATTTATAAACAGACATCATACATGGCAAGGAAAGTTATAAACAGACATCATACATGGCAAGGAAAGTTCTCATACTGGGTAAGTTATAAACAGACATCATACATGGCAAGGAAAGTTCTTATACTGGGTAAGTTATAAACAGACATCATACATGGCAAGGAAAGTTCTCATACTGGGTAAGTTATAAACAGCCATCAAACATGGCAAGCAAAGTTCTCATACTGGGTAATTTATAAACAGCCATCAAACATGGCAAGGAAAGTTCTCATACTGGGTAAGTTATAAACAGGCATCATACATGGCAAGGAAAGTTCTCATACTGGGTAATTTATAAACAGCCATCAAACATGGCAAGGAAAGTTCTCATACTGGGTAAGTTATAAACAGACATCATACATGGCAAGGAAAGTTCTCATACTGGGTAAGTTATAAACAGACATCATACATGGCAAGGAAAGTTCTCATACTGGGTAAGTTATAAACAGACATCATACATGGCAAGGAAAGTTCTCATACTGGGTAAGTTATAAACAGACATCATACATGGCAAGGAAAGTTCTCATACTGGGTAAGTTATAAACAGACATCATACATGGCAAGGAAAGTTCTCATACTGGGTAAGTTATAAACAGACATCATACATGGCAAGGAAAGTTCTCATACTGGGTAATTTATAAACAGACATCATACATGGCAAGGAAAGTTCTTATACTGGGTAAGTTATAAACAGACATCATACATGGCAAGGAAAGTTCTCATACTGGGTAAGTTATAAACAGACATCATACATGGCAAGGAAAGTTCTCATACTGGGTAATTTATAAACAGACATCAAACATGGCAAGGAAAGTTCTCATACTGGGTAAGTTATAAACAGACATCATACATGGCAAGGAAAGTTCTCATACTGGGTAAGTTATAAACAGCCATCATACATGGCAAGGAAAGTTCTCATACTGGGTAAGTTATAAACAGACATCATACATGGCAAGGAAAGTTCTTATACTGGGTAAGTTATAAACAGACATCAAACATGGCAAGGAAAGTTCTCATACTGGGTAAGTTATAAACAGACATCATACATGGCAAGGAAAGTTCTCATACTGGGTAATTTATAAACAGACATCAAACATGGCAAGGAAAGTTCTCATACTGGGTAAGTTATAAACAGACATCATACATGGCAAGGAAAGTTCTCATACTGGGTAAGTTATAAACAGACATCATACATGGCAAGGAAAGTTCTCATACTGGGTAAGTTATAAACAGACATCATACATGGCAAGGAAAGTTCTCATACTGGGTAATTTATAAACAGACATCATACATGGCAAGGAAAGTTCTCATACTGGGTAATTTATAAACAGACATCATACATGGCAAGGAAAGTTCTCATACTGGGTAATTTATAAACAGACATCATACATGGCAAGGAAAGTTCTCATACTGGGTAATTTATAAACAGACATCATACATGGCAAGGAAAGTTCTCATACTGGGTAATTTATAAACAGACATCAAACATGGCAAGGAAAGTTCTCATACTGGGTAAGTTATAAACAGACATCATACATGGCAAGGAAAGTTCTCATACTGGGTAATTTATAAACAGACATCAAACATGGCAAGGAAAGTTCTCATACTGGGTAATTTATAAACAGACATCATACATGGCAAGGAAAGTTCTCATACTGGGTAATTTATAAACAGACATCATACATGGCAAGGAAAGTTCTCATACTGGGTAATTTATAAACAGACATCATACATGGCAAGGAAAGTTCTTATACTGGGTAAGTTATAAACAGACATCATACATGGCAAGGAAAGTTCTCATACTGGGTAATTTATAAACATGCAGCCATCATACATGGCAAGGAAAGTTCTTATACTGGGTAATTTATAAACAGCCATCAAACATGGCAAGCAAAGTTCTCATACTGGGTAATTTATTAACAGCCATCAAACATGGCAAGCAAAGTTCTCATACTGGGTAATTATAAAGACATCATACATGGCAAGGAAAGTTCTCATACTGGGCAATTTATAAAGACATCATACATGGCAAGGAAAGTTCTCATACTGAGTAATTTATAAACAGCCATCAAACATGGCAAGGAAAGTTCTCATACTGAGTAATTTATAAACAGCCATCATATATGGCAAAGAAAATTCTCATACTGGGTAGTTTATGAACAGACATTAATCTATTTTCATGTAGAAAATATGTTTTAAAATATCAACAACATAAGTGCATTCTTAAACTTTCTCTTTTCCAAGTATTTTAAGTCCCAATATTTCAACTAACTAAACTTTAGTAAACTTAAAATTTTCACAACATAAGGAGTCAAACATTTTTACAACTTAACTGGTCACTAAAATGAGATATTTGAAGTATTATAATTTTTATTAATTTATTAATTTGTATCCTCTAAATATGCTTTACAATTTTGTGTTTTAGCTTTGAAATAGTCAATTCTATATACATGTAATGCTCACTCTAATTTTATATAGTTTAAACTAGTGTAGGTTCGAAAAATAAAACAATTTTCAAGGATAGCTCATCAGACATAACTGTAAAATTCAATATGAGATGTGATATTTTCACTTGCTGGTGTTTTGACATGCCATATATACTCACGTATAAGTCAGGTCCAACTGCAAACAACATAGACCCTGATCTGCCATCGCATAATGTGCCAGCAGATCAGGGTATATGCTGTTTGTTCTACTCATTACTCCTAACAAACTACATTATGATATTGCAGATCTGGGTCTATGCAATTTGCAGTTGGACCCAACTTAGACACAAGTACTGTACATGTATATACAGTACTACAAACTAACTTGGAACTCATCACTCCATCACTCAAAGCAATGCTACATTTTGTTATCTTTCACTATAAAAAATCATCTTCCTGCTTCCTCAGTGTAACATGTATGTATGTATATTTATTCGGAAACAAAGGAATGAGAGATGTAGATATTGGAGAGCATATTTACTTTGTATAAGTATTTCTTTTTGAATCAGTAAAGCGTAATATTCAAGTAATTCAAAGTACATGTATTTCAAGATATATTTTGCAAAGTAAATGTAATTGGGCCATTCCCAGGGCACTATGCACACTGCATCTTGTCTAATACTACTACCATATATACTCGCGTATAAGCCAATACTAATTGCAAACTACATAGACCCAGATCTGCCATCGCATAATGCGCCGGCAGATCTGGGTCTATGCAGTTTGTAAGGACTAATCAGTAGAACAAACAACATAGACCCTGAGCTGCTGGCTCATTATGCGATGGCAGATCAGGGTCTATGCAGTTTGTAAGGACTAATCAGTAGAACAAACAACATAGACCCTGATCTGCTGACTCATGATACGATGGCAGATCAGGGTCTATGTTGTTTGCACTTGGACCGAGCTTATACATGAGTATATACGGTATGTACGTTTTGTATACACTGTAGTAGTTGTCCCCAAAGAGTTGCACACAACTGAGTTGTACTCTTCCAATAAAGACTTATTATTATTATTATTATTATTATTATTATTATTATTATTATTATTATCATTATTATTATCATTATTATTATTATCATTATTATTATCATTATTATTATTATTATTATTATTATTATTATTATTATTATCATTATTATTATCATTATTATTATTATTATTATTATTATTATCATCATTATTATTATCATTATTATTATCATTATTTGAGTTGCACACAACTGAGTTGTACTCTTCCAATAAAGACTTATTATTATTATTATTATTATTATTATTATTATCATTATTATTATTATTATTATTATTATTATTATTATTATTATCAAATATAACATTCAATTCTAAACAGGTGGTGATATCACATGGTCCAATGTTTATTGAAAGCCCAAGTGATGTGGGAAAAACATGCTTGTGGAATGTTCGGACGGACACAGACCAATGTTATGATCGTCAAAGCCTTTGTGTGCGAGACATTAATGCTGGAGAGTGCAGGTGGAGCAAAAATAAACATTTCAGAACCTGCGTCAAAGTTCAACGGAGACGTAGGAGAATGGAACCATGAGTTACCACCCCTGAGACTAGAACTTTTTTTTATTCTATGTACATATCCATGTTGTCAAAAAAAGTATCATACTTTTGTTATACTGCCACTTTCTATACAACTGGTATGTTTTCATGAGCAAGTCCAAATTGTGTTTTTTATCATTCATATATATTGTTATCAAGATATTTCATACTTTGTATAAAATAAATATTTAAGTCTTGTCATTTTTCTAATGGACAAAACTATCTATGTTAAAATGTGTACGATGCAAGTATCTGTGACAAATGTAGGGCAAGCAAAGTGAACTATTTCTGACAAAGGCATGGCAAACAAAGTGAACTATTTGTGACAAATGTAGGGCAAGCAAAGTGAACTTTTTGTGACAAATGTAGGGCAAGCAAAGTGAACTATTTGTGACAAATGTAGGGCAAGCAAAGTGAACTATTTGTGACAAACATATGGCAAACAAATTGAACTATTCATGACTAATATAGGGCAAACAGAGTGAACTATTTGTGACAAATGTATGGCAAACAAAGTGAACTATTTGTGACAAACGTATGGCAAGCAAAGTGAACTATTTCTGACAAACGTATGGCAAGCAAAGTGAACTATTTGTGACAGATGTAGGGCAAACAAAGTGAACTATTCGTGACAAATGTAGGGCAAACAAAGTAAACTATTCCAAATAAGTTTGTTGAAAGAAAGCAGATCATTCATATTATTGAATGTTATTTCTACTTTTGAATCCATAAAGTTCCATCAAATACCTTAATCAACCAATCTGTCAATTTACACATATATGTTGTTGTGTTAATCCATTAACAGAAACAGTAAGATTAGCTTATTTTTGAGGTAATAAAGTGTGTCATCTACATAGTCTTTTGAAGGAAAACAATATTAAAGTGTCTCAGTACCTTCCAAGCTGTTCTTAACTGATCCATGTGAATAGGGCAAGTAAAAAACAGACCTACAGATAATAGCATTCTGGGAATAAGGCACACACAACTGACCTACAGATAATAGCATTCTGTTAATAAGGCACACACACACTATTGTATTTTAATATTTTGTTATACATCTTATGCCATTTACAGCTGTGGCCCTGTATAGATGCAGTTGCTATGGCTGCTATTGTCAGACCTGTTGATTTGCACGCATTAAACGTGTTTGTGTGTGTGTGTGTGTATATATATATATATATGACAAAATGATAACAATTAATTTTCCAATAAAACCTATAGGGCAGTATACTTTTGTTTTTAGAAACTATTTTGAATTTCAAATACTGGACAGGATTAAATTCCTCAACAAGATTTTAATTTGTTATAGCTCACATCACAGTTTTGTTTGAAGTCCCAGTGATGAATACCAACTCTAAACTATCATAAGAAAGGTGCCTTTTGTACACTCGAGATTAGTTAATACTGGCACTTTTCTGAGACAATTTCATTCATATGGTAATTTCTGAGTAATAAAAAAGACACACATCGATCAAATAGGTTACCATTTTCTATTCATGAACTAAAAGCATTTACCAATCTTTACAAGGTTTACATTGATAATCATAATCAGCTGCCATATTTGCCATGTCGCAGACTGGTTCTTTAATTCTTATTCACTTAATGATAACAATCAAAACTTGTTTCCAGTCCATGAGTTTGTATGGAACCAGTCAAAGAAGAATGACACTACAAAATGGCAACCAACTGCCATTGTAATACATTGCTGAGACTATAAAATACTAAACTTGCAACAGTTTCAATTACTAGAAATATTTTGAGAGAACAAATTAAACTTTAAATGCAAGATTTTGAAAGAAATAATAAGTTTAACAAAGTGATTTCAATCATGAAAGCATATGCACTCTTGGATTATTCATCCAAATATCAGCAACTAGGACAAAAAATCCACGTAAAATACAGTAAAATTCATACATATGGTCAGCCTGAGTAAATATGTCAACATTTTTCTCCTTGACAGCAGAAACATTCATTTTAAATTCATCTCAATATACATGTATTCATATTGGTGTGGGAGAAGGGGTAATTCAAGAATGTTACATGATTACTTGTGAGCTTGTAGTGAATACTTAATTGTAATATAAGTGTCATCATAGCCAAAATAACTAGTTTGCCATATACAGCACTTTTATTCATTTGTGAACAAGTTAACAAATAAAGGTCTTGTTTTCTACTCTGCCTTGCTGATTATTCTGTAACACAGATACTAAAATTACTAATTATAATGCATTAATATTGCTAAGGATTTATAACACTAAACAAACTTCACATCCTCTTTTTTAAACAATGTTAGCAAACAAATAAAACAATTCTTTTATTTTAGAATGCAAACTGAATGCTTCATACAATTACATAAGAGTGAGGTACATCAAAATTATCTGGTAGTTTGCTACTTTCAGGTTGCTACTTGAAATCAAAGAAACATGTCAACAACCAATTCCATTTTTTTTTTACATGTTTGGAGGATGTGTCCAAAATTAAATAGGACAACAACAAAAACTTGTCATCTGTAACAACTGGGTGAAGCTAATGTGATACTTAGTCTGAAATACAATAACAATAAAGTCATCTATTTTACATTTTTTAAAAATATTTATAACTTGCTTCAACAGTCCACTATTGAAAATACCTTTTTTTTGCACAGACTACCAATTTTCATTTGATTCTGTGATTGCTTCAAACTAAGAATTTAAAGACCCAATGAAATACCATCCCTGTCTCATACAAAGGAAATAGGGCTCCTTTGGGACTCTTTTTACCCATCAGAGATTTATCCAGAGAGACAAGTACCCCCAAAATGTCATTTGTTTTAGATAAAGAATGAAAATTGATATATAGGAAAATATTTGAATCAACAGTATTTTAACAACAGTATTTTAAAACATCTTTCATCCAATTTTAAGATTACAAGCTTCATTTGTCATCTTCAGTGCATCAGTCTTTAGGTTGAGGATTACTCTATAAATTCTTTTGATACAGCCTACTGAATATATGTAACCTGCATCTGAAATATACTATAGGCAAGTACTATCATTTTTTGGGACAAGTAAAGAAAAACTGAATATTGAGAGAGAGAGAGAGAGAGAGAGAGAGAGAGAGAGAGAGAGAGAGAGAGAGAGAGAGAGAGAGAGATGACCAATGGACAAAAAAGTATTTTTCCCTCATCTTAGTTATTGTGGATACTTTCTTAAAAAACAATACTTGATCAACTTAATATTTCTGGAACAACTCTTAAATTGATGCTAACTTTATCATTCAAAGAATGTCTGCATTTCTATCAAGACTTAACAAGAGTACTGTGGATAGTACATTATGTGTTTAATAGGCACTAGTAGGGCATGGCCGACTCCTGAGATTATGGACAAATGGGTCTCAATGACCTGCATATTTGGTAAAGGTATGTGGTCTTGAACTAAACTTAATGTGCAGAAACAATTATTTTCTAATTAGACTTACCATGACTGTGATCTCCGACTTTTTGAATCTATCGGTTTCTTTATTACCTTAAGTAGAAGCCATCCACAAAATTTGCTAGAGAGAGAACAAAATTTAATCTGCAAAATAAAACTTTTCTTTGAGCCGCAATGACCATGATCTCTTACCTTTTGACCTCAAAATCAACAGGCCTCTTCCATACCATAACTGCAAGCTCTCCAAAAACTTTGGTCAAGGTATGTGGCCTAGAACTAAAGTTATTATGTAAAAACCATTTGTCTTATCTCAGTCACAGTGAACTTTTTCATTGATCTTTTGACCTTAAAATAAAAAGGCTTATTTTTTTACCCAACATGTAAGTCATTCACAAACTTTTGTGAAGGTGCATGGTCAAGAACTGAAATTTCTTGCAGAAATTTGCTTCGTCGAGACAGTGGCCTTGATCTTTGACCTTTTGACCCCAAGATCAATAGGCTTCTTCCTTACCCCAAGTGCAAGCCATCCACAAAGATTGGTTCAGGTTTGTTATGTAGAACTAATAATTTTGCTTATGGGATGGTCTGTTGTTCATTGTCTGTCTGTCCGTTAGTACAAGTTTGTTATCGCTACTCCTCCTAAACTACTTGGAGGATTGCCATGAAACTTTACACACACATTCATGCAATGGTCTAGTTGTTCTTGTTATCACTACATCTCCTGAATGAATGGTCATATCAACATGAGGTTTACACTAAAAGACTTCTTGTGATGCCCAGTTGGTCCTAAATGAAATTGGTGCAGATCTGACGTCCAATATGGTCGCCATGGCAGCCATCTTGAAAATCTTGTTATGGCCACTCTTCCTGTGGTTTTCACTGAAAGACTGCCTATAATGTCTACTTAGTCCTAAATGAAAATGATGCTAAAAAATGGTGCCAATCTGAAGTCCAATATGGCCACCATGATAGTCATCTTGAAAATCTTGTTATCGCTACTTCTTGTACATAAATGGTCATATTAAAATAGGGTTTTTCACTAAAAGATTTTTTATGATGTCTAGTTGGTCCTAAATGAAAATGTTGCAGATCTTACATCCAATATAGCTGCCATGGCAGCCATCTTGAAAATCTTGTTGTCTCTACTTCTCCTGAATGGATGGTCATATAAACATGGCGTTTTCACTAAAAGACCTCTTATGATGTCAACTTGGTCCTAAATGAAAATGGTGCCAATATGTCATCCAAGATGGCTACCATGGCAGCCATCTTGAAAATCTTGCTATTGCTACTACTACTGAATGGATGGTCATATCAACATGGGGTTTTTACTGAAAGACTTCTTATGATGTCTACTTGGTCCTAAATAAAAATGGTGCCAATCTGAAGTCCAATATGGCAACCATGACAGACATCTTGAAACTCTTATCATCGCTACTCCTCCTGAACAGAAAGTTATATTGACGTGGGGTTTTCACTAAAAGTCTTCTTATGATGTCTAGTTGGTCCTAAATGAGAATGGGGTGGATCTGACATCCAATATGGTCACCATGGCAGCCATCTTGAAAATCCTCCTAAATGGATGGACATATCAACATTGGGTTTTCATGAAATGACTCCTTATCATGTCAACTTAGTCCTAAATGAAAATGGTGCTAATCTGTCATCTGATGTCCGTCCGTCCATTAGCACAAGTTTGTTATTTTGCTACTCCTCCTAAACTATTTTCACAATTGCCTTGAAACTATATATATATATATATATATATATACACACACACACACACACACACACACATACATACATACATACATACACATGCACATATAGATTAAGATCCCTGATCATAACTATCAAATCACTTAGAACATAATTTTCCATGGCAATGTGAACTGTGACTGACATTGTGTTTGAAAGAAGTCTTATTGTGATTAGTGTCATTGTATTCTACACTTTGATGAAGTATATCTGGGTCTACCTGGATTTGAAGAGAAGAGGTATTAGAGGTGTTAGGCATTATGTGGCTTATGCCTGCCTGTACCTTGAATTTCGTTATCTTGATTAGTGGCATTCTCTTTTACAATTTGATGAAGTGTATCTGGGTCTACCAGGGCTAGGGAAGGAATGTGTTAAGCAATTAGGCCTTGTGTAGCTTGTGTCTACTTGAGCAAGGAATTTTGTTTTTATGGCTTTGCTTGACAGGCACACATAAGAGTGGAGGTTATGGGCTAAGTTGAGGATGGCTCTGGTGACACAGTGCTGATGTTAGATCTATTGTTTATGTCTTAACACAGTTCAAGAAATCCGTTATAAGTCCAAGCCAAGCATCCACTGCCCTGAAATAAAATGGTATGTGTTGATGGGAATACAGTACATTTAACTTTATTTTCATATGATGTAGTGATTTTGGACTGAAGCTATGAGTATTTGTAGTTGGAAATTAGTCTAAGGTTCATTCATCTGCTTCAGTCAGGAGTTGTTCCTGACATGGATAGGGATACTATCTTGATTTTCTATGATGTGGATAAAATCGGGGATTACCTTTCTGTATGAATTTACTTCTACATCATGAATATATTCTTGGTTGAATCCAGAAAACTCAAATAGACTGGATCCATTGAAAATTTTCTACAGTATTGACATTGTTACATTTACCACCATTTTATTTGTATGCAGAACTCTGGTAAGTATTTTTTAAAAATAATAACATTTTTAACAGCATCAGTCACAATGAGGATTTACCCAAAGCATTTAAGTACTTAAATGAACAATATCCATGATTACAAACAAGATGAATGAATAGTCATATGATATTCACTGATTTTGACAAAGTACCTCTAAGCAATTGTTTACCTGACCACCATCTTGAAGCAAGAATGAAATGATGCAAAACCACATGTTTTCATCATTCAAAATGGTAGACATTATTAAAAGGAAGAAATGGTCTTATCTTGATTTCCTGGAAATTCCTTTCATCCAGTAGAGCATCAGTCCCTTGTGAGGACTCTTGTTTCTTTTAGTTATGGTGATACTGACCTTTGACCTTTTGTTCTCAAAATTAACAGGATTCTTCCTTACCCAAACTGCAAGCCATCCAGAAAGTCTTGTAAATGTAGACAGTGGTTAACTCAAATTAAAAAATGAAATTGGTAACAGATAGATAGATGGATGGACAAACATAATATAATAAGCGGGTGTATAAAAAGAACTTAGTACAGACAGCTGCCAAATTGACTGTAAATCATAATATTTTAATGTTACAATGGTACTCATCTTGAACAGCACCCATGACCAATGACTACCTGCTTTTTATATCCAGAATCACCTGGCACTGACAAGTTTGTGTTCAAAAGTACCCCTCCAGGATGGCCACCCCTCTAACATGGCCAGTGCCAAGCATATTATTGCAAAAAATGTCAATGTACCCCTTTTATTGGGGTTTATAGGTGGAAATCTCACTATAGTATATTTTGGGGTTTCTAAATTCAACACATTGACATTTGTTCCAACATGGCAATAAATTACCAAATTTAAATCAACATAAAGAGAAAAGTAATCCGATTTTCCTTATTGATGTTTATTCCTTAGATGTTAGGTTTTGTCATTTTGATAATTACCACCGATAATTATCAAGATAACAAAACAGCTGGATAATGTAATAAAATATCACTCAGACATTTTAAATGTTCATGGAAAAGTATTTTTTTATCCTGAATCCACGCAGTATTAAAAATAATTGTACCCCATATGGCTGAGAATATAATAACCCATATTTAGCTAAACATAAATAATTAAAAGACAAAAATTGCATCTACACAGTATGCATAATGGCTGAGTGAGTTGCAAAGAAAAATGCTAATTTTAAAATAATATATGGATGAAGCAAAATTTCATGTCAAGGAAATTGTTTTTCAATTCAATTCTCAGCAGCATGCAGTCCCAAATCATTCCCAAATCACCTTTCTTTGGATCAATGTCTAAATATTTTCTTCAATGGTCCACAGTGATAAACCAGTGCAATATTGTTTGTCAAATTTTATGTCAACTCAGTAGGTTACCACAGAGACTCCTGTGCTCTAAAATGTAGTTTTTTGGGGGGTAAAACTAATTTTAATTATGTAATACTTACCTGTTGCTATTGCATAGCTAATCTATTTCTGGGATGGGAAATACCTGACTGTATGATGAGAATTCATCCTCCCGTAGGGTAGAAGAAAGTTCTAGAGAATAGAACTCTGTGTAAACCCCAAAGACTTAGCACGTGACTTCCCACGATACATCATTCTTTTTCAGGATGTAACCTTACTAGTGGGACATCAGTGAGGGGAGGGAGGAGAGAATCGGGCAATAGCAACAGGTAAGTATTATATAATTAAAATTAGTTCCCCCCCCCCCAAACTACATTTTAATATCAGTAATAGCTTTGCTATTGCATAGCAGAATTTGCCAGTTACAGTACAGCTCACGTGATTTTTCGGAACTCCGCGCATCACGGTGGGGGTGGCGAGTGAGTGGAGAGGATTAAGAAAAACCCTTCCACCATCACTCCACGTGTCCTGACGGAGTTGTCACGGAGTCTCGCGGAGAATAGCCCTGCACACCACGCTTTCTCGCGGAGTCGCATCCGATCACCACCGCGGAGTGGACGTGGTCTCGACAATATGGGCATGGTTTACTGTTTATTACCCATGTAAGCAGAGGTTGAGCAATTTCCTAACTTTTTTATACTGAAAAAAACGTAGTAATTCAGTTAATTATAAATATTTCCTTGTTCTAACGAAGATAATGTATGATACATAGTGTCAAATCATATTTAAGATGATGATAACGTAATGACAATGCCTCGTAAACTGTATTAATACTACATTTTGCGCAATGAATCTAATTTCTTTTTCTTCAATACTATGTTATCGGAATCTAAACATGCATTCATATCCTTATTTCTTTTTCAGTAAACACAATACAAAATTGTAATGATCATATGAAAGTCAGTGATATTGTACTACCTGCAATGAAAAGAACGATAAACATCGAACAAATTAATAACAAAGCTGCAGTCATACCTGACTGAAGTGAAACAAAATCGCACAAGTTCCGATGGTTACTCCATGCATGAATACTCATTTACATATTGTACGTTTTTTCTGACATCCAATCGCTTAAATAAAGCATTATTAAGATTTCACATCGTTATTTTATTTTAAACTGTACTATTTTGCATTAATTACCAAAGTAGCTGGGTTTTTTTAAAATCACAAATGGTCGCAAAAGGTCATCCTAGATACATGTAGTTGACACGTGCAAGTAACCTAGCACAATAGAAGCCATCAGCACTGCATGTTTTCTTTGATATTGATGTGTTAATTTCATGTGCTAACTGTTAACCTAAAAGTACAACAGCAATGCTTCTGCGGGTTTGTATTCTTTGCCATTAATTTGACAAACTTGCGCATCAGATGAAATTAATATTTAACTTTTTCTTTTCTGATCGTTTTCCTATTGCATAATACAGAAAAATAAGATGAATAATTTTAGATCATTAACTCTTCTTAGTAAAGTCCCCCCCCCCTCTCTCTCTCTCTCATAAAATATGGAATCCAAATCACTACTGCACAAGTTATCGTAAACTGAAATGTGGAAAAGTTTGCAAGTGGTAAGAAACAGAAACACGCTCAATAACCAAAGGCTCTAACAGTCACAAACAGGAAACTGCATTCTTTAATATCTGCGTAAAAATAATTAAAAAAGTATATTTTATTTTTATATTTTCGCCGTAGGAAAATGAGCAAATAATAGGATACTCATGGAGACAATCCATCCATGCAAAATGCTCTAAACTTGTTGGAAATAAAAATCTCTGAACATCTCAGATTTTAGAATTTTCCATATTATTTTTCATTTCGGTAATAAGCTGACTTCAGATTAATTACTAACAATTATCAAACTTCCGTTGTTAATGGCGGGACCATAATTGTGGCTGTAAAGTACAACGCACTAAGTCAGATGGCTTCGTGTGATAAAAACACACTGTTCCCATGCTGAAACTTACATCATCCTTTGATGCAAACTCTTGTTAATATTTTACAACAGTGTTCACAATGGTCACTGCCTTGATTTCTGAAGAAACATACGCTGAAGTCAAGTCTTTATTAGGGAGAGACCATTGAATTTTCCAACCGTGGGGGGGGGGGAGGGGGGGTAAACGCATGAAAACAATTGTCTTACTCTGATTTTTGTAGCAGACATTAATCCGTTCCATATTTCACTTAAAATAAATAATTACTGTGATGAAAGAACAAAAAATATCCTGGTCGAAAAAAACAAAACAACATATAAACCCCGTATATTAAATGGTCAGTCCCTTACAGTATACATACAGTCATAATATTCAGCCTCGTGACTTTGCTATTACTAAGCACGCGGTTTGCATTTCAGTGTAAATTCAGTGTTTTAGGTTTGTTGTTGTTGGGGGGGGGGGGGGTAAGCTGGGGGGGGGTAAGCAGAAGCGGATGTCAATTTGGATTTTAATTGTCCATATCTCAGAGAATTACTTTCCTTTGGAACAAAATGATAAATTTATTTTGCTTGAGAGGCTCAGCAATGTGTGCTTCTCGTCAAGTCAGTGCATAAGTTTGTTCATGTTTCTTTGAAATAAATTAAAATCATAAACTTATTGCAAAAGAAGTCGATCAACCTTTTATAAACAGTACTGAATATACAAGCCTTTTGAAATTATTTTTTTATTGTCCAAATATATGATCGAAATAAAAACGACTGATTCTTGAGATGGTATCCGGTTGTAAATCACTCTTGACGTCTCAGTCTTTCCATAGGTGGTCTTCATTCATTGGCTGCTCAGATGTCAATCAGTAATGTCGACTAGCCCCTCCACGGTGGAGTTTACATCAGCGTGCCTGCCGAAACGCGGTGGTGATTTGTAGGTATTTATGCCAATTGATGCCTCCACTGCGGAGTGCTATCGCGGAGCTAAAGTGGAGGGGATGAAGTACCCCACCGTGATGCGCGTAGTTCCGAAAAAATCACGTGAGCTGTACTGTAGGTGGGAGACTGATGATCTCACAAATGGTTATGGAAAAAATAACAAGGAATACTGACCCCCACTGTAAAGGGGTTAACTACTGCCGAATGGTACCCTCATGTTTTTGAGCTACAACTAGTGGACCCGAATGAGTTAAATAGGCCCATGAGGTAGCAATGGCTCAAACCTCACAAGCTTTCATGAAAGCATCCACTGCCCACGCTCTCTGATTGGGGACTGCGGAAACATAAAAGGGGAGCTCGTTGTTTAGTCTCATGGCAAACAAATCCACCAAGAGTGTCCCCCAAAGTCTGAACAGGGAATCTGCCACAGATTGGTGTAGAGACCATTCCGTGATGACTATCTGTCCTTTCCTAGACAGACTGTCCGCCAAGATATTCTTTTTGCCAGGAATATGGCAAACTCGAAGGGTAATTCCTTCCGAGGTTGCCCAATGAAGGAGGTTCAAAACCGCTATGCAGAGAGAAGGGGCATGTGTGCCTCCTTGTGTTCTGAGGTAGGCCACCACCGACGTTTTGTCGGAGGAGACCATCACGCAGCAGCCCCTTATGTTGTTGACGCACCCCTGAAGGGCTAAGAACACTGCCCTAATTTCTAAATTGTGTATGTGGAGGGTAGATTCTTCCCGGGACCACAAACCCTAAAGAATCAGACCCTCTGGCTCCAGATGAGCGCCCCACCCTGAATCTGACGCGTCTGCGAACAGGTAGGAGTGGGGATCGGGGGCGTGTATAGGAACTCCGGCAACAAACCAGTCCCGATTGATCCACCAAAACAGATGATGGTGGAAGGCCTGACCTAGAGAAATCCAGACATTCAGAGGGTCCCTGTGCAGTTTCCAATTTGTCAAGAGGAGAAACTGGAGAGGATGCAAGTGTAGTCTGCCTAGAGTGACCAGGTCTGCTGCAGAGTTCAAGATCCCCAGCAGAGAAAGAAAAAGATGAGCCAACAGCATGGTCCTGGCTCTCAGCGCCTCCAACAGGGACATGATCTTGTCTACTCTGTCCTGAGGGACACTGACTAACCCCTTGATGGTAAGGAAATTCATCCCCATATAGACAAAATCTTGAGATGGAGAAAACTCTGACTTCTCTAGGTTGGGCAAGAGACCCAGGGTGGTCACTATAGACCAACTCCAAGAAAGGTTGATTCTGAGGGACTCGAGCATGCCATTATGGATTAAGCAATCATCGAAATATTGGAGGATTGGGATACCCAGTGATGTTAAGTGAGCTGCAGCTACTCCCATGACCCTGGTGAACGCTCTGGGTGCTGAGGCTAGACCGAATGGCAGAGCGCAAAATTGGAAAACCTCTCCGTCCAAGCAAAACCAGAGGTGCTTCCTGTGAGGAGGAAAGATAGGGATGTGAAGATAAGGATCCTGATGATCGATGGAAACTGCCCAGTGGCCTGGCCTTATTGCATTTCTGACTGAAACTGCTGCTTCGATCTTGAAGGGTTCCTCCTGTAGAAATTTGTTTAGGGATAAAAGATTGATAATTAGATGAAACTTTCCCCCTTTCTTGGGTACCATGAAAATGCGGGAGTAGAAAGCCGGAGAATGGTCAATTAACACCCTCTCCACTGCACCCTTCTGAAGAAGGGAGTGTACCTCTTCCTTTAATCACACCAGATTCGACTGGTGGAAGAGCATGGGGGTCCATACTAGAGGAGGGAGATCTCGAAACCAAAGATGGTGTCCTCCTTGTATGATAGAGAGGACCCAGCCATCTGCTGTGATGCAAGATCAAGCCTCTGAAAAAAGGCTTAGTCTGGCACCTAGGGGAACCCATGGAAGATGAACACTCTGCAGAAGAGGGATCGAGTCCCTAGGACCGACCTCCCTTTTCCTTAGGAAAGGGGCAAGAGCCCATAAACCTCTTCCCTTGGCCTATGTGGTGTATCCTTCTAGGTGCCGACTGACGAAGGGGAGGTCTGAACTGAGGTTGTTGCTTAGACTGGGGATGCATGGCTTTAAAAAGTTTTGGTGAAGGGCCCTGAGGCCATTCAGGATAACTCATGCCTTGATGTTTTTGCCACTGCTTCCAACAAATGATGAAGAACAAGTGGAGACAGAGCTTCCTCCCTAAGCAGGGTGAAGAAGGCTGCCGAAAAGAGATCAGCATGAGAAGCTACAATCACTAGTGACCTAGCTTTTTGCTCTAAGGAATCCAGTGTTTTAACTGAATGGCAAGCTGAAAAGAGATCAGCATGCGAAGCTATGGTTACTAGTGACCTAGTATTTTGCTCTAAGGCCTCCAGTGTTTTAACTGGAGGGTGAGTCCAAGTCCCTGTGCAAATACCCACTTGCGTCGCTGCAGTGTCTAAAGTAGGAGGTTTAAGGGGCCAGTAAGAGATGTGAACCCGATAACTAGCAGAAGAGACCAAAGGTCTCAGAGTAGAAGGGGGGACAGACCATCCTCTACGATGTCTAGGAAACTCCTGGCCCTTACAAAACCTTTGGAACAGTTCTTTTATCGTAGCTGAGTGAGGAAGAAACAAGAGGTCTGGACGGGAGGTGGATCCAGCTGGAGAGAATCTTAGTGTCATCCAAGACTGAGGGCTTGTGACACAAATCATTGGGAAATAGGCGGTAAACCGCATTAACCACTTTGTCAAATGACCAGACCTCTTCTTCCTCTGCCGCCTTCATCGATGGTTTGGGAGATCCTAAGGAAGGGGGTGCCACCTCTGTCGGTTCCATATCAAACTTGTGAGAATCCATGAGAACAGAAAGGACATCCTCATCCTGCACTCGAACCTGGGAAGCAGGACTATGTGACCCAGTGTCTCTCTGATTTTTTTGCTGAAGAGACTTGGGTGTAAGAGGGACCTCGACCGGTGACTTCTCATGCAGAACCAGAGGACTGTCCTTAGTGGCAGGCATGGCAGAAGTATGAGAGCGACTCTCAACCCTCCTGGTGTGGTTGGGGGAGAGTCTGTCCCTTTCCCTCCTTCTATGTATTGCAGCATCAATCTCCCCGCCATGGGGCCAATGCCCTGAAGGCCATGGCTGTAAGTAGGGGGCCATCCAATTGCTGCCATGTGGTGGAAGACCCCACATCCTGTAGGGGTTTAAAGGAATCATAGGGAAGGGGGGATGCCGATCCGATCGCCTTCCCCAGTCCTACGTCAGTATGACAAATCAAAGTCCCAAGGGTGAATGAACGGCCAGTCTGGAGGTGGGGGGACTCAGCCTGGACCCTTTCTCCATACCGATGGGCCTAGAATGACTGGTACTCGTAGCTCTATGACCGGTGACCAGTGACTCACACCCAGTGACCAGGCACCAGCCAATGACCGGTCAGGCGACTCTGATCTGTACGAAGATCCTTTCCCAGATCTGACAGACTTAGATCAATGCTCCGCCCTTTCAGGGGGGCATGAACCTGTCGCTGACAATGGGCCACTGGGGCTGAAAGGGTGCTGTTATCCCCTCATGGGTGGATGTGACTCACTTTCGGCCAACCCCATTCTCTGTCCTCCAACGTAACAGAGGGTGCTGCCTTCCCTAATAGGAGGTAGCATCTCGCTCTCTGTCCTAGTAGAGTCTCTCTGCTTTTCAGGATCAGGGAGGGTGCTGACCTTCCTCACACGAGGGCACAACTCTCTCCCAGTCCACTTACTGATCTCTCTCTGAGCCCCGAAGACACCTTCTTGCGTGCTTTATAAGTTCTCCTGGACTCGGCAAGGTCCCAGACATTGTCATACCAAAGACAGCTGTCTGTCCTAGTACAGTTGGTGCAAGACAGGCAGGTTGTGTGGGAGTCCCAGGAACCTTTCCTGTGACCACACCTGCCCACCTCCTGCTTTGGCATAACTGTAAAGAAAAAGAGACACTGAAAAAAGAAAACAAGATAATGTTTATATATATAAATATATATATATAACTTGTGTGGATGACATTTAACCCTAGCAGGAACTCATCTGCACGGCCTAAACCACTCCTGATTATCTCTTTTATATGAAAGGACAGAAATACTACTGTAGGTAATTTTTTTTTTTTTATATACAAACCTGCTATGTATATACGCAACTATATATAATATATATGTTTTAAGAACAAAGCAAGTTGAAATGAACCAGATTAAACGGTTTAGTTGATAGAAAATTAAGCAAAAAACCAGCTTGGTAAATTGCTTTATAGAAATACTAGTAAAAGGAATAAATTCCTACACTAATTCATGAAAAGAATTGAACCGGAGTTCAATATAAGGCACACCAGAGAAACAGACTGGTGTGTGACCTGCTTTATCCTAAGCTTAAAAATAGTCAACCAATCAGATTGACAGAATTTTAATTTCAATACTTCGTGAGTTTTTGAAAAACCAACCAAAGGAAATAAACTGGTAAGGAACAAGGATAGGGAAAGAAGAGAAAATTAACCTATCATAGCTTAAAAAACAAAACAGAATTCTCGAGAGAAGGTAAAGATTAAACCTCCATATCACAACATGTGGCAGGGAATTAACAAGAAGTTTCTGAGATCGATTGACAACACTCTGCAAGAGAGCTTCTCCTGAAAATTTCTAGAAGGGAAATACTGGTCTGAGTAATACCACCTGTTTAGTTTTACAAAAAAAATGTAAAGAAAAGCGTAATTCACTACAATTTACTCTTCAATTGAAGGCAATTTACACGTGGTAATTTTTTCGCCGTCTTCTAAGATGTCCGACTGGAAAAAGAATGATGTATCATGGGAAGTCATGTGCTATATCTGTGGGGTTTACACAGAGTTCTATTCTCTAGACTTCTTCTACCCTACGGGAGGATGAATTCTCATCATACAGTCGGGTATTTCCCATCCCGGAAATAGATTAGCTATGCAATAGCAACAGAGTAAGCTATTACTGATATTAAAAAATGAGCGTTCACAACGGATGAACCTAAAGATAAGCAATTTTTTGTCTGATTGCATCTATTATGGCACTATCATCAGTTTTATACAAAACATTTGGTAACTGGTTCCCTGAGGCTAAATGTGTACTATCTTGAAACATAGTCTTTACCAGAAAAAGAAAAATATTTTTATTAAATCAATTTCCTCACAAGATTCATGAAAATTGGATGCTTATTAACATTTTGGGACTTACAGCATCTTTAAAGAAACAAACATATAAAGAATAGTGACAGGGGGACATAGCAACAGTATGATATAGTGACAGTGGGACATAGTGACATCATGATATAGTGACAGCAGGACATAGTGACAGTGTGATATAGTGACAATGGGACATAGTGACAGCATGATATAGTGATAGTAACAGCATGATATAGTTACAGTGGGACATAGTTACAGCATGATATAGTGACAGCAGGACATAGTGACAGTATGATATAGTGACAGTGGGACATAGTGACATCATGATATAGTGACAGCAGGACATAGTGACAGTATGATATAGTGACAGGGGGACATAGCAACAGTATGATATAGTGACAGCAGGACATAGTGACAGTGTGATATAGTGACAATGGGACATAGTGACAGCATGATATAGTGATAGTAACAGCATGATATAGTTACAGTGGGACATAGTGATAGCATGATATAGTGACAATGGGACATAGAGACAGCATGATATAGTGACATCAGGATATAGTGACAGTGGTACATAGTGAGACAGTGTGATATAGTGACAGTGGGACATGGTGACAGTGTGATATAGTGACAGCAGGACATAGTGACAGCATGATATAGTGTAAATCATAATACTTTGGTACATGTATCACTCAATTCTTAACACATTTACTTGCAATCATAAAACATCAATTAAAGATGTATTAAGTATATACTATACTGAGCATCACAGACTATACAACAGATAATATTTGTGCAAAATTGCACTTTTGCTCTCTAAATTACCCAAAATGTTATGTTTGATAAATATTAATTATGAAACAAAACAGGTACAAAGTACACATTCTGAATGCATTCTACCAATCTTTGATGGCTTTCAGGGTCACAAATATGACTCTTGTGAGATAGTTCTTTCCTTTTTCAACCATTATTTGACATGAAGCTAAGTCAGGCTTGCTAGACTGATTGCCATATTTGTTTTAATACACATACTGTGTGCTTGATACAAATGTTTGGTTAGATTTTGTGAGGTAGATGTCATCATAATAACAGAGATGCCAACCCATGAGCATGATTATTAGGAATCCTAGGCAACTGGAATAAAAAACATGTTAGTTATAAGTAACAAACTTCTGTACTATCATATTGCTTCTTCCTATGAATCTATACAAACCTGAACACAATAACAATTAAGGACCAATGAAAATATATGGTGTAATTCCAGGAATTTAAATACCTTCGTCATTTTTGGCCAAAATAATAACTACGACCATTAGTTTTTCCTCACAAATTGTCTCATTTTTTTTATTCTCTTCATCTATGCAACTATTTTCATCTATCTGCAGTGTAATTGACTGGTTTCTTGTTATGAACATTCTGATTTTTACATTGAGAAACAATACTGTATGTACCAGTCTGTCATATCGGTGCTGAAGTACTTGTCTAAAGTTGTTCCCTAGATGACAACATAAACAATGCCACTCACAGTATACACAAACCATGTGACCCCGGGCTTAGCCTCATTTTGAAACACCATTTCTGTTATTTTAACACTTAATTTTTATCAGTGAAGATCGAAAAATTTACTATGACAGCATTAGGTCTACTAGCTTAAAAGTGTTAACCACTTGACATCATTTGCTACATTTGGCAAATTTTTTCGACAGCAAGGATAAATCAAGAAAAAGTCTTTCTGTAAGTTTCTAGCAATTTCAGCTTACAGTGACAGTGGCATTATCCAAGCTGTAAGGGGAAGTAACCACTGTGAGAACTATGATACCTGTCTCTCTACCTGTGTCCATTCCTATACAATTTTGATTTTCCGGAATTTTCTCAATGTAATTCTGAATGCAGAATTTCACTAAAAATGTGTAATAATTCCACAAAATCTGTAATGGTTGGCATCTCTGTAATACATGCACACCAACAATGTCACAAGGTCCCCACCAAATGTAGCATAATGTACATCTAATCATTACCAGAAGAGTTAACTCCCTTAGCATATGTTGGGAGTTCTCCACTTCAGAAGTGTTTTTTTTTTCTTCTCCTTGGTAGTCACACTGAATAAAAGTACATGTAGCATATCTGAAACTGATTTAACCTACACGGTTAAGTAATAACCATATACCAGATATGCATAGTGGTAAGTTCAAAGAATATCATGATGTTTTAGCAGACGCTCCCCTTGCCCCCACCCCCTACACAACAAACTCATGCTGACATTGAGGCACATGCAGTAATGCATATAGTTTAATACAAGTTTTGACCAGAAAAGGGGGGGTATACTTATCATGGCATGAGGAAGTGTTATGTCAAATATGGAACATTTTCAAAACAACTGATTTTATCTGAAATTCTTTACTATTAATAAAATGATTGTTTAACAGGTATTACAGGAATATAATCCATTTATTTGTAGGCAGCTGTCATAAGTTTTAGGACACCATTACATGACCCACTGAGAATCCCCCAAATGGCTGTCAAGCAATCAAACCACGTTCTCCATAAAGAGATGATACTTTAAAGTTAACTTGTTCATGGATTTTCTATGCATGCAGTGTATTCTCAGAACTTTTTATTTATGAAATGAATGGGTAAATCCAATTGGTGATGTGCTGTAACCATTTTAAGAGTCCTCGAAGGAACTGACACTCTACTGTCTGAAAAGAGTTTCCATAAATTCAGGATAAGACCATTTTTTCCTTTTTAACTACTATAATATTCTTGAGTAATAAGATTTTAAAGTCAGCTGCTGTGGTGGCCATATTGGATGTGAGAATGGCACCATTTTCATTGAGGACAAAGTAGACATCATTAGAAAGCTTTTGGTGAAAACCTTATGCCAATATTGACCATCCATTTAGGAGCATTAATGATAACAAGATTTTCAAGATGGCTATCATGGCAGCCATATTTGATATAAGATTAGCACCATTTGCATTAGGAACAACTAGATACCATTAAAAGTCTTTTGGTGAAAACCTTATGTCAACATAGGCTATCCACAGTGGTTGGTTGAATTCCTTGCTGGTTTGTATCAATGTGTTGAGTGCATAGATCCAGTCCATAGTTGACCTTTCTGGTGTAAAGCCACTCTGTTCTTTCCTGCGCAATTCCAGTAAATGTTCTTGCACTCTGGTTAGGAGGATGGAGGCGAAGGTCTTTCCCAGCACAAATAGCAAGAATTACTGCAGTCCTGCTTACTGCCCTTGCCTTTGTAGAAAGGCAGGATAATACCCTATTTCCAATCACGGATGTTGCCCATCTCCCATACAGAACGAAAAACCTTGGTTAGCCACTCTATGCAGCCCTTACCTCCAGTTTTCAGCAATTCACTTGGGATGCCACAGGTCCTGGCTCTTTCCCATTTTTCAATTTTTTTCAGTGCAAGGGCTACCTGAACCTCCATTGGTGGATCAACATTTATGCTCTGGGCTGGTGTGGCTAGATTAGTGGCATCTTCAAGGTTGTGGTATGGGGTGGTGGGAGGCCTGTATAGCAGCCAGGAGTAAGGTTCTCTCCACCATTCTAGCTTCTGCTTACAGTCACAAAGAATCTTACCTGCAGAATCTTAAATGGAGTTGGGTGATGGTCCAGAAAATGGCCTGCATAAGTTCCTGAAATTAGCAAATGCATACCTGCTACAGCCTATAGCTAAGGCCTCTATCTCTGTAGAAATTCTGGAGAAGTAGCTATATATCTAGATTTTCAAGATGGCCACCATCAGCTCCGCATCATCTTCAATAAGGTCCAACTAGACACAGATGTCTTCTGTGGAAACACCAAGCCACCATGACTTTTCATTTTCAAGATGGCTGCAAGGCGTCCTTGTCTAAAGTCAGATTGGCACCATTTTCATTTAGAAGCAACAAGTTGTGATAACAAGATTTTCAAGATGGCCACCAAATGTCAGATAGGCACTGTTTTCATGTAACACCAACCAGACACAATAAGAAGTCTTCTGCTGAAAACCCCATGTTGATATGACTTTACATCCAGGAGGATTAACTATAACAAGATTTTAAAGATGGCTGCTGTGGTGGCTATATTGGATGTCAGATAAGCACCATTTTCATTTAGAACCAAACAGACTTTATAAGAAACCTTTTGGTTCCACTCTACAGTTTCGAACTTTGCATAGGGTTTGATTTTTAAAGAAAAAGAATTTCCCAGGTTTTTCTGGCTGGTTATCCTGGTTATTTAAAAATGACATTGTATATCTTAGGTATTGTTAAAATAACTTTGTATTCCTTTTATTGTGGTGTATGATTGATAGGTGTAATTTTGGTTATAGTGTCTACAGCTTGGCATTACTTCAGATGTGCATCTCTCAAAAGACTGCTAGCTCTGCTTGTTCATTTTCACTTCTGGATTTCAGAGGTTAATTGGAGAAGAAAAAAAACTATGCAATAACATTTTTAAAGACTTTTTTTATAATTTTTAATTCATTCATTGCACTTTCAGAAGTTAGTATTGTCTACTCCGCCAAATAATTTTCCCCATTGTAATAACTGCTAAAGTTACTTTACTTTGGACTAGTTCAAGTTCATTTATCGAAGAATTACTGAAATTAAAAGTTATTTTAACAATACCTAAGATATACAAGGACTATTTTAAATAATTAGAATAACCATTGAGGAAAACTGGAAAATCCTTTTCTTAAAAAATCAGACCCTGTGCAAAGTATGACTTTGGAGGGGTGTGCTTGTGTGAGATTCTGGAACTAATTGATACTGTTCTGTGGAAGAAATACATGATAATTATTCAAAGGGACTGTTTAGATGCTTGTGACTTAAATGTTTCAGTTATACAACCAAAATTAATCATACAGTAATAACACCTGTTTGGTCCTTATGGTTCCGCTCTACAGTTACTATGTACTTCTGGAAGACGGACAGGTATAAGGTGAACTTGTGTGTAATTTCAACAAGCACAATGGAGATAATTATATCATACCTCTATGCTACTTTCGATGACTTTCCACTCAGAAAGAGTAGTGCTAAAAAAATTTGTAAAGATGGCTGCCATGGCAGCAGTATTGGATGTAAGATTGGCACAGTGTTCATTTATGACCACCTAGACGTCATAAGTCTTTTAGTGAAAACCTCATATTGACATGAGGAGTAGTGATAAGATTTTCAAGATGACCTCTGTGGTGGCCATATTGGATGTCTGAGTGGCACCATAATAATTTTGTAACAACTAGACATCATAAGAGGTCTTCTGGTGAAAATCCCATGTCGATATGACTTTTTGTTCGGAAGTATCAATAACAAGATTTTCAAGATGGCTGCCATGAAAGCCTTATTGGACATCAGATCCACACCACTTTCATTTAGAACCAACTAGACATCATAAGAAGTCTTTCAGTGAAAACCCTATGTTGATATGACTATTTATTATGGAGAAGTAGCGATAACAGTATTGTCAAGGTGGCCACTGGGGTGGCCATATTGAATGTATGAGTGGCACAATTTTCATTTAAGAGCAACTAGACATCGTTAGAGGTCTTCTCGTGAAAACCCAATGTTGATATGACTTTCTGTTATGAGGAGTTGTGATAACAAGATTTTCAAGATAGCCACAGTGGTAGTCATATTGGATGTTCGAGCAGCACCATTTTCATTTAGGACCAACTAGACCTAGCAATGAATACGTGTGTAAAGTTTCATGGCAATCTTCCAAGTACTTTAGCGATAACAAACTTGTGCTAATGGATGAATGGATAATGGTCAACAGGCCCAGTTGAGCTAAATGCATGCTTTTGACCAGTTGAGCTAAATGCATGCTTTTGTAGAAAAGATAAAAGTAAATTCTTTCTCATGTTGTTAAGTAAAAGAAGGCTACCTGAAGTTCTAAAAACATCAAAAGACATTAAAATTAATGTCACAGATTTCTGACTGCAATGACAAGAATTGATTGTTTCTATAGTTCTTCTCAGACATTCCAAATTTCCGTTAAAGTCCATTAGAACTAGTCAAGACTACTTAATTTGGCTGGTTGCCAGATCAATCTCTATTACCATATTCAATATAATATTTACACATGCCTTAATAAGTGCACAACCCTCTTTTTGTTCAAACTTACATAAAAATAGCCACTTCTAAACACATCTTGATCCCAGCTTGCCTCATGGGAGGAAGCACCTACTAACATTATCTAAAATCTCATGATTTTGTGGTTTAAATCTGGTTCCATATATATAGAGAGAATTAATTCCTCTAGAGTGGTGAGTTTTTAACAAAGACAAAGAGAGCCAACTCTTCTAGTATGGATATACATGTAATTGAAAAACTGTTTAGAACATCATCGGTTTGTGATAATTATAACATCATCAGCATGTGATAATTATGACATCATCAATGTGTAATAATTATGACATCATCAGTGTGTGATAATTATGACATCATCTGTGTGTGATAATTATAACATCATCACTGTGTAATAATTATGGCATCATCAGTGTGTTATAATAATGATATCATTGGTGTGTGATAATTATGATCAGCCTTGACCTCATGAAATTTACACAAATCTTAATTTTTTAAGTGCAAAGAGTGGCTACTACATAGAACATAGTACTGTACATAATCTACAAGTGTAATTGAAATAGTTGAACACAAAAATTTGCTGCAGTAAAACCCATGATTACCCCAATGTGGTATTTTTTTCTGCTGTGACATCACACTAATCTTTCTGACACTGAGCCAGTAAAAAATAGTTTCAACAATTTCTGGACAAAATTTCTGAAAATGTGTAAAAATTTAGATAACAATCTCTTTTTTACTTGAGTGATTTCACTGTCACAGACATCCGTTTTACCTGATCTGCAGTCAATACACTGACAATAAAATTCACAAAACCACTATTTATTCAATGTTCTCAAATACCATATATACTTGTTCACAAGTTGAGTCTAACTCCAAACAACAAAGACATTGATCTGTCATCGCATAATGTGCCAGCAGATCAGGGTCTATGTTGTCTGTTCTACATACTACTCCTAACAAAATGCATAGACACAGATCTACTGGCACATTTGAGATGGCAGATCTAGATCTATTCAGTTTGTAGTTGGACTCGACTTATAAGCAAATATATATGGTATCCTTATTATTACATAATCCTCGATAGAGATATAAAATCTGTATAATTCAGCTTTCTAGATGAGGGTCGTGTAAACATAATTATGGGTCCCACTGATGGAATAAACAAATAGCAATTTTTAATAAGAGAACTCTTATAGACAAGTTTGAAATAATTAGGACCACTAATCTGAAACATAATTCCAAAGGAAATTGAAGACAGTGCATCTCACTATTTTGATACTGTATATCCTTCATTGGAACATCTTCTTATTACATTTTCTGTTTATCAAGTTCATATCTAAATTTAGCTTCTTATTAACATTTTTTTTTTTACTACTAGAAAGAATTAAGAGTTGTATCTGCTTTTCTTTATTGTATGTGCAACAATGAAATATGTATGTAACTATGCAATTATGGAGGGCCACAAGGATTATTAGTTCATGCAACTAATTATGTCAGGTTATTATTATCATTATTATTATTATTATTATTATTATTAATATTATTATTATTATTATTAACACACCGAGTCTCTGGGACTCACAAGATTTTTAAATGATGTCCCTAATGAGAAAACTAGATTCAGAGATGCTAGGCCAAACAAAAAAAATATGTGTTTCTGATCGGCTCACCGTCCCTGTTTCTTGTTGCCGACCTTAGCACTTTTCCCTGCCCACCCACAAAAAAATCACATTGCCGAAATTGATTTGTGCATCTAACTGAGCCGGTTTTGCCCAGTACTTTAAAGCGCTTTAAATATTATTTGATTTATATATAATGTTTAAAATAAAAACCTACCTTTCTACCCTAATTTTAAAACCAGTGCAATAGGAAACACACATATTTTTTTTTTTAGCCTTAACTCACCGAGTCTCTGGGACTCCCAAGATTTTTAAATGAGGTCCCTAACGAGAAAACTAAATTCAGGGATGCTATTATTATTAACACACCGAGTCTATGGGACTCCCAAGATTTTTAAATGACGTCCCAAACGAGAAAACTAAATTCAGGGATGCTATTATTATTAACACACCAAGTCTCTGGGACTCCCAAGATTTTTAAACAAGGTCCCTAATGAGAAAACTAGATTCAGGGATGCTATTTTACTGATTCATGGAAAACATTGTTACCAGTAGTTTTATCAATAAAAATGAATAATTAATACAGTGCTCCCCCTCTTACAAGGCCAAACCTTCTGCATCAGGAAAGTGGCCTTATAAGAGGGGTGGCCTTACCAAAGGGGGATCACACAGATGTGAATGATACCCTGGTCTACAGCCAAAATGCTTCCGCAATAAATGTTGTCAAACTTTACTAATTCTGGGTCACTGAGAACGAAAATGATGCTTATAATTGTTGATTGACTCTAGTTTTAAAGACGATAAGTTTTAAAGATATTATACTGTGTCAGTATATACGACCCTTGACTTGGGAATGGCGGAGGATAAGTGAGTTATAAAGGGAAGGGATTTCAATTTAAACCAGAAATGACTAAAATACATCTTTGACTGGATCTATGAATAAATCTATGACTGGGTTTGGACAGTACTTGTTTTTTAGGCAAAACAATGAATGATGCAATCTGAAGCTGGTATTGCATCATACATGATATAAATTGCATCATGTTATTCCTAGAAGTCATGGATGATGCAATCATAACTAAGCTTACATCACTCTGCTGAAGAAATTGCCCTATATCAGCTCTACAAATCATACAGTGTCGTGCTCTCTTATTTGTCAGTGCTTGATTTTGCAAAGGGACACATTTCTGTTTAGCCAAAGTGAGCAGAGATGCCTCGTACTTGTGTGAACAATGCAGATAACTTCTGCTATGTTTGTGGTGAAGTGACTTTTGCATCACAAAAGCGCAGTATAACCACTATGGTTAAGAAAGCCTATCACCTTTATTTTGGCTGCAAAATTGGAGATCAGGACAAGATGTGGGCCCCACACATATGCTGCAACACTTGTGCAACAAATCTTCGCCAGTGATTGAACAGGAAGGAAATCTATGCCTTTTGCAGTGCCAATTATTTGGAGAGAGCCAACAGATTATATCAGCAATTGTTACTTCTGCATGGTGCCTCTAGTTGGGAAAGGTGTGTCAAAGAAGAAAAAGTGGACTGTGCATTATCCAAACATTCTGTACCTCACGGAGAAGGACTGATGGTTCCTGATGCACCAGAATCATTCTCACTTGAGTCAGACAAGGAAGAGGAAGAGGAAGAGGATGAAACTTCTAGTCCTGAACCATCAATGTCACATGACCCATATTTTCTCACATCCTCCTCCGCTGAACCACACCTCATAACACAAGGTGAACTGAATGACCTTGTCAATGATTTGGAACTACCCAAGAGTAAGGCAGAGCTGTTGGGCTCCAGACTACAGCAGTGGAATCTCCTGGCAGGATGTTAGGGTTTCCATGTTACATGACAGTCAAAAGGATCTTGTTCCATTCTTCTTCATGGCAGGTGATCTTGTAGCCTGCAACAACATCGATGGTGTGATGGCAGCCTCAACAACGTTCATGATCCAGATGAGTGGAGACTGTTCATTGATTCATCAAAGACGAGTCGTAAAGCTGTTTTGCTGCATAATGGCAGTGTTTTGCCATCAATTCCAGTTGGTCATGTAGTCCATATGAAGGAAGCCTATGAAAACATGAAACAACTTTTGAGGTGCATAAACTATGACCAACATCAGTGGCAGCTTTGTAGCAATTTCAAGGTTCTTGTTCTCTTGCTTGGTCTGCAGACTGGATACACAAAGTACTGCTGTTTTCTCTGCAAATGGGATAGTCGTGTGAAAGATTCCCACTACATCAAGAAAGATTGGCCACTCCTACAGTCATTGGAGCCTGGGATGAAAAGTTTTCAGCATCCACTACTTGTTGAATCAAGGAAGATTTTGTTACCACCCTTGCACATCAAGCTGGGTCTGATGAAGAACTTTGTCAAGCCCATGGACAAAGCACAAGCAGCTTTCAAGTACCTCCATGGAAAATTTCCAAGCTTAAGTGAAGCTAAGATAAAGGAAGGTGTCTTTGTTGGTCCTCAGATTCGTGAACTTCTTCGAGATGATGCATTTCACCGTGCACTGCGTGGCAAGGAAAAGACGGCATAGAAAGCCTTCCAGTTAGTGGCAACAAATTTTCTCAGAAACAACAAGGCAGACAACTACAGGGAGTTGGTGGAAAACCTCCTCAAGGCATACAAAAGCATTGGTTGCAACATGTCACTAAAGATACATTTTTTGCACTCTCATCTAGATTTTTTCCACCAAACTGTGGAGCAGTGAGCAACGAGCATGGCGAGCGGTTTCACCAGGACATTGTAACAAAGGAGAAACGCTATCAGGTCAAATGGAGCTAATCAATGCTTGCAGACTATTGCTGGACAGTAACAAGAGATGCTCCATTTAATGAATATAAGAGACAAGCCAAGAAGTGCTGAGTTAACACTGAATAAGGACTAAACTCTGTACTTATATATACATAATAGTTTTTTGACTTTTGTTTCAATATATTTTTTATTTATATAACCCTTTTGCTGTTTTTTTAAAGTGTTACATAAACAGGACAGGTGAAATATTACCATGTAAAGCAACCATAAACACATGAAAAGACCTAGGTTTACAATTTATGATTAAAACTCTACTATGTACACAATATACATGTACATAGATGTAAAATGTAAAAACTTAAATATCTTGGAAACAGTAGCCAATCAGTTGTTTTAATTGTCATATTTGAATTCAGCACATGAAAATACCTAATAAATAGCACATTTTATCTCTGAAGCAGATAACTTCAAAAAAATTGTAGACCAGTGATAATTACTTATAAAGTATGAAAGGCATGACTAATTGTAAATATGTAATATCTTCATTAAAAAAAATCACAGGAATGTTATGGACTCGGTGTGATAAAACATATATCAGTGTTATTTTAAATAATTATGAATAATTATCAAAAGTGGTGCAAAACCACCTTGTCAATAAAATCAGGGCACAAACATCAGGCTATAGCTATCATTGTCCATCCATTTCATTTTCCCACTGCTGTAGAATGTATAACTGACGATGTTTATTTGAAGCTTTCTGACATAAAATTTGTCAACAGTGATCAAAAGACTCTCCCTCTTTTTGTTAAGTTGAATTGCTTTCATTTTTCCTTCTAATGTCTGATGACATTTTATACTTTTTGCATCAACTTATTCCTTCCTTGGCAATTTGTAGTTATTACAAAAAAATATTCAGTTTTTCCAAGTGAGCTTGTCACATGATCAATTGGTTTTAGACTGGTACCCTTTCAAGTACATTTCATAATCTATGAAAGACAAGCCACAACAGCTAACATACCATTGTTTCTTGATGACATTTTAACAACCCACAGACTTGAGCTAAACAATACTGTGCTTCTAAGCAGTAAGTTTTTGTCATAATGACAATTATTTGTGGTGATAATAGCCAGTAATTATCAAAGTGACAAAACCTAACATCCTAGGAACGGTAAAGATAATCAGATTACTTACCTCTTTCTATGGATTCAAGTTAGGTACTTTACTGATATTTTAGAACAAATGTTAATTCAGTATATATTTGTGAGATTTCTATCTGTAAACATCATCATGTGGCCACTCACAAGGGGTAAATTTGACAGTTCTTGCACTAATATACTGGCCACTGGCTGTGTAAGTATGGTGGCTGTCCTAGAGGAATACTTATGAACACAAACTCATTGGTGCCAAAGGATTTCTGACCGTATAAAGTGGGGTGGCTGATGGTAATGAGGGACATTCAAGTGGAGGACCACTGTATTCAATAAATGAATTAAAAGAGTACTAAGTATCATGTTCAGTAAATTGTTCTTATTGATTACAAATTTATCCATCACTTTAAGTAATTAAAGGATGAAGATTGTGTGACACGTTTTTACATCAATACAATTCTTTTCATGCAGATATTGTAATCTTCAATTAATAGGGAGATGAAACTTTGTTCGTTCTAAAAAGATTTAACTATCTGTAAAGTTATTTCATCCACAAAACTATATACATTGGAACCCTGTCTAATCCCTGAGCATTCTGGATTACTGTTTAAAATTTACATAAAATTTGTCAATCTTTAATAATAATAATAATAATAATAATAATAATCATAATAATCATAACAATAATAATCTGTTACTTACAGAGTGTAACTCAATTAGCCAAAAGTTATTCTCTCTTGAGGCCTCCTAAAACTCGTAAAAGGTATATGTACAGGTATTTCATGTTTTAAGGATGACAACTCGTGAAATGTTGGAGTATTTATCGTTTGGAAAATGTAAAACTTTAAATAGCTAAATAGAGTCCAAATTCAAAGGTTAAAGGCTGGTGTGCATTTTCTTGTGCTAGTCTTAGTTGAATATCTAGCCCCAAGTAAGGGTCATTACATAAAATAGCCCCAAGTAAGGGTCATTACATAAAATAGCCCCAAGTAAGGGTCATTACATAAAATAGCCCCAAGTAAGGGTCATTACATAAAATAGCCCCAAGTAAGGGTCATTACATAAAATAGCCCCAAGTAAGAGTCATTACATAAACTAGCCCCAAATAAGGGTCATTCATTAAAATAGCCCCAAGTAAGGCTCATTACATAAAATAGTATGGGAAAAAGTACCCCGTCACTAATTGTCCATATAATTATAACCGAATGAGTATTTAAAAATTAATCAAATTTGACAGGTTGAACATCACAAACTTCTCGTACTAAATACACAAAGAAAATGGTATTTTGGTAGAATGACACAATTACTGAGACAACAGAGGTTTTCTAGAACAGAAAGCCTGTGCAGTCAATTTATAGCAGGTTGTAATTTGATGTAGTTTTCCCTGTCTTATGCTTTTAATGGACTTTATCACTATCTTGCATAGGACTGTTTTTGCAATTATTCAAACTGCATAAGCATTTTTCTCTTTCATTATTTAATAAGAGACAGAAATTACAACCACATCATTTTACTTCCAATCTCCCCCAGCGGAAGTAGTTCTATCTTACACCTATGTAAAAAGAGATGCCATATCAATGATGTCTGTAATGATCAAGTTAGTTCTAGCCATGCAGTAACATTAATTTACAAAAGTGGGCTGCCTTAATACTATTTTCTACAAGCACAATGACAACAATGTGCCTATTAAAACTGACAATGAGCATTTAGGCTCCATGGCCAATCCAGGCCTCCCAGCCAAATTTGTGGAAATTGCTGGGATTTTACAGGACATTTGGTTTAAAATAAATAGAGATTTTATTGAGAAATCACAAAAATATAGGGACAGTAACATGCTAATATTACCAAGAACTTGAACATACAAATTAACCAATATTAATAAGATGAGGTAATGAAATAATAATAATTTAAACATATATCATCTAACCTCCTGATTTTGTACCTATCCTTCAATCGTGTGCCATGTTTCTCACGACCTAACACGCTTGTTTTTAGATAATGATGTCATCAACTTTGTCACCAGTGTTTTTCTTCAAGAGTGACAGCAAGTATTTAATAAGCAAAATCAGATAAAATGAGATTTAAACAGGTAATTTCATGTAATTTAAAAAAGGCAGAATGAAAATCTATATTTTCACTAACTCCTTATTTGTGTCCGACATTTTGGCCTTGAATTTTGTATTATATACTAAAGATATGTCTGCTGATCACATGTTGGCTTTGTTTACATATCTTGAACAGGAAAAGCCACTTTGGGAATTTATACAATGGCAAAGCCAATGTAAATATTTGGTTTTAATCATGTGGGGTTCTTATACAACGTAAGAAAAATGTACTCTGGAAATGTATATTATTCACTATGGACGTTTTCGTTTCAGTATTATTTCATAATAAACATATGTTCTACATCAAATGACACTGAATCTATTATAATAAAATGTGTATCCATTTACCAGTGTCTATTTTTAAATGTCTCTCTCCTTCTGTCTTTGTCTCTCTCTCTCTATTGATTCATGTATTTATATGGTAAAGAACAAGCAAACAGTAATGTAAGTGCACAAACTGCATATAGAATGAATGGAAAAAAAATTTCATTTAAAATTTTTTTATTATTTTTATTTAAAAAACACGGAGACGCTATAAACTAATAATATCCATACTTTGGTCTAACTGCTACATTCCGGTCATATGCCACATGACTTTTTAGTCAGTGTCACGAACCATGGACGCACTTCCGGAAATAAGTAAACTTACACACACTCGGAAAAACAGTAATTATGAATTAATGTACATGAATGCAAATTTTTTTTAACGATGATCAAATGAAGTAGATATAGTTGAACACTTTCTATGGTTATTTGAATAGATTCTCACAATATTATAACAAACGCATTTAAATTCACGCTACGGACACGAAATATATCTGTTTGAGGATAATCTATTACTGCTACTACTATTCACCATTGTTTTATGTCCTTTTTATCTTTTATTCTGAAATAAATATTTGTACAAACAACTGGCATGTGCTTTTCCTCCAAAACTATAGGGACATTACAGGGATTCTGGACAACTTATAGATGAAAAATATAGGGATAAAAAAAAAATGAAGGAATTTTTAGAGACATTTACATAAAAATATTGAGATGGCTATGTGGTTTGCCAATCTGACCCAAATAAATATATAGAGATGGCTATGTGGTTTGCCAATCTGATCCAAAAAAAAATATAGAGATGGCAAAGTGGTCTGCCAATCTGACCCAAATAAAAATATAGAGATGGTTATGTGATTTGCCAATCTGACCCAAATAAAAATATAGAGGTGGCTATGTGGTTTGCCAATCTGATCCAAATATTCAGATCCCTTCATGGACAGATTAGACAAGTTCCACCGTACTGCATGATATCAAGTTTTGGTGCTTTATGGCAGAGCAATACTATTGAAGATTATATCAGGCTGAATCAACTAGAGTAAAGTGCCTTGCCTAATGGTACACTGCAGGCTAATATAATGGTTGGAATCAAAGTGTCTTGCCTAATGGTACACTGCAGGCTAATATAATGGTTGGAATCAAAGTGCCTAGCCTAATGGTACACTGCAGGCTAATATAATGGTTGGAATCAAAGTGTCTTGCCTAATGGTACACTGCAGGCTAATATCATGGTTGGAATCAAAGTGCCTAGCCTAATGGTACACTGCAGGCTAATATAATGGTTGGAATCAAAGTGTCTTGCCTAATGGTACAGTGCAGGCTAATATAATGGTTGGAATCAAAGTGTCTTGCCTAATGGTACACTGCAGGCTAATATAATGGTTGGAATCAAAGTGCCTTGCCTAAGGGTACACTGCAGGCTAATATAATGGTTGGAATCAAAGTGTCTTGCCTAATGGTACACTGCAGGCTAATATAATGATTGGAATCAAAGTGCCTTGCCTAAGGGTACACTGCAGGCTAATATAATGGTTGGAATCAAAGTGCCTTGCCTAAGGGTACACTGCAGGCTAATATAATGGTTGGTATCAAAGTGTCTTGCCTAAGGGTGCACTGCAGGCTATTATAATGGTTGGAATCAAACCCTCACCCATGGTCATGAGTGCAACACTCTAATTAATCACTGGGTTACCACATCCTGTGTTGCATGAGAAAGTCCTATCTTTAAATAACTCCATATAATTCTTTTTTTTTTTACATTCTACTGATTTTGTGACATAATTTTCCATCATTATCCATGTTAATATATTTCTAAGATCTTTATATACTAAGAGAACAGATCTAGCCCCCATTGTCAACAAACTGTCTAAGCACAAAAGCTTAATTCCAGAGTCAAGATACTAAAATTAGAAACCTGGGTTTGAAATTGATGCTAGCAAGGTAACATTTTACTAGTTACAATTAGTAAAGCAGAGATGCTGTCAGGATTTTACCTAAAGGGGGGAGCTCCCCCTTGTCACCAAAATAAGGGGGAAGTAGAACAAAAATGAGGGGCAGGAGGAAAAGGCAATAGTTCAACATTTACCTAACACATAAATATCCGTCTCTTTCTTTCTTCCTGCTCTACTGAAATCAAAATCCTCAAAAGATGTCTCCTCTAGTTGTATAAGCATTAATCTGTTGATAATTTATGTGTTTAATTTGTTCCTTATCTGTGTATGAATATTGTTCTGTACTGAGAACACCCTTTCACATATGCATAGCTAGCTAAGCCAGCTTGAACAAGTTGGAAAACTATTCTTTATGGTTGTTATGAAAAAGTTTCAACAGCTCATAGGTATTGTCTCTTGGATATCTCTGCTCCAAAATAATATTTTTCACTAACAAGAGCTCTGCCAAAGCTTCACTTTTTGGAATCAGTGCTTTGCTGACTACTATGCCAGATTTCTTATCTGTTTCACAATGTTGTATTAGGGTTTTAAGTCCATCAATGCCATAGTCAGCTTGTTCAGACAGAGGTATTTTGAGAAAAGAAATGAAAATTGCACTCTACTTTTAAATTGTGTGTATTTTAATTAGGCTTGGTATTCTGCTTTTTTGACATTTAAGTTTGAAATATCGCTTAATAGGGGATTGACCAGCATGTCGTCAGTTTTTATCCATCCAGCATGTACATCGGACTCGTATTCAACATCATTTTCAGGTTCAAAATTACTCACAGTATTTGCCGAACTAAATCATCATCTGAAGATGAACCATGTTGGGAGTCAGCCATTTTGGATGTTCTAGGAGCCCTTACTTTAAACACGCATTTGTAAAACTTCCTTCATGAATGCAAGGTTCAACTTCAGCTCCAGGGCCCAAATGTGCCAATCAAATTTAGTTTAACAACCGTTCATGTCAAGCCGAAGTATTCAGATGTGTAAAATGTTGCCTACCGGAAAAAAAGATAGATGACAAGACAAGCGCTATGAGACTTCTACTGGCGGCGCGACTTATTCTGCGACAAGCACTTTAAGGGTTAACAGTTAAATAAAAATTACTGTGACTTTAAACTAATTTGCGGGAGTTCTCGCGCATCACTGCTTTCAAAGTGCGCGAATTCATACAAATTTTGTGTGATGGCAGCATCTCTGGTAAAGTGTCTTGCTAGTGATATTTTGTATTCAAATTTAAATTCAATTAAATATTCTAGTGGACAATGAAAATAGTCTGATTTTCACTAGCTGAAAATATTACAACAATCAAAATGCTGCTAGTACTAATAAACGCTAATTTCAAGCCCTTGAAACCATACTTTGCATCATTTATGTCCTTTAGTACATGTAACTGTAAAATTGTACAGGTTTGTACACAACACCATAACAAATTCAGAAATTTCTGTATTTCTGCCTCTTTGAGTCTGAGTTTAACTTTATGCTCAGATCATTTCATTACCAAGTGACCTGTAGATGAGATAAGACTGCAATAGTACCATCCAGATCATTTCATTACCAAGTGACCTGTAGATGAGATAAGACTGCAATAGTACCATCCAGATCATTTCATTACCAAGTGACCTGTAGATGAGATAAGACTGCAATAGTACCATCCAGATCATTTCATTACCAAGTGACCTGTAGATGAGATAAGACTGCAATAGTACCATCCAGATCATTTCATTACCAAGTGACCTGTAGATGAGATAAGACTGCAATAGTACCATCCAGAAAACAAAACATTTTGCCGATTCTAATCCATGGTATTTTCTTGGTGGCCAATTTATGGAGAAAGAGGTCCAACAAGGTACGTAATCAAGAATTATAGGTCAAAATATTGCCAATAAACAATCACCAAATGAATGACATTGTATATGATGCACAAAAAACAAATAGTCTTCAGGATAGAACTTTGAGGTAAATAAATTATTTTATATTTGTAGCTAATTATCAAAGTTTGGCTGCAGATAATACAAAGTGACAATAATGGGTTCAACAAAAGTTCCTCTGTAATTATGATCAGTGATGAGATAACATTTGAAGGATGCATTGCTTATGTTTTTCACACTTTTCATAAATGCATCAGGTCATAAGTATGTATACCCCATGCATTAATAAATTCTAAAGAGGTGAAGTGACAAAGAAATACTGATATAAAAATATACTGGTCATGATAGAAATTTCATGATTGACATCACAATGCTCATTACAACCTTCAGTTAGAACCTGAACATAACTCAATCGATCAAAACATATTTTTGTTTTTCTTTAATCAAACAAAAAATAACAGTTTTTATTTATATAATCAACCTGACACAGAGACTCTTTTATTCTGACAAAAAAAATGCAAGACACTATAATTGTTACCATTTGTAAAAACAAAATTTGGCTTTTCTTGGTGAATTATCATTTGTCACATTACTTTACTACAAAATAAATATTTCTGGTATTACTTCTTGCACAAATATACCAATTCTATTACCACACTGTCATCTTGGGAATGACATTAACAGTTTTATTTACTAACTGTATAAGGAAAGTTGATCATGTTGCCTTGTCAAACTTATATATTATGCTGGATAATCATTTGGATAAAATAATTTTTTATTAAAACATAAGAGATGGATTCAAAATTAAACAAAAGGTGTTCTGCATATTGACCTACGGCCCCATCAAGAAACGTTACACAGGGGTAGCAGTAGTAAAATCCCCACGGCCCAACCAAGAAACTTTACACAGGGGCAGCAGTAGTAAAATCCCCACGGCCCAACAAAGAAACTTTACACAGGGGCAGCAGTAGTAAAATCCCCACAGTCCAACCAATAAACTTTACACAGGGGCAGCAGTAGTAAAATCCCTCTAAGGTCAATGCGTGATGATGCTATTTCTAATGCTCAGTGTTCCTCACTTACCACTTTTCTCTTTGACCTTAAGAACCAGCAACTGTAAAACATTCCTGGTCCTACAAAACATTTATTGCTCCTCCAGATTTGCTTTTAATAAGCTTGTAACAATCTGAACTGATCACAAGGACAAGCTACAATTTTTTGTCTACCTGTACAGAATGTTATTGGTGATTGACCAGCAGGTAGGTGCAATTTCTAACACTGCCAATGATGGAAGTTGTTATGGTGGTGTTGTAGCAATAATCAAACTACAATTTTTTTTAAAAATCCACAAATAATATGATGAATGAAGATGACAAGGATTGTGCAACTTATTGATTATAATGGGTGGAATGTAGATCTTTGCTATTTATTATAACATTGTGTATCTTGTGGTGGTTATGTGATTGTTGCTGATGACTCTGCAAGCAAGAAATTCAAGCCATGGTCTGCACAATTCTGCCCTACCTGCCAACTGTACTATGAAGTATGAAATATGATTTTCAAAAGTAATAACACAAAATATGAGCATTGCCACCCACCCCACCCCACTCTACTGCCTCTCAAATAGTAATGCTAGACCTGATAATCCTAACAAGATCTTCTAAGTAAGGCAGTTGATATTTTTATGTAAGTTCAACCAATTTCTATTAAGGTGTAATGAAATATTATGTACTGCTATTGATAACTTGGAAAACATGCATTTGAAAAGTTCAGAAGTGTAATCTGATGCAGCAAAGGCAACATTATTTTCAACTAAAAAGTTTGTAAAGTACACTTAGGCCAGTACAGTTTGTAAAGTACACTTAGACCAGTTCAGTTTGTAAAGTACACTTAGACCAGTACAGTTTGAAATGTACACTTAGACCAGTACAGTTTGCAAAGTACACTTTGACTAGTAGTTTATAAAGTACACTTAGACCAGTACAGTTTGTAAAGTACACTTAGACCAGTACAGTTTGAAATGTACGCTTAGACCAGTACAGTTTGAAATGTACACTTAGACCAGTAGTTTGAAATGTACACATAGACCAGTACAGTTTGCAAAGTACACTTAGACCAGTACAGTTTGTAAAGTACACTTAGACCAGTACAGTTTGAAATGTACACTTGGACCAGTACAGTTTGAAATGTACACTTAGACCAGTACAGTTTGAAATGTACACTCAGACCAGTACAGTTTGAAATGTACACTTAGACCAGTACAGTTTGAAATGTACACTTAGACCAGTACAGTATGTAAAGTACACTTAGACCAGTACAGTTTGAAATGTACACTTCGACCAGTACAGTTTGAAATGTACACTTAGACCAGTACAGTTTGAAATGTACACTTAGACCAGTACAATTTGAAATGTACACTTAGACCAGTACAGTATGTAAAGTACACTTAGACCAGTACAGTTTGTAAAGTACACTTAGACCAGTACAGTTTGAAATGTACACTTAGACCAGTACAGTTTGCAAAGTACACTTTGACTAGTAGTTTATAAAGTACACTTAGACCAGTACAGTTTGTAAAGTACACTTAGACCAGTACAGTTTGAAATGTACGCTTAGACCAGTACAGTTTGAAATGTACACTTAGACCAGTAGTTTGAAATGTACACATAGACCAGTACAGTTTGCAAAGTACACTTAGACCAGTACAGTTTGTAAAGTACACTTAGACCAGTACAGTTTGAAATGTACACTTGGACCAGTACAGTTTGAAATGTACACTTAGACCAGTACAGTTTGAAATGTACACTCAGACCAGTACAGTTTGAAATGTACACTTAGACCAGTACAGTTTGAAATGTACACTTAGACCAGTACAGTATGTAAAGTACACTTAGACCAGTACAGTTTGAAATGTACACTTCGACCAGTACAGTTTGAAATGTACACTTAGACCAGTACAGTTTGAAATGTACACTTAGACCAGTACAATTTGAAATGTACACTTAGACCAGTACAGTATGTAAAGTACACTTAGACCAGTACAGTTTGTAAAGTACACTTAGACCAGTACAGTTTGAAATGTACACTTAGACCAGTACAGTTTGCAAAGTACACTTTGACTAGTAGTTTATAAAGTACACTTAGACCAGTATAGTTTGTAAAGTACACTTAGACCAGTACAGTTTGAAATGTACGCTTAGACCAGTACAGTTTGAAATGTACACTTAGACCAGTAGTTTGAAATGTACACATAGACCAGTACAGTTTGCAAAGTACACTTAGACCAGTACAGTTTGTAAAGTACACTTAGACCAGTACAGTTTGAAATGTACACTTGGACCAGTACAGTTTGAAATGTACACTTAGACCAGTACAGTTTGAAATGTACACTCAGACCAGTACAGTTTGAAATGTACACTTAGACCAGTACAGTTTGAAATGTACACTTAGACCAGTACAGTATGTAAAGTACACTTAGACCAGTACAGTTTGAAATGTACACTTCGACCAGTACAGTTTGAAATGTACACTTAGACCAGTACAGTTTGAAATGTACACTTAGACCAGTACAATTTGAAATGTACACTTAGACCAGTACAGTATGTAAAGTACACTTAGACCAGTACAGTTTGTAAAGTACACTTAGACCAGTACAGTTTCAGAAACTGCAGTTTTAAACGCTATGGAGCTCAATGGCTTCTTGATAAATCTCTCAACCTGACATAATCTTTAGGACTTTTTAGTTTTATGCGGCAATGGCAATAAAGTTCCCTGCCATGAGACTAACTCAAATTGACAAATGATGTCCAATAAACTACCCTGCCATGAGACATACTCAAATTGACACATGATGTCCAATAAACATAATTGTTGCCTTTCCTCCTTTTAACCAAGGGTTAAAGTTTCCTTTTTTTCACTTCTGTGCTTATTGTTTGAAATTTATAAGGGGACAATTGTCCATTCTGCCTTCAACACATTTTCATTTGTTGTACAAAATTGCTAGAATACGCTATAACAGCTTGATCATGCAGGCATTTTGCATGAAAAACATGGGTATATGACAGCATCTGAGATACTCCTGCAAAGTTAGCTGGTTACCTGACCAACTCCACTGATTCTAATATGTTAAACCTGATCCAGACCAAACCAGGACAAGCCAATATCCAGATTTGACTACAACAACTGTATTTTCGTATTCTTTGCAATTTGTCCACAAGTCTGTAATTTAAGGGTAATTTCAATAAGACTTATGGTCAAATCATAAGGGTTGGCAGGTCTGTGATACAATCAGCTAATACACCTGACACAATAAAGAGCAGAGTTTTCCTCAGGTCTGTGATACAATCAGCTAATACACCTGACACAATAAAGAGCAGAGTTTTCCTCAGGTCTGTGATACAATCAGCTAATACACCTGACACAATAAAGAGCAGAGTTTTCCTCAGGTCTGTGATACAATCAGCTAATACACCTGACACAATAAAGAGCAGAGTTTTCCTCAGGTCTGTGATACAATCAGCTAATACACCTGACACAATAAAGAGCAGAGTTTTCCTCAGGTCTGTGATACAATCAGCTAATACACCTGACACAATAAAGAGCAGAGTTTTCCTCAGGTCTGTGATACAATCAGCTAATACACCTGACACAATAAAGAGCAGAGTTTTCCTCAGGTCTGTGATACAATCAGCCAATACACCTGACACAATAAAGAGCAGAGTTTTCCTCAGGTCTGTGATACAATCAGCTAATACACCTGACACAATAAAGAGCAGAGTTTTCCTCAGGTCTGTGATACAATCAGCCAATACACCTGACACAATAAAGAGCAGAGTTTTCCTCAGGTCTGTGATACAATCAGCTAATACACCTGACACAATAAAGAGCAGAGTTTTCCTCAGGTCCGTGATACAATCAGCTAATACACATGACACAATAAAGAGCAGAGTTTTCCTCAGGTCTGTGATACAATCAGCTAATACACCTGACACAATAAAGAGCAGAGTTTTCCTCAGGTCTGTGATACAATCAGCTAATACACCTGACACAATAAAGAGCAGAGTTTTCCTCAGGTCTGTGATACAATCAGCTAATACACCTGACACAATAAAGAGCAGAGTTTTCCTCAGGTCTGTGATACAATCAGCTAATACACCTGACACAATAAAGAGCAGAGTTTTCCTCAGGTCTGTGATACAATCAGCTAATACACCTGACACAATAAAGATCAGAGTTTTCCTCAGGTCTGTGATACAATCAGCTAATACACCTGACACAATAAAGAGCAGAGTTTTCCTCAGGTCTGTGATACAATCAGCTAATACACCTGACACAATAAAGAGCAGAGTTTTCCTCAGGTCTGTGATACAATCAATTAATACACCTGACACAATAAAGAGCAGAGTTTTCCTCAGGTCTGTGATACAATCAGCTAATACACCTGACACAATAAAGAGCAGAGTTTTCCTCCGCTGAAAAAAAGACTTCCCCTCCTGTGATATTTTTCTTCTCAGACACAACACTTACAAGCATAAATTGGAGGCATGACTTGATAGCATGCTAAAAGAATACATTCTTAATTATGTGCACAAAAAAAAAAGAGAAAAGAGTTCGAAACTCACCCACAAATTACTCACCATTTCCCTGTGATTTGGGTAGTATGCCTGTTCAATCAATGGAAAGTTCTCCTTCCCAAGCTTACGCTGGATCTGTATCAACCGTGCAAACTGCAAATGTTAAATAAACAATAATAGGACTCAAAATATAAAAAATGTAGTAAACAAAATTTTACTAAAAACAAAAAAAGGTGTTTTGATTGATTGTCTCAATTGCTACTCCTTGAACAGATTAGATAAAGTACACTCAACAGAAATTTTGCTAGCATACAGCAACAAGATCAAAGAATGATGTATTTTCAATGCACTTGTGAAAATTTTACTTTTGTCTCAAATTTCTTCAAAAGTTTATATGAATGAAGCAGCATCATTCCACAGAAAGCTCAACTATGAATTCCAAAGAGAGAGAAGAATGATTACAATTATTCATTATGCATTCATCATTGCGACAGAGATTAACTTGAACAAACTTCTCTTTTTAGTTGTCCCTTCCATCACTTGAATATTTTTTTTCTTTGAACACTGCTCACTCTTGTATACATGAATTCATTATTGTTATAGTTACTTTCCTTAAGTATAATATTTCATCTTGCAAGTAACTGTAACTGCTAATTTGAACTGCACTGTGTCATTTCAGAACCAATCCATTTTACAACCAGCACAGTGTCATTTCAAAACAGACAGGTGCCATTCTGAAATGATATAAGTCACAAGATAGTCCAAAACACCACACAAGTTGGACTAGTCATGTCCTACTGCAGTAAATCACCAAGATTTTACTCTAACGACATTTTAGCAAATTTAAGGAGACAACTATTTGAAAAATTTTTATTTATGTTAATGGTAGCCATTATATAATATGCTAATTGCCAATTTGCAAATTTAAACACTTTGCAGACTACAATGAATTCGGAGGAATTTATTTTTTGCTACAATGTCACAATTTATGGTATTTAAAATGGCCTTTATTCTGATATTTTATCAACTTCCTGAAGCAAGATTTCTCACCTAATCAAAAAGCCATTGTTTCTTTTGCTTATGAACAATGTAAAGCTTGAATAAACCTACATGTATTTAATAATGAATTCTTAGATAATAATAATAATAATAATAATAATAATAATAATAATGTCTTAGTTTATTGAAGGCAACTCAATTAGTTGAGTACAACTAATCTCACTGAAAACCCTCAAGTATATACAAATGGTACCAAGTATTATCACTCATATAAAGGCAAAGTATTCCCTCTTTCTGCCACAATAAGTATATACAAGTAAACACAGATGCACAGAAATTAGTAAAATATATTAGGGAAGCAGGTGGGTTTAACTACTGATATAAATTATTACTACATCCATTTAATAACTCTGTTTTGAAATGCAGCGATAGAGGAAGCCTGTTTGATTTCATCTGGAATGCAGTCCTAAAGTAGTGTTCCAGAGTACTGAAAACTGTTCTTGTTCTTGAATAGTTCTATTTAGGAACCTGGAAATTTCTGGCAATAACTGAACACAGAGTTGGTGTATTGACAGATTCTCTGTAATGAAACATACAATTTAAATATTCTTTCTTTAACAGTATCTTCAAAGTATCCATCATCTCTGTAATATTTATTACTATTTCATCCAATATTCTTCTACAGGTCCATTTATGGAGTCTGAAAATCTTCATTAAATTTGCCTCAGAACAAGTTCCCCAAAACCATATTGCAAAAATCAAAATGAGGCTGGATACAGCTGTCATAAAAAGTACTTCTTTGTTTTACAGGTATGTAATATTTTAGTTCTCTTAGAAGTCAAAAGTAAGAATTTATTTTTTTGTTATGTAAGGAATGTGTTGAAATTTTTATACGTTGTTTTCAACAAAAACTCCAAGTATTTTATCACATGTAACCATCTGTAAGATGACATTATTATAGTTGATATCAGAATTTTCATTTTGCCAACTCTGAGATTTAGACTGGTATTTTATAAGACAGAAATGCAACATGTATTCTAATACTGAACTCTGGGTAAGTCTTTTGCAAGACAAAAATACCAAGCATTCTCAATACAAGAAGGTCAAGGCTTGCATATTAAGTTTATGCTCATAGGAAATTCTGTAACCAAAACATTAATGATATTGTTGATATTGTTCCAACTACCATCTGAAAATTTACATGTCTTGCTTTTCAACTAAAGTAGGCTTGGCAAAAATCATAAAGTGTATATGTATATATATATATATATAACACAATTACAGAATTCCATCCCTTTGTAACATCCTGATAAAACAGAACTCTTTTGTTGTTTCTTGTAGACTTCTGATTTTACTCTAACGAGCTTTTGTAAGTTAACTGCACACAATGAAAACAACATTTATATCTTCAAAGTCTCCAGAATGTCTCCATGCCCATTGAATCTGCTGAATCCATATAGTTATAAAAATCCTTCAGATTAAAAGTTCTACTCCAAATTAAACTGGTCTTTCATACTTAGGAAGTTGTGGTGACTCAGTGGTTAATGTGCTAACTCACTATCAGCAGGTCTTTCGTTCAAATCCTGCCCAGATCTTCTCGGGAAGGCTGCTGAGGAGTGTTTCTGGGCAAGGCTTTAATATACTCCCAATGCATCAGCAGTAAATAGTCTTTCATGTGCAGATGTTCTGTTAAACACCAACCAAACAATCAATCAACCAATTTCTTATGATACCTGTTATAGGCTCCAAGGCAGTACACATCTAAGGTAGTATGCAGATGATCAGCACTAGAAATGCTAAAGACTGAACAAAAATACTGGTACTAAAATATTATCCTGCATCAAAATCAACCTCATGTATATTTAATTAATGAACATATCTCCAAAGAAGGTAATACTTACAAAAGATTTAATACATTTTTACAATTTATTTTAAAATTCAGTTTCAAGAATCTCCTTGTTTTCTGAGGTAAGCCAACACCGACGTGATGTCGGAGGATACCATCATGCAGCAACCTCTTATGTTGTTGACGCACTTCTGAAGGGCTAAGAACACTGCCCTCATTACCAAATTGTTTATGTGGAGGGTAGATTCTTTCCGGGACCACGAACTCAGACCCTCTGGCTCCAGATGAGTACCCCACCCTGAATCTGATGCATTTGCAAACAGATAGGAGTGGGGATCGGGGGCATGTATAGGAACTCTGGCAAGAAACCGGTCCCGGTTGATCCACCAAGACAAATGATGGTGGAAGACCTGACCTAGAGAAATCTGAACATTCAGAGGGTCCCTGTGCGGTTTCCAGTTTGCCTGAAGGAGAAACTGGAGAGGATGCAAGTGTAGTCTGCCTAGGGGGACCAGGTCTGCTGCAGAGTTCAAGGTCTCCAGCAGAGAAAGAAAAAGATGAGCCAACAAAGTGGTCTTGGCTCCCAGTGTCTACAACAGGGACAGGATCTAGTCTACTCTGTCCTGAGGGACATGGACTAATCCACTCTTTGTTAGGAAATTCATCCCCACGTAGACAAAATCTTGAGATGGAGAAAGCTCCGACTTCTCTAGGTTGGGTAAGAGACCCAGTCTGGTCACCAACAGCGTGACAGGTCGTTTCTGAGGGACTCGATCATGCCATTGTGGATCAACCAATTGTTGAAATATTGGAGGATTGGGATACCCAGTGACCTCAAGTGGGCTGCAACTACTCCCTTGACCCTGGTAAATGCTCTGGGTGTGGAGGCTAGACTGAACGGCAGAGCACAAAATTGGAAGACCTCTCCGTCCAAGCAAAACTGGAGGTGCTTCCTGTGAGGAGGAAAGATAGGGATGTGAAGATATGCATCCTGAAGATCGATGGAGACCACCCAGTGGCCAGGCCTTATGACATTCCTAACTGAAGCTGCTGTTTTCATCTTGAAGGGTTCCTCCTGCAGAAATTTGTTTAGGGAGGAAAGATAGATAATTAAACGAAACATTCCCCCTTTCTTGGGTACCACGAAAATGCAGGAGTAGAAAGCCAGAGAATGGTTGTTGAACACCCTCTCCACTGCACCCTTCTGGAGAAGGGAGTGCACCTCTTCTTTTAACCGCACCAGATTCGACTGGTGGAAGAACATGGGGGTCCTTACTAGATGAGGAAGATCTTGAAATCGAAGATGGTATCCTCCTTTTATGATAGAGAGAACCCAACCATCGACCATGATGCAGGACCAAGCCTCTGAAAAAAGGTTTAGTCAGGCACCTACAGGAACCTCTTTGCTTGGCCTCTGCAGCATGTCAAATTAGGTACCGACTGATGAAGGGGAGGTCTGAACTGGGGTTGTTGCTTAAACTGGGGCTGTGTGGCTTTAAAAAATGTGGGTGAGGGACCCTGTGGCTGTTCAGGATGACTTCGCTTCCTGGCCGGTTTCAACGGGCCAGGCACGGATGCGAGAGAGCGATGTTGCTAGTCTCTCATGTCTTGAGACACCACAGAGGGAATGAGTCCTCCAAAAAGAGTCTCTGCCTCTAGGGGCAGCCCTCAAAAGCTTCTTACTGTGCTCCAGTAATACCTTGGATGTGTCCAAGCAACATCCCTGCGGAGGTGGAGAAGCTCTGCCGATAAAGCCATGGACAAGGATAACTCATGCCTTGATGTTTTTCCCACTGCTTCCAACAAACGGTGAAGAGCAAGTGGAGACAGAGCTTCCTACCTATGCAGGTTGTAGAAGGCTGCCAAAAAGAGATCAGCATGCAAAGCTATGGTTACTAGTGACCTAGCTTTTTGCTCTAAGGCCTCCAGTGTTTTAACTGGAAGGTGAGCCCAAGTCCCTGTGCAAATACCCACTTCCTTTGCTGAGGCATCTAAAGTGGGAAGTTTAAGGGGATAGTAAGGGGTATGAACCCGATAACTAGCAGAAGAGATCAAGGGTCTCAATTTAGAAGCGGAGACGGAGCACCCTCTACATTGTCTAGGAAACTCCTGGCCCTTACAAAACCTTTGGAACAGTTCTTTTACCATAGCTGAGTGAGGAAGCAACAAGAGATCTAGACGAGAGGCAGATCCAGCGAGTTTCTCCTAGCTGGAGAGAATCTTAGTGTCCTCTGAGCCTGAGGGCTTGGGACACAAATCATTGTGCAATAGATGGTAAACCTCATTAACCGCTTTGTCAAACAACCAGACCTCTTCTTCCTCTGCTGCCTTAACCGATGGTTCAGGAGAGCTGAAGGAGGGGGGTGCCACCTCTGTTGGTTCTGTATCAAACTTGTGAGAATCCATGAGGACGGAAAAGACGTCCTCATCTTGCACTCGAACCTGGGAAGCAGGACTATGTGACCCAGTGTCTCTCTGTTTTTTAGGCTGGAGAGACTTGGGAGTAAGAGGGACCTCGACCCATGACTCCTCATGCAGAACCAGGGGACTGTCCTTAGTGGCAAGCACAGCAAGTGTGAGAGCGACTCTCAACCCTCCTGGTGCGATTGGGGGAGGGTCTGTCCCCTTCCCTCTTCTATTGATTGCGGCATCGATCTCACTGCCATGGGGCCAATGCCCTGTAGACCATGGCTGTATGCCGGGGACTGTCCAATTGCTGCCATGTGGTGGAAGACCCCACATCCCATAAGGGTTTAAAGGAATCATATGGAATGGGGGGATACTGATCCGATCACCTTCCCTAGTCCTACATCGGTACGACGAATCCAAATCCCAAGAGGGATTGAACGGTAGTCTGGAGGGAGGGGGATCTCTACCCGTCCCTCTCCCCAGACTGGTACTCATAGCCCTATGACCGGTGCCTGGTGCCCGGTGACCGATCACCGGTCAATAACCGGTCAGGCGACTCTGATCTGTATGAAGATCCTCTTCCAGATCTGACAGACTTAGATCGATGCTCAGCCCTTTCAGGGTGGCACGATCCTGTCACCGACAATGGGGCACAGGGGCTGAAAGGGTGCTGCTCTCCCCTCATGGGGGGGGGCCAATTCACTTTTGGCCGACACCGAACTGTGGGGCAGTAGAGGGTGCTGCTCCTCCCTCGCAGGAGGGCGCAACACGCTCTCTGTCCTTTGTGACAAAAGGGGGTGCTGCTTCTGCCTCACAGAAGGGCACAACTTGCCCTCTGCCTTACAAGAATGGGGAGGGTGCTGCTGCTTCCTCATGGGAGGGCGCAACTCACTCCCCAGTTGCCTACTAATCCCTCTCTGAAACCCGAGGAACTCAGAGATGGAAAAACACAAAAATTCAGATGAAGAAGAAGAGACCTTCTTATGTCCCTTATAGGTTCTTCTACATCCAAACCTCATCAGACCATAGACAGCAAATAGGACAACCATCTGTCCTTGTGCAGTTAGTGCAAGAAAGGCAGGTGGGGTGGGTGTCCCAGGGGGCTTTCCTGTGGCCACACCTTCCAACCTCCTGTTCTGACATAGATGTAAAAAAAAGAGATGCTGAAAACAAGATAATGGTTATAACTGCGTTGGAAACAAACCTTAGCAGGAACTCACCATGTAGGTGGTTAAGCCACTCTAGTTTTATCTCTTTTTTATACTTAAAGAAATAAATACTACTGAGGAATTTATATATATATATAACTATATACAGGTAGTAAGAATAAAACAAGGTGATGTAAACCAGACTTATTGAATACTGGATACAAATAATAAGCAAAAAACCAGCTTGGTAAAAATGCTTATTAATATTATAACAAAGGAATAAATTCCTATACTAATTAAATTAAAATTGAACCAGAGTTCAATATAAAAAACACATAAGAAGAAAAGACTGATGTGCAACCTGCTTTCCTGAGCTTTAAAAATAGCCAACCAATCAGATTGAAGGGAAGTTAAATTCTGATGCTATCATGAGTTTTTCAAAAACAAACAAAAGAAAATCAACTGGCCAGTGACAGGGATATGGAAAAAAAAGATAATTTACCTACCTGAGCATAAGAAAACAATACGGAATTCTCAAAAAGCAATAATTAATCCCCCAACAAAACAATACATGAAGAGGAAATAACTTACTAACTAAGACTAAGAACAGGACATTTCTTGGTACCAAATTGCCAAAACTCACAAGAGAGCTGAATATTTCCAGACAAGAAAAATAATGGTCAAGGGTAAATACCACCTGTAGTTTACGAAAAACATAACGAAAGAGCATAAATCACTACTTGGACTCGTCTAGCGAAGGGAATTTGTCAAATGATAATTACAACGTCTTCAGCAAGTTGACAACCGGAAAAAGAATGACAAATTGTGGGTTACATGTGTGGAATACCGTGGGGTTTACATAGGGAGTTCTATTCACTAGAACTTTCTAGTCAACCCTATGGGAGAATGAATTCTCATCATACGGTCGGGTATTTTCTGCCACGGAAATAGATAAGCTTTACAATAGCAACAGAGTAAGCTAATACTGATATTAAACTTCAGTTTCAAGAAAACTGACCATAGCTTTGATTTTAGATTTAAAAATACCTTTAGCTAAATAATATTTTAATGGATCATACTGATTCACTACCATCACAGTGTGAGAGCCATGCAGTCCTGTGAACCCTCTTATTTGTCACACTTTGAGTAAGAAAGCTTGTTAATTATTGGAAATGGCTTGAATGTGGATCTGTTATTGAAGCAAAAGATCAAAAAGAAATTAAAAGTTCAGGAGCTTGTTAATGTATCAGAAGGACAAATCAAGAGAGACATGGAGACATATTGCTGTTAAAAATGTACCAGAAGGACACATCAAGAGAGGCATGGAGATATTTTACTGTTAATGTATCAGAAGGACACATCAAGAGAGACATGGAGACATATTGCTGTTAAAAATGTACCAGAAGGACACATCAAGAGAGACATAGAAACATTTTACTGTTAATGTATCAGAAGGACACATTAAGAGAGACATTGAGACATTTTACAGTTAATGTATCGGAAGAACACATCAAGAGAGACATAGAGACATATTGCTGTTAATATACCAGAAGGACACATCAAGAAAGACATGGAGTCATTTTACTGGTAATGTATCAGAAGGACACATCAAGAGAGACATGGAGACATTTTACTGGTAATGTACCAGAAGGACACATCAAGAGAGACATGGAGACATTTTACTGTTAATGTATCAGAAGGACACATCAAGAGAGAACTGGAGACATTTTACTGTTAATGTACCAGAAGGATACATCAAGAGAGAACTGGAGACATTTTACTGTTAATGTATCTGAAGGACACATCAAGAGAGACATAGAGACATGTTACTGTTAATGTTTGAGCAGGACACGTCAAGAGAGACATAAAGACATTTTTCTGCAATTTTTCTTTAAAATTACTCTTTTTAATAGACATGAATTTTTATCTTTTTGAACAGATCTGAAGGCTAATTAAATAAATATATATACAACCAGGATTACAAAACAATTGTATTTGCTGGACATGGCAAACAAATGAGCTAAATTGGCCTGTTGCTAACTTGGAATGTTGGACATTTGACATAGAGTACCCACAATTATCTTTGCAATTATTCAGTCATTATGTTAAAACCTGTACAAATTAAAAAAACACTATAACAATATTATTTTTATTTTTTTCTTAGAATTTTTAGAAATTGACATTTTTTTAAAATAATTTGATGTTCATTGTCATCATTGAAATTCTAGAAAATCCAGGCACAGAAAAATGGGAGACCTATGGTTTTACCTGTCAGCACGTGGGACTGGTGTGTTTGTCCCAGTCCCAGGTAATTCTCTAATTAAAAAAAATACGAATACATACCAGTAAATAAATAGTTCTTAACAGCATGAGTAAAGAATTACTATAACAGTGCTAATTTATGACTTTCATTGACCATCGACCTACTGCTCATTTCAATGTTCTCAAGCATACCTATTTTCAATAACGGTGGCATAACCCTAGCAACAGATTATCCCAGTTTTATTTGAAGTATAATTCAGATCATTTGGTTCTTTACTCAACATTGCTTGACGATATCATGTTTTTTATACACAGATCACTTTGGCAGAGCGCATATGAATGATAAGTTTTTCCAGATTAAATAATGGTTACCAAACCTACCATATTCAATGTAATATACGCTGCCACCTCCAGTAAGTGTCCCTCCCCCTCCCCCATTATGACATTTTTTAAATTATGTAATTGGCATATATGCTGCCACCTCCAGTAAGTGTCCCTCCCTCTTTATGACATTTTTTAAATCATGTCATTGGCATATACGCTGCCACCTCCAGTAAGTGTCCCTCCCCCTTTATGACATTTTTTAAATCATGTCATTGGCATATACGCTGCCACCTCCAGTAAGTGTCCCTCCCCCTTTATGACATTTTTTAAATCATGTAATTGGCATAATTTACTATTGTAAGGATTTATCTGTGATTACAAATTCTGGTGGATTTGTTGATGTTTCTGCTTCAAACAGGCATGCTTGCAAAGAGAACAATGTTCTACTGAGCGGTTTGATCGCGATTTGTTTCTCTTGTTTTATAAACAGTGGCTGCATACAAAACTTACTGATTCAATAACTAGTTATGCCTGTATAGTTTTGAAAAGGAAAAAATGTATAAGTATGGATTTGCATGTCATCTTCAGCAGTCAGAGCACATTCATATTAACACTCTCTCTCTCTCTCTCTCTCTCACACACACACACACATTAATTCTATACCTAGTAGTTTTTTTATGTTAGAGTGATAATAAAATCATCCGATTGTTTTATACTTAATTTTCATGATATTGAGATTCCATGCACAAACTCCTTTAGCTCCTGCCTTTGAATATATATCTTTCACTTTTCATTCTTTATTTCTCTGTTTTTCGAGAGATTTAATTCTACTTCATTTTTTAAATTTGGTAATTTAATATTAGTGAACATTCAATTTTTGATGCATCACAGTATCCTGCAGCAGTTATGAATGACTGCTCACAACCATCTCTATATCTCTCTGGCATATAAATGATGTTATTGCCAACTACCTGTACTTTTTATGCAGTAAATAATACTTTCATCAGATGTCTTTCCTGGCAAAGCCTCATTCAATATATGACATCTGTCCTACAAAATTGTATATTTATAATACAATTCACTGGTTATTCACCTGACAAAATAAAAATTCCAAGTTTTGGAATAAATGTTCAAATTTTAAAAAATTTAAATTTTGAGAAATAATGAAGTTTAAAATTATGCAGGACATTTCTTTTTCCCCAACAAGTTTCAGTGCTTGAATTTTTAAAGGGTCCTAACTTTTACAGGGTCCTAATTTTTACAGGTTTTACCATACTTGTTTAAACACTCTACAGTCACAAAGCATTAGACAAAAGTGGTGTCAACGTTTATTTCTGGGATTTATCAAAATCTTCGAACTGAATGATTGTCCACAGGCTCGGGCCTACTAGAACAACATCAGTCCCTCTAACCCATGTATATTTTTTATCTATTCTGTGGCTGTGTGTAAGCACATATTAGACCTTAACAACAACATATATCTAGCCTAGGACCTAATTAAAACTAAAGAAAACTAAAAATGTGTCCACATGACATGGATGCCCCCACCAATATGATGCAACTGAAGGGCAAAGATACAAGACAAACAAATGCCATAGCTTTGAAAAATTTGCAGAAAAACGATAATGATCAAACCTGACCTTGATTTTCTTAATGTAAATCCTCACACCAAATTTGGTTTCAATCCATGAATTCCTTGAAACGTTATCGAGTAGAAATTGAAAGGAAAAGATCTAAGTAAAAAACAATGGACATAACTCAATAAAATTTTGCCAGAAAACAGTAGAAATTAAACTTGAAATAGGTCTTCCTAATGTAAAGCCTCATATTAAACATGATTTCAATCCATGAAGTCCATCAAAAGTTATTGAGCTGAAACAAAATATTGTTAAATCAAACAAGGGCTGTAACTCCAAAATAATTTTGCCAGAAAACTGAATAGACCCTGCAGAACATTTAGCTGCTCTCTTACACATATTTTTTTCTGCACTGAAAAGGTGGCCTTGCATATGGGACAAGTCTCTTGTGTGATGACCATTTTACAGGATGAAAAAATATACGTAATATATCTTTGATGTAAGTGATTTTACCATACTTTTTTGTGAACTGTGCCAGAATACAAAGACTGGCAGAGTGCCAATTCTAAGTTGGGATACTGGGGTTCAAATCAAACCAAATTTCTTCTGGCAGAGTATACATTTAAGTGGTTTTTGTACCTATAAATATAACTCTTGTTCCATACAGTCATGTCAAATTGTTAAAATGTTTAATGCAAATTTTAAAGACAGAAAAAAATTGTTAATTCAGAACATAATTTCCACCAAGATCATACCAATAATAATAACAAACTTCATTTATTCTTGATGGAGTGTTGAGACAAAGGCTCATTTCACAGAGGGTTGAGATGCATTAAAATGTACAATATTCACATTATGACTCTTGAACTACATGAGATAAGTATCATGTACAGTATTGTCATTATGTACAATAAAACACATGAACAACATGAGATAAGTATCATGTATTGTCATTATATACAATAAAACATATGAACAACATGAGATAAGTATCATGTATTGACATATGTACAATAAAACACATAACATGAGATAAGTATCATGTATTGTTATTATATACAATAAAACATATGAACAACATGAGATAAGTATCATGTATTGACATATGTACAATAAAACACATAACATGAGATAAGTATCATGTATTGTCATTATGTACAATAAAACACATGAATGACACGAGATAAATATCATGTATTGTCATTATGTAAAATAAAACACATGAACAACATGTGATAAGTATCATGTATTGACATATGTACAATAAAACACATGAACAACATGAGATAAGTATCATGTATTGTCATTATGTACAATAAAATACATTAACAACATGAGATAAGTATCATGTATTGACATATGTACAATAAAACACATGAACAACATGAGATAAGTATCATGTATTGTCATTATGTACAATAAAATACATTAACAACATGAGATAAGTATCATGTATTGACATATGTACAATAAAACACATGAACATGAGAGAAGTATCATGTATTGTCATTATGTACAATAAAACACATGCACAACATGAGAGAAGTATCATGTATTGTCATTATGTACAATAAAACATGAACAACATGAGATAAATATCATGTATTGACATATGTACAATAAAACACATGAACAACATGAGATAATTGTGTCATGTATTGTCATTATGTACAATAAAACACATGAACAACATGAGATAAGTATCACATATTGTCATTATCTACAATAAAACACATGAACAACATGAGATAAGTATCATGTATTGTCATTATGTACAATAAAACACAACATTAGATATATCATTATGTACAATAAAACACATGAACAACATGAGATAAGTATCACATATTGTCATTATGTACAATAAAACACATGAACAACATGAGATAATATCATATATAAATTTGTTATTATGTACAATAAAACATATGAACAACATGAGATAATATCATGTATTGTCATTATGTACATAAAAACACAGTAACAACATGAGATAAGTATCATCACAGACTGGAGACAATAAAATAAAGCAGGTTTGTAAAAAAACAAAACTATATAATTCTATTTGGGGTTAAAAAGAATATTTACATTTGTATTTGAAAGCAGAAAGGGCGATCATTAAAGGAACTATTTTTTTATAGCATAGTTCATAATAAATGTAATGCTTGGATGGATATGGTCAGCAGCATCAATTTATTCAATTGTGCACTGATCCCATCAAAGCCAGTAGATTTTTTTATGATCAATAGATTTTTAAAAAATTTGCAAACATCTGAATTTTGAATGGGTGAAATTTCTGGTACCTTCAGACAATTTGAGTTTCTTTGGAATAATATCACTTCAGAGTTGTTAAACACTTTGATGTATTCTGTAGCAACAAAAAAAATAATAAAAGAGATTTCCGATTTCTTTGCTATCTGTAATTTTTGCCATATTAAAAAGATAAGGTTTGGTACTTCTGAATTTGGTACAATATGTTGGAAATATGTTTAAACCTTCATCCACCAAAAGCAAGAACTAATGCAACTTAAGAAAAGCTTCCAATACTCTGTTACAGTTCTGTGGAATACTTAGCTTCCACTACACGTAAAATCTACTGAAAATATTACAGTATTTAATAAGAGATATCATGAGTTATATAATGTATTTGTTACAATAAGGTTATACTAGAATTTAATATGTGTAATACTAAAGACATGTTAAACTAAGTAGTATTTGCTATTGTTTTTTGTATGATGTACACTGTTATACTTTCTTCATAAGAGGGCCCTTTAAATGGCTTGATCTTGGCAAACAAGTTCAGAAGGCATGTTCCTGTTCATAATTAGGTGATCTGAAAATTGTATGCAATTAAGTGAGTATTCACTTTTATACCCCCACTATTTTCATTAAGAAAATCTAAATGTCATCAAATCTATCCTACTGTTTGGCCATCCACCCCATGAGGTTCATGAAGTGTATTTAAACAAAACTAAAGTTGACAAATGTAATTTAGTACACATATTTTCATCCACATATCAATGATCCTTTTACATTTTCAGAATTATTACACTACTTTCTTCAAATGATTTTTAAAGTCTGAACTATTGAAACTTAAACATTTTTGATGAAAATTTTTGTCAGTACAGTTAAGCAAAAACCACTCGAACTTAGTAGACATGCTTATATGCATTTGTAATAATGTAATTTTAGAGGATATAATAACATTTTTAATTTTTTTATTTGTTTTACAATTTTTGAGGCAAAGATTTGTGTGGGGTGAGGGTATGCATAGTTTCCTAAGTTATTTTTGTAATGTTTAATTGTAGATTTGGACTTTTTGCTAGTAGTGTAGCTTTAATTCTTCACTGCTTTCAAAAGTTTTTGAATGTTTTCAGGAGATTGTAGGAATGTTTTATCATAGCGCTAAACAACATTTAAGCAAATTCACTAAATCATGTTGCCACAACATAATATAGGATAATGTTGTAGAACTCTTTCTTTGCTTTTCAAATAAGATTAATTACAGTATTCCTACGCTATTTGTAGAAAGTTTAGATTTTACATTTATATTTATCTCTGATTTTGATTGCGATATTTACCGGTATATCCTCATTCCACCACTCATGTATTTTTGGATGTGTTACTCTCTTTTCTTTGAGCAGTGCATGTTTATTCAAGACTTGCAGAAATAATTTGTTCCAAGTGTCAACCATATAATAAACATTATCAAACCCATTTATCAGAGACCATGGAACCTAATCAAGATCCTTGCAGAATCGATTTGGGTAGAAGTTCTTAGTACACCTAATGAAAAATTTTGTATGTGAGTTATTTTTAGATTGGTGCATACATTTTCTAATAACTGATACAAGATAGTGGTCGCTAAGACCTAAATACATGGTCCTTTAATACATATAATCTTATATGAATGTGTAGTCCATATGTGCTCTACAGATCCTCACTAAATGAATGCTTGCAAGCAGGTGCTTGACCCTCCAGTTCAAAACTGACAGAGAATCTCACTGGTTGTGACATAAAGTTTTCCTGTCTGCATATAAAGTAACTTGTGTCTAAGTCTATTGCAATACCAGTAATTTATCTTACCCAATCTTAATTAAGACCTGATCCAAAGTAACTACCATCTATACTCACTTATAAGTCAAGTCCAACTGCAACTGCACAGACCCAGAACTGCTGTTGTGCAATGCACTGCCAGATCTGGGTCTGTGCAGTTTGTTAGGAGTAATCAAAGCAACAGACCCCAATCTGCCTGTGCATAATGTGAAGGCAGATCAGAGTCTATGTTGTTTGCAGTTAAACTTGACTTGTAAGTAAGTATATATGGTACATCTGCTTTGAGCTACATCTTCACACAAATCAAATTAAGATGTTGTCAATAGGTATTTCCAGTGTCCAGAAAACCTTAAAAAAAATCTATTAGATTTATAATATTAGTGAGGACCTTAAGGTGAAATAGGAAACTTTTCAAGGAACAAAGCCTGTTTCACTATCCTAGATTGGTGGCACACTATAACATAATGTAGTTTTCATGGGCAGAGAATGCACAGTCTGACTTGCACATGAATAAAGACTTTTCTTACCACCAGCAGGTTCTCTAATGGGGATTTTTTGGGGGGTCCTATGGGGCCCAGAATAGGTACCAGTCCCAATCCCCCTTACCAAATTTTGTTCAAGCATTGTTAAGAATTCACAATTTCTGCAACCTACTCCTGAAATAACAGTATCACCCAGTTTATGCATCAGACACTGACCTAGCAGAAACATGTAAATCTACTCTATTTGACACTGACCTAGCAGACAACATGTAAATCTACTCTATTTGCAGACCTTTGAAGGGCTTGAGTAAATAAGTGGATTATTGCTAAGGAAGAACATTGATCTGGTAAAGTGAAGATCTTACACATCTTTCATACCAAACATAATACTGTATTCCCTGTCTTTTTCTGTTCTTCAATCTATGAAAGAATTTGTATGAATTGGATGTCTTAAATCAATATCCAATACAAGAAAAACAGTATCAGCACTGGCATCTTATCTTTGATGATTGTAATATTCTAAGAAACTTGGATGCAGCCACAGAACCAAAGATCAATACATCCTAGCGGAAAATCTAATTTCTTTTTTCATATAGTAACCTCCCCATTAAAAAAAAAACATTCTGTCACTCCCTAGTTCAAACCAAAGCATTCCAAAAGTGATGATTTTTAACATGATATTCTTGATAATAATAATAATAATAATAATAATAATAATAATAATAATAATAAATAATAATAATAATAATAAACAACTGCCAATTAATTCTAACCTGGCATTGATACTGATTATGCCATAAAGAATTTAACTATATGGCAGGCTCACAAGGCACCAAATTTATGCAGCTAAATGCACTCATGTAAAACTTCAAACCAAATATGATCATACTCTCTCAACTTATGCAGATAAAATTCAGGTTACAAGGACAACTGATACTGATGAACAAAAGCATCAATGAACAGACAGACATGACCTATCACTTCATCTGCAAAAGTGCAGATATTACAATCGTACATTTTACAGATCTAACTTATGCAAACAATAATTTTCCACAATGTTGTGTATTGATTTTTTAAATAAAAATTATGGATTTGCCAAAGTTTTATGATGCAATAAGATTGTAATTTATGGTAACTGAACATGAAAATAAATAGTAGCCACATCCATAATTCCAAGTACCTTTTAGTAACTAAACCTTGGTACCATAGCAAGTATTACTGAAAAAGATTAGATGACCTTGATTATGCAGTTAACTGTGTCTAAACTGTATAATCATTTATATTCAATCAATTACCATAAAACTGATCACATGACATTCCAGTTAAATGAATAAATAGTAGCATAAAAACTGGAGACTCTAAAAGACTAAAATAATCATCAATAGCAATTTGAAATCTGATCAAATTATACATTGCTACTGATGCAGACTGGTGAAAATAATCTGGTAAACTGGCTTTATTGTAACACAATAAAACTTAAAATTTCATGAGAATGTTTGCATAGTTTCTTTTGAAAACAAAAATCAATATCAAACTATAGAAAAGAGCTTAATGCTTAAAATCCAAATTCCATTTATACTCGTCTATAAGTCCAATCCAACTGCAAACTGCATAGACCCAGATCTGTAGTCACATATTGTACTGGCAGATCTGGGTCTATGCAGTTTGTTAGGGCTAATCAGTAGAACAAACAACAAAGACCCTGATCTATTGGTGCATTATGCGACATTCTTTTGTACATTCTACACCTGCCATGTGGTAAACAGTATACTTCTTTTATGTAAAACCCTGACCTGCCAACTCTAAAAATACCTCAGTAAGGCAGCTGATATTTTTCCATAATGTAGATCAATTTTCAGTAAGGTGTACCAAAATACACTGTACTGCTATTTACCACTAGGAAAAATGCATTTGAAAAGTTTAGAAGTGTGATCTGATGCAGGAAAGGCAACAATATGTTCAACTAAAAGATCATAACATTTGATCTTTAAATGATCTCAAGTTTAGTTTCAGAAAGTGCAGTTCCAAACCCCATGGAGATCAATGACTTATTGCTAGATCTCTCAACTTGACTTTATCTTCAGGATCTATTTTTATTAAATTCACATGGTGGTGGAAATCATCTCTCCTGCCATAAGCAATACTCAAATCAACACAACATTATGTCTAATAAATGCAACTGTCATCTTTGCTGCTCTTTTCCCAAGCATGGCCAAGTATCTGAATATTGTTTTTTATGAGCAAACTATTTGAACTTTTTAAGAGGCTGATTGTCCACTTCGTTTGCAGGATGACATTTCCAGACTATGCAAAAGCTTAATCATGCAGGCAGCTTACATGAACATAGGTAGATTAAAAAGTGTTCCCTGACTAACTCCAGTGAGTCTAAAACCTGGAACCAGACCAAACCTGGACAAGTTAATATCTGGATTTGATTGTAATGATTGTATTTTCATATTGTTTGCTATTGTTTTTAAAAGTCAGTAAGCCTAACAGTAAAATCATAAGGATTGGTAGGTCTATATAACCCTCTTTCCTTAATTGGATACCTGACCTTTTTAATCCTAAATCAATAGGTGTTCTTGTCCTAAATGCAATCCATCCACAAAGTTTGGTCCAGGTACATGACACAGAACTCATGTTATTTTGCAAAAACCATTTTTGTTCCTTCGGTATTGATGGTCTCGACCTTTGACCTATTGACCCTAAAATCAATAGGTGCCTTTGTTGTCTCAAATACAAGCCATCCACAACGTTTTTGGTCATGATTTGAGGCACAGGACTTGAGTTATTTTGAGAAAACTGTTTTCCCTGTAACCTTCACCTTTGACCAATTAACCCAAAACTTAATAGATGTCTTGCTTGTCTCTACAAAGCTTAGTTAAGCCATATAGTACAAAACTTATGTAGAATTGTAGAAATAATTTTTCCTTCTTTCAATCCCTGTGGATTTGTATCTTTTTGATCCCAATGTGAATAGCTGTCTTTCTGGTCTCAAGTGCAATCCATCCTCAAGGATTGGCCAAAGTAAGTGATAAAGAACTCAATGTGCAGAAACCATTTTTTCTTCTTAGAGTCACTGTGACCTTGACCTTTTGACCCCCAAATCAATCAGTGTCTTTTTTTTATATCTCAAATACAAGCCATTACAACATTACAAAGTCTGGTCAAGGTACTTGGTATATAAGTCAAGTTATTGTGTGAATTAAAATTATTGTATTTTACTTCTTTCAGTCTCTGTGACCTTGACCTCCGACCTTTTGAGCAAGAAACTTACAGTTTCCTCCTTGCCCCAAATGCAAGCAACTTACAAAGTTTGTTAACAGTAGATGGTGGTGAACTCGAGTTATTGTGCAGAAACAAAATTGGGAACAGATGGGTGGAAGGATGTACATACCAACACATCATAACAACATATGCTCTGCCTTCTTGAAGGGCACATACAAAATACATTTTAAAAATAAAATATGTTTCTTTAATAATACTTACCCGATTATAATACCTTTGGAGTACAACCACTATCTCTCACAAATCCAGCCCTCCCAAGCTAGTTGTTAGCTATACAAATGCTAAAAGTAATCTGCCCACACAGGTGGGAGTCAGACAAGAGTGATCTACCCTTGGATAGAGGGATTGGTGCCAAATTGGTCCTTACCTCAGTTACTTTTGAAACAGTTATGCATGCTCTGTAAGGTTTTAAAATGTAACTGCAAGGAGGCTGAGAGGGTGTGCCAGTATTGTGATCGGGGAAGTATTGTCAAAGAAACATATTTTACTTTAAAAATTGGTTTCTTCTTCAAATACATTACCTGATCATAATACCTTAGAAGAATATGTAAGAGGTGGAGGTTGTTACATCCCCTTATCCCAGGGAAGGTCCCATCACGAATCCCTTAAGGTATGTGAAGCAGCTTCAAAACTTGAGGAGTATAAGGACTAGAGTAGTGGCTGCATATACCCAGACTGGGAAACATTTTACACCTGCAATTCCAGCTTAAGTCAAGTGACTGTGTCATTGTGAAGCTACTGAATAACCTGGGAAGGTTCAAATGGTGCTTTATTCAGCGATGTCAGAACCCATGGCAAATTCCATTTTGGATACATGGCCAAAGCCTTCAGTCATGTCAAATCAAAGTTCAACAGAAGGTCGGAGAGGTCTTTGTTTTGGCCTATATCCTCCCTTCCATGGTGATGAGATGTGTCTGAGATTGTGAAACGGTAACCTTTTATAGCAATGGGTGCTAACTTCCTATCCTCAAAAAGCCATGGGAGAAAGTTAGCTATTATTGGGGATATCGAGGCTTTAAGCAGAGTGACGAGTTCCTCCTCAAACCACTGGGGGAAAACTCTCCACTTCCCTTCAAACAATTTCAGAGTGGTGAGCCTTCTTGCCCAAGTGATTCTGTCCACCACATGTTCTGAGAAATGTTTGCCTCTGAGGGCTTATTTGATATGATTCAGACATACAGATTTAACAGCTCTGGGTTCAGATGAAACGCCTGCAGTTGAAGTTGCATCACCAGTTCAGGAAAGACCATGATTTTCCTTGGAATTTCCACTGACAAATTTAATAGATCATTCATTCATGACTCTTCCCACTTGAGGGGAGCAATCTTGCAATACTTTTATGATCAGAGGTGTTGGAGGGGAAACGCATGCCTCCAGACCATTCCAGTCCATGAAAAGAGCATTGACAGCCCAGGCTATTGATCTGGGACTGGAGAGACCCCAGCAGGCATAGAGTCAATCGAATACCAAGGGATGATTAGCTGATTCTGTTGGGACAGTGAGTCCAATAAATACATTGAGTCTGCTGAAGTATGATGGACTTGAATGTAAATTTGTCATTGATGACACCACCTGAGAAAATCCTAAACCACAAGGTAGAGGTCTGGGGATTTGGTCCCTCATACTTTTTGATATAATTTACCACAGTGGAGTTGACAGATAGAATGAGGACACCCTTTCCAGACAGTGTCTCTTGCCACAACTGAAAATGCATTCACTATTGCCTGCATCTCCAGGAGATTAATATGCATGTCCTGATTTAGAATATAACTCACCTGGTGCTTTTGCAGTATGTCATCCAGGTAGATGGAAGTCACGCACATAAAGATGGCTCTGAAGTGAGACACTACTCTGTCCATATTTCATGTGAAGAGCCAGGGACTGATGTTGTGACCAAAAGGGAGTGCCCTGAACTGGTATACTGTATTCCTGAAAGTGAACCATGGGAATTTACTGGAGGACTTGTGTATTGGAACATGGAGGTACGCATCCTGCAGATCTCAACTGATTGCAAAATCTACCTCCTGAACAGAGTTAAGAACCAGTCTCTGTGTCTCCATTCTGAACCACCATGGTGCCCATATGAAAAGGTTAAGAGAGCTCAAGTCTATGACTGGTTGAAGTTTGCCATTACCCTTTGGCAACAAGAACAGTCTCGAATAAAATCTCTATGATTTTGTGTTCTGAAAAATCCCTACCATCCATTTTGTGAAAAGATTGTCTATTTTCTGCAGGAGAATGTCAGCTCTCAATGGATCTTTTGGGATGTCTGTAGCAAAAGGAGCCATAGACAATGGGGGAGGGGCACTGAACATGATCTGGAGTCCCTCTGAAACTTGCAGGATCCATGGATCGTTCGGACAAAGTCTTTCCCATTCCATGGTAAAGTGGCTGAATTCCCCCCCCCCCTCTGGAAATGTGACAAGGGTGGCATGAGCATGGCATGATTTCTTTCAGGAAGGAGGCTTGCATTGTGAGAAACTGGGGCAAAAACGATCCCCATTCCTCAGTTTCTTGTCATTGGGAGCCATTGTTTTAAGCAAGTAAAGGGCTGTAGCACTGTTTCCCCATTGGGCATGCCTTATTGGGGTTCTTTAATGTTTCTCTGCTTCCTTTTCTGAAATGACCCTCATGAGGTTTAATATGTTGGGCCTGTGTGAGTCTAGTCTTCTTGGCATGTTTGCAGACTTCCTCCACATGACCACTGAAGAGCAGGTTTGATGACAATGGCTGGGATCTAAATGCAGCCTTATGATGCTCTTTAGGGAAGCAGAAGTGGAGAGAAATGCATATCTTTCTGTGAACTATAGGTTCACTGACCCTTTTCTGGACATTGTTGGACTGACTAATGACAATGGAGCTTGTAAGTATGAGTTATCATACCTTGAAGAATGGGGTGACACAGATGCCTCCTGCAATGCATGTGATAGGGCTGGCAAAGCCTAATGAGACTGACAGTAAACTAGACTAGGAGTCCATCCAGACTGAGATACTGTAATCTCAAGATGATCACTGAATGTCTCATCAATGGTTTGGGCATGGTATCAGGCATCCAGGACTGTAACATCACCATAGCCAGTACCATACTGGTAAATCATGATGGGCTGTGATGGAGAAAAAGTTATCCACTGTACATTGTGCAAGCCATCGATGGTCTAAACATGGTGCAAGACATTCAGGACTGGATCAACGCCATAATGAGGTTGGCAGGCCATAACGGGCCATGCTGGAGCCATTTGATATTGGTTCATGATGGCTTTAGAACGATATGGATTCATAATGGTATCAGGCCTAAATGGATCTGTAATGGCCATGGACCGATAAATGGTTATGGACCACACTGGATCCATATTGGCACCTGGACTCTGTGATGCTATACTGGCCATGGACCAACATGGGTCAGAAAACTGACATGGGTCCATCATGGCAGTACACTGGATAGAGGCCATGTGCTCTTCAATGATTATGCTAGTGTTGTGATGCTGGACTGTGATATGTAATATTGGATCACTGTAACCAGTCCCCTCAGGCATAAGTAAAGGCCATATCAGATTCAGTGTAGACTGTAATCCATCCACATCTGATGGCAGAGTCCAGTCATAATGGAGGGGAAACATCATTTCCTTCATTGTGGTGACAGGTTCATGATGGTGGGACAGGTTAGGAAATAGTAGCTCACCATAACCAGCCCCTTTCTGCATCAGTTTAAGCTGTGTCAGAGCTGGTATTGACCATTGCTGATCAACAACTAAAGCAATTGCTAGTCCAGATGGGCTGCTGTACTCCTTTGGAATTGATCCTAAAGGTACAACAAAAAAGATCTGTTTCAATCATGGAGGTAAAGGCAGAGCTAGAGCTGTGTGTGATGCTTTTGATAAAATAGTCTGTTTGATTTTCTTTTTCATCGGTGAACTCCTGCTTTCACTGTTTCAGCCAGTACAAAATTGTTCACTGAGGCAACAGCGGCGGCAATGCTAACGGTGTCCTCATCTCTGATGGTGAGTTTCTTTGCCTTCTAATTAGTCCATGTGCACTATCTTGCCAAGACAGTTGTCCAAGCATTCTCTCATAGTCCAAAGTGCGCAAATGTCACATGTATGACTTGAATTACACCCCATACATGTCAGGCATGTATGACTTGAATCACATCCCATACATGTCAGGCATGTAGCATGGTTATCCTTAGCTAGCTTAAATTGTCTGCACTCAGAGAAGTTAGTCCTGCCCATTGTGTTGAAACCTGTAATACTGAGAGCAAAACGATATCCTATACAGATGAAATCAGTCAAGCATCATGTAAACTTACTGTGAAGAGGATGATAATGACCAATACAAATGTCTATAAGAATTACATGCACTTTTATGTACCAGTAATATTAGTCAATCAGTGAGGGGATTCATATACTAGGTCAAGAACACACTGAATGAACATACAACCGACCATGGGGCAGGTAACAAAAATGAAGCTGACATGTATATCGCATTACAAGTTAGACCAATAAAGTGAGAAACTTTACCCCAGACAGAAAAGAGCAAGAAATAGAAAGAAATATAGGTGGAGTAAACTTCCCTGTGGGAGAAAATGCCTCAGATTCATTCCCTACATGAAAAAGGCACCAACTGAGTACAGGTTTGCGATGTCTCTAAAAGAGCATGCTACCTTGCATAAGCAGAAGTAGTAACAGAAGTATGGATGGGATTTAATACCAATCCCTCTATCCAGGGGGAGATCATTATTGTCTGACTCCCGCCTATGTTGGCAGATGACTTTTAGCTTTAAAATTGCTAAAAACTAGCTTCAGAGTGTTGGATTTGCAAGATAGTGGTAAAACTCCTAAGGTCTTATGATGGGGTAACATATTTGAAAAAGAAAAATGTGTTGTAATTATGAACAAAATTTTGCCACTACAGGAAATATTTTAGCAGAAACCTAGATATAAACATTACTTACAACCCATGGTTTGTCAAGAAAGTTGTAGAGGCTTGGAAGAGAGTTGATGCTAGGAATACCACCATATTGGAAGCCTAGTAAAAGATTTCTCCAGTCCTCGCAGGCATCTCTCACATGCTGCCGAATAAGTAGAAAGTCTGGTTTAAAAGATCTGAAAAAGATGTGAAAAAGTGAATTTACATTTAGGAGGCATCTTGTTTCGGTAAAAGAGAACTTTTGTTAACACTTAAAGCAATTATTATCGGTAACATAAAATACGATATTGAACTAAGTTTATAACTTCCACTTTTGATAGACAGTATTTTTTGTTCAGCCCACATTAGTGAGAAACAAGATATAGCAGTCACTTTTCTGCAAGCGGCATCATTGTCAACAATTTTTTATGATTTTGGCTAAAGCTTTCTATTTGCATGTATTTCCTAAGCCCCTTGATAGATTCTCATCATGCTTGGCATGACTCATTTTGAAGTTAAAACAATTCATTTCATGACATGCTTGCTCAGCTTGCAGTCAAGGAGACAGTCATAGAAACTATGTGTTAAGGTTTTGGTTCAAGTTACATGACTCTGAAAGCAATAAATTGACCTTACAAGAGTCATCTAGAGATGACATATCCCTCTAGTCCCAGCAATGAAGGTAAAAACATCCAAACTTAAGTTGCTGTTAATGAATAAATTTTGTATCATCTAGAGATGACATATCCCTCTAGTACCAGCAATGAAGGTAAAAACATCCAAACTTAAGTTGCTGTGTAATGAAAAGATTTAGTGTCATGAATTATATATATTGCATGATGCTTGACACATATTACACCATTGTGTACCACTCATTTGATTTTCAAACCACTGTAACCACTAATATATCCATGTACCCTCAATTCTGACCATCAGTGTAACACCTAATATATCCATGTACCCTCAATTCTGACCATCAGTGTAACACCAAATATATCCATGTATCCTCAATTCTGACCATCAGTGTAACACCTAATATATCCATGTACCCTCAATTCTGACCATCAGTGTAACACCTAATATATCCATGTACCCGCAATTCTGACCATCAGTGTAACACCTAATATATCCATGTACCCTCAATTCTGACCATCAGTGTAACACCTAATATATCCATGTACCCTCAATTCTGACCATCAGTGTAACACCAACTTCAAAAGTGAGCAGGAATGGACAAAATGCATCAGAAACTGACTTAACATTTAACCAAAGTGTAACAGATGGATGGACAAGGGTAACTCTATATTCCCCTTCCACATCTGTATGTATGTAAATATGTAAGTATAGGACTGAAGACACATCAGCACAATCCTAGCTATATTGTGCTGGGTAAAAGTTACTCGGTAAAAAGGCAAAGGAAAAAAATTGCTTCAATCTTTAAAAAGATAAATTCTTCTGATAAAAGTAAATATATACTTGTTTAAGACTTGGGATAATAAAGGAATGATATATTTCAGCCTGACAAAGAAGATGGAGACTCAATATGGATGAGACAGTAGTGGAAAAGGATATAGAGGATTCGTCAGTGAAGATGTCTGCTCAGCAGAAATATACGAAACCAAAAACTGGAACAGACAGAAAGTATGTATATATGTATAGGGTTTAATAGCATGTCAGCACAATCTTGGCTATATAGTGCAGATTAATTGTTAAATTCTAAAATTGCAAAGGTAAAAATTGCAAAAACTTTCGGAAAATAAGTCCTAAAAAAATCCCTGTGGGTTCAGGGATGAGAAAAGGCCCGATGCACCCTCCTGCATGTTGTGAGAAATGATTAATGGAGGCAGAAGCCATTCTGACTCAGTGGTTAGCATACTGGACTCACAACCAGAATGGAGTGGGTTTGAATCCTACCATCAGATCAGCCCGGGTTGGCTACCATGGTGTGTCCTTGGACAAAGCACTTTACTCGAATGCCTCAGTACTAAATAATGTAATTGTGTTGCTAATACCAAACCAAACCAAACCAAACCAAACCAAACCAGAGCAAACTAAACCAAACCAAACCAAACCAAAACAAACCATACTACCAAATCAATGTAAAAATGTAGTCTTACGAGATAGAAGGTAAAAGGTTAAGACGTTACAACTCTTTAAAGGTATATAAAATAAAATGTAACTGTAAAAATATATAAAAATTTTTAAATATAGGGTCCAAATTTGTTTTCTAAATGTGATTCTTGTAAAAAATCCTAGATTTGCTCCAGTGATACATCATCAAAAAGTTTACTTAACAATTTCTGTCTCACAGGATGGAAGTCAGTACACTTTACAAGAATCTGTTCCACTGACAATATACACTGGCAAGGTATGCACTCTTGTCAAGGTTCACCGTACAGGAGGTATGCATGGGGCAGGAATGTGTGTCCTATATGCAAGTGGCTCAATACTATCTCATCTCAGTGATTTGTTCTGTATGAGGGATGCCCATCTCCCATCTCCAAGGAAAGCTTCTATGTGGAGTTTTCATTACACATATTTTGCCAAGAATACAGAATATGCCATTCGCTGCATGCAATCTTCCATTTAGAAACAGTTGACTGCAGGGCAGATTTAGCTGCTTTATCTGCCCTTTCATTACCCTTAATACCAATGTGACTAGGCAGCAAACAGTACATTATACTTTTTCCAGATTTTATAAGCAAATCATGTTTCTGTAAGATTCAGAATATTAACGATTCATGGCAGGCACAAACTAATTTGCTCAATAATTATGGATTTTAACTTTTTTTTTTCAACACAAAGTTTACTGGATTTGCTATCTGATAGTAATAAAAAGATACTTGAGTGAAAACTTTTTTTTAATTATTATTTTTTAAAAAAAAATCGTTTTAAATAAACTAAACAGGTCCGGTACTGTACAGGTAAATCAAATATTTTATGATTTCAATAACATGCAACTTTAAATAATAATATGGTCCTGCATAAACTAGTTTGATCAAAATCTGATCCAAAATAAGGCATTCAGAGTGCTAACAAACTAATCTAATCAGACACAACATCCTCTCATTAATGTGTGCATGCTGCTCATAATTAAACTCATTAAAGATCTTGATGATATAATCATACTTACCCAGCGTAATTAATATCTGTTTAGAAATGAAACCTCAATAGTAGTAACAAGCTCAGCCAATCAGATGCAAGATCACCTAATTATGATGTGTATATATCACTTGTAATCCAATCTATCAAAGATCTAGATAATTTAAGCTTACATATCATGTTTGATCAAAATCTGATCAGAAATATGGCCTCTAAAGTGGAAACAAACTCAGCCAATCAGATGCAAGATCATCTCCATAATATGTGTTGATGTCACTCAAATTCTAACACATCCAAGATCATCCAAGATCTTGATATACACTTAAATATCAAAATGAGAATAAAATCTGATCAGAAATGAAGCCACTAGACTGTTAACAAGCAAGTGTTGACAGATGAACAATGGATCATTAACGATGCAGGTGAGCTAAAAAGTTGTAGCACAAGTTATAAAGTTACTGTAGAATGGGGACATGTCAGTTTGGATAAACCAAAGATTTAGAAGACCAGAATTCCCATAACTGAAGTTCTCTGTAATTGAAGCCAATATCTTTCCAATGCAAACTAACTTCCTTAAATTGGCACCTCTGTAATCATGCCTCTTCTGCTGATTGGCCAAATAATTTGGAACCAAATAGAAAACTCCAATTGTAATCAAACCTCTTTATACTATTCACCTCTATAAAAATGCCAAAACTTAGTCCTGACAGTGTCCAGTAAAGAAACGTTTTACTGCACACTGTCTATACTTGCTTAAAAGTCAAAACCAACTGCAAACAACATAGACCCTGATCTACCATTGCAAAATGTGCCAGCAGATCAGGGCTATGTTGTTTGTTCTACTGATTACTCCTAACAAACTGCATAGACTGAGATCTGCCAGCAAATTATGCAATTGCAGATCTGGATCTGTGCAGTTTGCACTTGAACTTGACTTATAAATGAGTATATATGGTATGTAGAATTTGTCTTCATGCAATATCCTGATCGTACCTTACAACTTTAGTTCCTTGCCTGTTCACTTGTATGTCTACCATACAGCCTGTTTCTGAGTAGGCTGCCAAATTGATCTCAGAGAACTCGGCCTGAAAAAGTAAGGTGTATCAAATTACAGTTGGTTTAATAGGAATTATTTTTCTTTCATACATAATGATTGCAAATCAGCTAAAGTTGACCAAATATTGCAAGTATAATGTTATTACATCAATGTTTGCCTTTGTAAGATAAAAAACGAACAATACTGTGAACTCTGGATTATAAGCAAATAAGCTTATTTTTTTTAATCAGTGAACATCCTATCCATTTATTTGTTATGCGCACTTATCAACAGCAAAATGGCTCACAATGCATCTATCAGTAAATCGATAACAAAATGCACTGCAATGCATCTATCAGTAGATCGATAACAAAATGCACTGCAATGCATCCAGCAGTAAAGTTTATAAACCAGATTGAATAGAATACTAATGTTAGATGATTCAAGAACAGCAAGTAGGAAATAGCATTATTAGAATAAAGTACATAAATAACAACACTCATCATTTAATTAGTAACAGCTTAATTATCAAATGAGCAAATTTTATGTTCTAGACTTTAATGTATTTTCTGAATATACTTATTTTCACACATGTGCTTATTATCCAGACTGTACAGTACCATACAATGACATATTATAGTCTGTTTACAGGCCCGTTTGACAGTACAATACAATGACATATTATAGTCTCTTTACATGCCCATTTGACAGTACCATACAATGACTTATTATAGTCTGTTTATATGCCCATTTGACAGGCAGTACAATGACATATTATAGTCTGTTTACATGCCCATTTGACAGTACCATACGATGACATATTATAGTCTGTTTACATGCCCATTTGACAGTACCATACAATGACATATTATAGTCTATTTACATGCCCATTCGACAGTACCATACAATGACATTACAGTGTTTACATGCCCATTTGACAGTACCATACAATGACATATTATAGTCTGTTTACATGACCATTCGACAGTACCATACAATGACATTACAGTGTTTACATGCCCATTTGACAGTACCATACAATGACATATTATAGTCTGTTTACATGCCCATTTGACAGTACCATACAATGACATTACAGTGTTTACATGCCCATTTGACAATACCATACACTGACATATTATGGTCTGTGTATATGCCCATTTTACAGTACCATACAATGACACATGTTATGTATAATCTTTACATGTTTAACTTTTGTCCTACATATTTAACTTTGTCCTTGTTTATAGGATGTAAACAAGTTGTTTTCTTAGGATTCGAGGTCAGGGTTTCTTTTGTTTACAATTATACTTGTTTTTTCACTAGAATTACTGATATTTGTCAGGTAAGCCATATGACTTTCTAGAAAATTCTGTCAGATGACCTGTGTTTATATATAGGAAGTTTGGTAAGCAGTATTTCATTCCTATGCTAACTATCAGTCTTTAAAGAATTTAGTTTAATAATTAGATGTTTATAGTTGTGTTGTGAAAATCAGAACCAATTCAGAGAGAGAAATTATTGATTTAAAATATTAATTGGAAATACTAAAGTGCTCATAAACTTTAGGACTTTTTGGGATTAATACATGACTTTAGGATTTTTGTGAAATCATTCAACGACATTCTGGATTACATCATTGTGGTACATTAGGACATTAAAGACTCCTGGTACATCAGGACATTCAACACTACTGGCACATCAGGACATTCAGGACTATTGGCATATCAGTACCTTCAAGGTTACTGGAATTCATTTGGAACATTCTATATTTTGGACTTGTGATTAGTAAACTTAGGATTATTAGATTATTTAGACTTTAATTCATATTATTGTAAGTGTTTTTTGAATTTTCACTTTAACTGTCTAGAAACAAATTGCTTGTTGATTTTACTTACATTGTTGGTTTCACTTCTTTCTGTTACATATATTTAGGCCATAGAGTCATAACAGAAACTGGGGGCCATTCCTGGATGTGAATTTCTTTAAATTACAATTTAAATTGACTTTGTTTTGGAATTTTCATTGTCCCTGGTAAATTTTTTATTTCACCCATTTGAGAAATCTAAAGAAACCAGCAAGCATTCTGTCATCTAAGGTTGACACCTTTGTTTCAAGTCCTACCCAGGTAGGGTTAGAGTCTATGAAAAAGCAAGAGTTGCTTGAACTTGCCAGACATTATGATCTTTCTAAAGCAAAAGCATCTCTGACAAAGCAAGAGATAAAGAATATTTTAATTCCATATTTGGTGGGAAAGGAAATTTTGGATAATAGTGCTTTGGGTTTAATAAATAAGTGTGTATCTGGTTTCGATAAGAAATTAAGGGAATTACAGCTTAAAAACCAGATGGAATTAGAATTAAGAAAGCTTCAGCTTCAGAAAGAAATGATGGAAAATGATGGAACTACAAATTCAGAAAGAGGAGAAGGCAAGAGAAATACAGGTGCAGAGAGAGAAAGAGGAGAGGGAAATACAGATGCAGAGAGATATATAGAGAGGGAAAGACAAAGAAATGAAAGAAAGGGAAATGCAGATGCAGAGAGCAAGAGAGAAAGAGGAAAGGGAAATGCATATGCTGCAAGAGAGAAAGGGGAGAAACAGATGTGAAAAGAAGAAAGCGAATTGCAACATAAGATTAAAAAAATTAGAACAGGCAAAGCAGAGCACTTTGCCCCCCCCCCGCCCCCTTCGTTACACACAAGTTCAGGTTTTGATGTTTCCAGATATATTAGGTTAGTACTCCCTTTTCAGGAAAAAGAGAAAACTTGAAATGGCCAAAAGAGCATTGGACTTGTTATTACAAATTGTACTTATGCCTTAGCTCATGAAGTCTACACTTTACTGTCAGTACAACAAAGCACTGATTATAATGTGGTTAAGGTGTACATCTTGATGGACTATGAGTTGGTACCTGAGGTATATCAACAAAAGTTTAGGAATTGAAGAAAAGAAACTGGACAAACTCATGTCAAATTTGCAAGGGAAAAAGAACAACTATTTGTTAGGTGATGCTCAACCTAGAAGGTTGATCAAGATTGTGATAACCTCAGACAGCTCATATTAATTGAAAAGTTCAAGAGGTGCATCCATGGTGATGTCAAGATCTATCTTGATGAGCAGAAAGTGGAAACTTTGGAAAATGCTACTTGTATGGCTGATGATTATTCCTTGACTCACAAAATTTCATTTGGCAATAATTCTTCCTCTCAGCAGTTTTCTGGTAAAAAAAACATTTCAGTATCAAATGACTACTTCTAAATTTTAAAACATCACAACTGTTAGAAATCAAACATCTGATAAGACTGATCAGAAATCCTTATCTCTACCTACATACACTTATTGTAAAAAGAAAGGGCACATCATTTGTGATTGCTTCAGGTTGAAAAAAAAAGGCAACAGAATACAGACAGAGCTATTCCAAATGCTCTTATTTCAAAGAGGTCAAGGTCATGGTCTTGTATTGAAAGCAATACAAATGTTGGGTCAAACCCCAGTCTGATTCTATTTTGGAGACTTATGAACCATTCATGTCAGAAGGTTCTATATCACTTATTGGTGATTCTGCCAAACCTATCCCTATTAAACTGTTAAGGGACACAGGAGCTTCTCAGAGTCTTTCGTTATCAGGTACTTTGCCTTTGTCTGAGAAGTCTTCTTCGAGTGAAAGTGTACTTATTCAGGGAGTAGAGTGTGGCTATGTAAATGTTCCTCTCCATTGTCTATTGATGAGGTCACTTTCTCCCCCGATATTGATCAATCAGAAGATATTGATCACAGTGATCCTCTTTTCACAACTCATTCTCTCTATTTTAATCAGGGTGACAAAAGAAAATCACTCGTTGTCTTATAGGAATAAGATCCTGAGATCTCCTGTTTGTTTCAGAGGGCTATTAGTGAAACTGAAGCCACACATGTTCCAGTGTGTTACTTTGTGAAAAATGAGGTCCTTATGAGAAAATTGAGATCACCTGAGTTACCCGCTGGTGATGAGTGGTCAGTGAGATATCAAATTGTCATTCCAAAGCCATATTGGCAGGAAATTCTTAGTCTAGCCCATAAAACTCCCTAAGCTGGTCATTTAGGAGTTAATAAGACTTATCACAAGATCTTGAATAATTTTTATTGGCTGAAACTTGAAAGTGATGTTTTTAAATACTGTAGATCTTGTCACACTTGTCAAATGGTAGGAAAACCCAATCAGAAGATACCTAAGGCTCATCTGCAACCTATTCCTGCATTTGACGAACCATTTAGTAGAATAATGGTAGACTGTGTTGGTCCTTTACCTAAGACCAAGTCAGGCAACCAATACTTGTTGACCATAATGTGTGCATCTACAAGATTTCCAGAGGCAATTCCTTTGAGAAATATTAAAACTAGAACCATTGTAAAAGCTTTGGTATAGTTTTTTTTATACTTGTTAGCATTCCCAAATCTGTCCAGTCTGATCAAGGGTCATATTTTATTTCTGGAATTTTCCAACAATTTATGCATGGATTAGGCATTCAACAGTTTAAATCTTCTGCCTATCACCCTGAAAGTCAAGGAGCTTTGGAAAGATTTCATCAAACTTTGAAGAATATGATTCGGTCATATTGCTTTGATACAGGAAAGGATTCTGATGAGGGTGTTCATTTGTTGCTGTTTGCTGTTAAGGAATCAGTTCAAGAATTATTGGGTTTCAGCCCCTTTTAACTGGTTTTTGGACATACTGTCCATAGACCATTGAAATTATTGAAAGAGAAACTTCTTTCAAATGAAGATCCAAAGATTAATCTTCTTGACTATGTCTCTGATTTCAAATATAAGTTGTCAAAGGCTTGTGAAGAAGCAAGAACTAATCTTCACTCTACTCAGTCAAAAATGAAATTAAGGTATGACAAAAATACACAGGAAAGGAGTTTTAAGCCTGGTGAGAATGTTCTGGCTCTCTTGCCCATAACTCAATATCCTCTTTGGGCTAAATTATATGGTCCTTATACAGTTGAAAAGAAAGTAAATGACTTAAATTATATCATTAACACTCCCGTGAGGTGGAAACAGAAACAACTTTGTCACATAAATATGTTAAAGGAGTATTTTGACAGAGATAGCCTAGTTAATTATTCAATTAACTTAGTTGTACCTGTCCCACACAGTGAGGATGTCACTGATGGAATACAATCTGACTGTAGTGATTCTGGTTTAACCAACCTTCAGAATTCAGAAATATTGAACAATCTGGACCAGACACTTTCAACATCTACAACAACAGGAAAGAAATAAACTAAAACAGCTATTACATGAGTATAAGCACTTGTTTCCTGATGTTCCTACATGAGCAAATAAAATCTATCATGATGCTGACATTGTAGATTATACACCTGTGAAACAGCATCCTTATAGGATGAATTCTCTCAAACAGGAATATTTGAAAAAAGAAATTCAATATTTACTGGAAAATGATTTTATAGAACCAAGTAAAAGTAACTGGAGTTCACCATGTATTCTTGTGCCTAACCCAGATAATACATTCCGCATGTGTACTGACTATAGAAAAGTCAACAGTGTCACCAAAACAGATTCATTTCCAATGCCAAGAATGGATGATTGCATTGATAACATTGGAAATGTGAAATATGTCACCAAGTTTGACCTTTTAAAAGGATTCTGGCAAATTCCACTCACGGAAATGGCAAAAGAAATTTCAGCATTTGTAACTCCAGATGGGCTTTATCAATATAAAGTAATGCCTTTTTGTATGAAAAATTCTCTGGCAACATACCAGCGTCTTGTGAACATGGTAACATCTGGTCTAGATAATTGTGTGACATGATCGTCTGCAGCAACACTTGGGAAAATCACTTGGAAACCATTTGGAAATTCTTTGATCGACTCAGTGAATCAAATCTGATGATTAATTTAAGCAAAAGTGAGTTTTGCCATGCTTGTGTCACATTTTTAGGACATATTGTGGGACAAGGTCAAGTTAAACCTGTAGAAACTAAGATCTAGGCTATCTCCGAATTCCCTGTGCCTGTTTGTAAAAAGCAACTGATGCGATTTTTAGGTATGGCTGGATATTATCAGAAATTTTGTTCAAATTTTTTCATAACTGCCAAACGTTTGACAAATTTGTTGAGTACGAAATCCAAGTTTCATTGGTCTGATTAGTGTCAGCAATCCTTTAATAAATTAAAGGCCATGCTTAAAAATGCACCAGTTCTGTCTGCACCAATTTTCAGCCAATTATTTCAAATGACTGTTGATACAAGTGATGTAGGGGTTGGTGGAGTATTGATTCAAGAAGACAAAAATGGTGTGGATTATGCTTTGTGCTGTTTTTCTAAAAAACTAAACAAGCACCAGAAAAATTATTCCACAATTGAGCAGAAATGTTTGGCTTTGATATTGGTTTTGTAACATTTTTGAAGTGTATGTTACCTCGGCTCTTTCTCCGGTTATTGTATACAGTGATCACAATACCCTAACTTTCATCAACAAAATGAAAGATAAAAATCGGAGATTGTTGAGACGGAGTTTAATACTGCAAGAATACAACACTGACATTCGACACATCAGGGTAAAAAACAATGTGATCGCAGATGCACTCTCATGTGTATAGACTATATTGCTTTATTTTGTGTAATTAAGCAGAGTGACATTTATAAGACATCTTCCTATGTAAGTTTGATTATTATAGTATCAGATGCATATTTAAAAGAAAGCTTTATTGCATAAATCTTTCTTTTTCTTTAGGAGGGAAGGTGTTAAGTATAATGTTTACATATTTAACTTTTGTCCTACATATTTAACTTTGTCCTCGATTATAGGATGTAAACAAGTTGTTTACTTAGAATTCGAGGTCAGGGTTTCTTTTGTTTACCATTATACTGGTTTTTTCCACTAGAATTCCTGATATTTGTCAGGTAAGCCATATGGTTTTCTAGAAAATTCTGTCAGGTGACCTGTGTTTACATATAAGAAGTTTGGTAAGCAGTATTTCAAGTGCTCATAGACTTTAGGACTTTTTGGGATTAATACTTGGCTTTAGGATTTTTGTGAAATCATTCAATGACATTCTGGATTACATCATTGTGGTACCTCAGGACATTCAAGACTACTGGCACATCAGGACATTCAAGAATATTGACATATCAGTACCTTCAAGGCTACTGAAATTCATTTGGAACATTCTATATTTTGGACTTGTGATGAGCACACTTAGGATTATTGGATTATTTGGACTTTAATTCACTTCATTGTAAGTGTTTTTGAATTTTCACTTTGTTTGTCCAGAAATAAATTGCTTGATGATTTTACTTACATTGTTCGTTTCACTTTCTTTCTGTTACATATTTTTAGGCCATAGAGTCGTAACACATAACATAGTCTGTTTACATGCCCATTTGACAGTACCATACAATGACTTATTACAGTCTCTTTACAGGTCCACTTAACATTATCATACAATGACATAGCATAGCATGTTTACATGACCATTTGACAGCAATACAATGGCATATTATAGTCTGTTTACATGCCCATTTGACAGTACCATACAATGACCTAACATAGTCTGTTTACATGCCCATTTGATGGTACTGTACAATGACATAGCATAGTCTGTTTACATGTCCATTTGACAGTACCATACAATGACATAACATAGTCTGTTTACATGCCCATTTGACAGTACTGTACAATAACATATTATAGTCTGTTTACATGTCCATTTGACAGTACCATACAATAACATATTAATGTCTGTTTACATGCCCATTTGACAGGCAGTACAATGACATATTATAGTCTGTTTAGATGCCCATTTGACAGGCAGTACAATGACATATTATAGTCTGTTTACATGCCCATTTGACAGGCAGTAAAATTTAACTGGCATATAAATTGCAGTAATATGTCATAAGCATAATGTGCTAGTAAAATGGCTAATGTTGTTGAAAGATCTTGTTGACAAAAATTATCCCCACCATACTATTAAATTTGGTATAAATTACTGGTCATTTGTCATGCAGTTTAAGCAATGTCAGCCTAATCGGCAGGCACATAGGCATTATGTGTACAAACTTGTAGCATCTTTATGACAGGATGCTTCCTGTCAAAAATTAAAATATGCACATTGAGATATTGCTCTCAGATGCTGGAAAAAAAATGGCTTTGTAAGGTAGAAAATTGTAAGATAAACCAATGGCAAGAGTGTCATAGTGTCACTATATTTGTTGAGTAGCTTTTTGTAGGTTTCAATTGAGAAGGACCACATGATTAGTGGGCATGAGTTTTCTTTTGTTTTGCATCTCATCAATTCCCTCAACCCCTCCTTTTTTAGGGGAGAGAACTCTAGATCAGGTATATCAAACAGCAATATGAATTAGTGTACACTGTTCAAATGATAAAATGGTCAGAAAACAATGAACAGAATTATATTATTTTCCCAGAATAAATATTTATACATGTATGGCCTAACAACACTCCATACTGAGAGACATTCCAAAAAACATACATGAGGTCAATTCAAGTTTTAACATTTCTTGCAAAATCATGACAGAGTTCATAATAAATCATGACAGAGTTCATAATAAATCATGACAGAGTTCATAATAAAACTGAATGCCAATTTTAATTATTGAGAAAGAAACAATACCATTTTCTAGATGGTCATATTATTATTCAAGAAACAAAAACCAATTTGGTATTCTGTATATCCCAATCATAATATAATTGTGGATGATGTACTAAGACAAGGGACTGGATTTTCTTCCCACTGTCTCAACTTCTGACAACAGCAAATGAATTAAGAGACTGATTTTCAAATACTATAATCTCTAATTGTTTCAACCCTCTACATCTTTACAAATCATCAATTCATAAAAATTTAAATTATTTTTTGTTCTCTAATTTTTGAACCAAAAACTTTTTAATATACAAATTTTGCATATTTTAGGTAACTAAGAAAATGATAATTATTCTTTTTTACCTAGAACTATTTGTACACCTAAAAAAAAAATCCTAAAAAGTGTACAAAAAATTACTAATAATCCATCAAATTTCTTTGTAGATCAAAAAATGTTGATAATTTTAAATAACTTGTATTGATTATCTACATGCTGTCTGGTGAATTTTATATTTTTCTCCATGCCTAAATCAGAAAAAGTACATCATAGGCCTAAATCAGAAAAAGTACATCATAGGCCAAAATGGGATATAATACCATGAATCTCCTATGTTAAGCACATGCTCCATGCAAGACCTAACCCAATTTTAAAACTTTTTTGCACATTTTTCATTGGATAAACTTTATTAACTTATAAGATCATTCTCCATTTGAAAAAAGAAAAATCTTCTCATATGGAAATACATTATGAAAATTGCTGCATAATGATGTTTACACCTACCTGTTCTACTCTTATATCCCAATCACCAAATAACTTCCGACCTCTAAAATATTTTGACCTGAAAAAGAGAAGCAATAGAATTCTAAGTACTTAATGATATTGCAACATTAAAGTAAACAATATTTGCACTGTATTTAAGAGTCAGCATTACCAAGTGTTTGGCACTACATACTCCAGTTCATAAGGTCATGGGTTCAAATCTTGCTGGCATCAATGCAATAGTGGGAAGCCATGATGTTTCAGTGTGGAATTATATGCCAGTGGGTTGCAGATTTGATCCCTACCCAGACCAGTACAGGTCGACTGCCATGGTGTGCCTCTGGATGCTCAACTTGTATTACCCCAGTACTAAACAGCTTTCAATCTGCTTATGTGTTGTTAAACACCAATTAATGAATTAATGAATCAATGCAGATCTATCCATGAGCAAAGCAGCAAGTACACTGATATCGTGGGAAGAAAATGACTAAAAACTGTAAAGAAATGACACCTGATGGAAAAAAACATCATACTGAGCTGTAACAACGAAAGGCATGAATACTCAAAGTATTAGTAAAATTGCAGGAAAAACTTAATCTACTAGTTCAAGCTTCTAGCATGAAATGAACATCAAACACTAAATTTAAGGCAAGTCAGCAAAGCATAAAATATAGGACATAATGACCTACTACTGAAATGAGGATGTTATGTATGATGTTTATATAATATTATAAATATTTTAGGAAATTATAAATGTTTTTTGACTTTAATATTTGCTTAAATCGTAATGTTATCAGGACAAACATGTTTAACTAGTGTCCTTGAATTAGGTTGTTTTGATCAATATGTTTTCTCAATTTGAAGGTCAAGGTTGAATTTTGTTTACAAGTAAAATTCCATTAAGATGACGAACATTCTAGAACATTCTGTCATGTGACCAATCTTGATATATACCATGTTTGGTGGACATTTTTTCAGTTTTGACATTACCATTAGTCTTGTAAAGAGCTATTACAGTTGTGAAAATTCATTCCAAATTCTAAGAGAGGAATTATTTTAAATATTCATTGGATTATAACAGTGCTCATAAACTTTTGGATTTTGGATTTTTAATTGATGATTTTGGAATTTAAGTGAACTTATTCAGATATTTTGGAATACTTCATTTTGACATCAGCACATCAAGATTACTAGTACATCAGGACTTTGGAGACCATTAGCACATCATAACATTCAAGGACACAGCCGTGAATTCGGAACATTCTATATTTAGGACTTGTGATTAGAACAATCATTCTTATTGGATTATTAGGATTTCAAAACACATTACTGTAAGTGACTTTTTGATTTTTCATTTTAATTATCTAGTAATAAATTGCTTGTTGATTTTTACTTGATTTGTTGGTTTCACTTTCTTTCTGTTACATTTTTCTTAGACCATAGAGTCGTAACAGAAATTGGGGGCTCGTCGTTCTGGGATTGAATTTCTTTAAAGCATATTAGAGATATTAAATTTATCTTTGAAATTCATATTGATTTTGTCTTTGAATTTTTTTTGTCTTTGGCAAAGATTTTTAAATAGAGAAATTTTTTTGTGTGAAACCAACAAGCATTTACTATGGCATCTAATGTTCAGAATTTCATTTCAAAACCTACCCAGGAGGGGTTAGAGTGCATGAGAAAGGATGAGTTGCTCGAGCTTGCCAGAAAATACAGTCTATCTGAGGCAAAAGTATCATTGACAAAACAGGAGATAAAGATTATTTTGATTCAGTATTTAGTAGAAAAGGGAATTTTTGAAAATAGTGCTTTAAGTTTGAAGAGAAAGCCTGTATCTGGTTCTGACAGGAAATTAAAAGAATTAGAGTTAAAGAACCAGATGGATTTAGAGTTGGCAAAGCTTCAGATTCAGAGAGAGAGAGAAAAAGAAGAGAGGCAGATGAAGAGAGAAAAAGAAGAGAGGCAGATCAAGAGAGAAAGAGAGAAAGAAGAGAGACAAATACAAATGCAGATGCAGATGCAAAGAGAAGAAAGGGAAATGCAATTTAAATTAAGAGAATTAGAACTGGCAAACAGAGCACACTCCACTCCTTTAAACACAAGTCCAGGTTTTGATGTTACTAGATATATTAGGATAGTACCCCCTTTTCAGGAAAAAGAAGTAGATAAATACTTTCTTCATTTCGAGAAAATAGCTGAAAACTTGAAATGGCCCAGAGAGCATTGGACTTTGTTATTACAAAGTGTACTAATTGGCAAAGCTCGTGAAGTCTACATTTCACTGTCAGTACAACAAAGCACTGATTATGATGTGGTTAAGGAGTACATCTTGAAAGCTTATGAGTTGGTACCAGAGGCATATCAACAAAGGTTTAGGAATTGTAGAAAAGAAACTGGACAAACTCATGTCGAATTTGCAAGGGATAAAGAACAACTATTTGATAGGTGGTGCTCAGCCAAGAAAGTTGATCAAGCTTATGATAACCTCAGACAGCTCGTATTAATTGAAGAGTTCAAGAGGTGCATCCATAGTGATGTTAAAACCTATCTTGACGAGCGGAATGTGGAAACTTTGGAAAATGCTGCTCGTATGGCTGATGATTATTCCTTGACTCACAAAATTTCATTTGGCAATAAGTCGTCTTCTCAGCAGTTTTCTGGTAAAAAACCATTTCAATCTCATTCGAGTACTTCCAAATTTCACAACAGCACAACTGTTAGGAATCAAACATCTGATAAGACTGATCAGAAATCCTTATCTCTTCTTACGTGCACTTATTGTAAAAAGAAAGGGCACGTTATTTCTGAATGCTTCAAGTTGAAAAATAAGCAACAGAGTAAAGACAGAGCTTTTCCAAATGCTCTTATTTCTACGAGGTCAAGGTCACGGTCTTGTATTGAAAGCAATACATTTGTTGGGTCAAACAAACCCCAGTCTGATTCTATTTTGGAGGCTAATGAACCATTCATGTCAGAAGGTTCTATATCACTTATTGGTGATTCTGCCAAAACTATCACAATTAAAATATTAAGGGACACTGGAGCTTCTCAGAGTCTTTTATTATCAGGTACTTTGCCTTTGTCTGAGGAGTCTTCTTCAAGTGAAAGTGTTCTTGTTCAGGGAGTAGAGTGCGGCTTTGTAAATGTTCCTCTCCATTGTGTAAATTTGGCATCAGACTTAGTTTCTGGACCTGTGACTGTTGGGGCAGTGACTTCTTTACCCATAGAGGGTGTTCATTTATTACTAGGCAATGACCTAGCTGGAGATAAGGTTGTGGTTAATCCACTTGTAACTGACAAGACTTATTTGGATCAGAAAGTTGATCCTGTCGAAACTGAAATCCCTGATTTGTACCCTGCTTGTGCAGTTACTAGAGCTATGGCAAAAAGAGCTCTTGAGATTGATGTTGATCAGGATATTATTCCTTTAGCTGACACATGTATTGGTCAGTCTTTTGATGAGGTCACTTTTTCCTCAGGTATTGATCAATCAAGTGGTATTGATCACAGTGATCCTCTTTTGGCAACTCATTCTCTTTGTTCTACTCAGGGTGACAAACGACAATCTCTTGTCATTGAACAGGAGCAAGATCCCGAGATATCTTGTTTGTTTCAGAGGGCTATTAGTGAAACTGAAGCCACACAAGTTCCAGTGTGTTACTTTGTGAAAAATGGGGTCCTTATGAGGAAATGGAGACCACCTGATGTACCCGCTGGTGACGAGTGGTCAGTGAGCTATCAAATTGTTGTTCCTAAGTCATATCGACAGGAAATTCTTAATTTAGCCCATGAAACTCCTTTGGCTGGTCATTTAGGAGTCCGTAAGACTTATCACAAGATCTTGAATCATTTTTATTGGCCGAAACTCAAAAGTGATGTTTCTAAATACTGCAGATCTTGTCACACTTGTCAAATGGTAGAAAAACCCAATCAGAAGATACCTAAGGCTCATCTGCAACCTATTCCTGCATTTGATGAACCATTTAGTAGAATAATGGTAGACTGTGTTGGTCCTTTACCTAAAACCAAGTCAGGCAACCAATACTTGTTGACCATCATTTGTGCATCTACAAGATTTCCAGAGGCAATTCCTCTGAGAAATATAAAAACTAAAACTATTGTGAAAGCTTTGGTGAAGTTTTTTACACTTGTTGGCCTTCCCAAATCTGTCCAGTAAGATCGAGGGTCAAAATTTATGTCTGGAATTTTCCAGCAAGTTATGCATGAACTAGGCATCCAACAGTTTAAATCTTCTGCCTATCACCCTGAAAGTCAAGGTGCTTTGGAAAGATTTCATCAAACTTTGAAGAATATGATTCGATCATATTGCTTTGATACAGAAAAGGATTGGGATGAGGGTGTTCATTTGTTGTTGTTTGCTGTTAGGGAATCAGTTCAAGAGTCGTTGGGTTTTAGTCCCTTTGAACTAGTTTTTGGTCATACTGTCCGTGGACCATTGAAATTATTGAAAGAGAACCTTCTTTCAAATGAAGATTCAAAGATTAATCTTCTTGATTATGTCTCTGATTTCAAATACAAGTTGTCAAAGGCCTGTGAAGTAGCAAGAACTAATCTTCACACTACCCAGTCAAAAATGAAATTAAGGTATGACAGAAATTCACAGGAAAGGAGTTTTAAACCTGGTGACAAAGTTCTGGCTCTCTTTCCCATACCTCAGAATCCTCTTCAGGCTAAATTTTATGGTCCTTATACCGTTGAAAAGAAAGTAAATGACTTAAATTATATCATTAACACTCCTGGGAGACGGAAACAAAAACAACTTTGTCATATAAATATGTTAAAGGAATATTTTGACAGAGATAGCTCAGCTAATTATTTAGTTAATTTAGTTGTACCTGTCCCACACAGTGAAGATATCAACGATGGAATACAATCAGACTATAGTGACTCTGGTATAACCAATCTTCGGAATTCAGAAATATTGAACAACCTAGACCAGAAACTTTCACATCTACAACAACAGGAAAGGAATGAACTAAAACAGCTATTACATGAATATGAGCACTTGTTTCCTGATGTTCCAACACGAACAAGTAAAATTTATCATGACGTTGACATTGTAGATTCTGCGCCTGTGAAACAGCATCCTTATAGGATGAATCCTCTCAAACAGAACTATTTGAAGAAAGAAATTCAGTATCTACTGGAGAATGATTTCATAGAACCAAGTAAAAGTAACTGGAGTTCACCATGTATTCTTGTTCCCAAGCCAGATAATACATTCCGTATGTGTACTGACTATAGAAAAGTTAACAGTGTCACCAAAACCGATTCATTTCCAATCCCAAGAATGGACGATTGCATTGATAAAATTGGAAATGCGGAATATGTCACCAAGTTTGACCTTTTAAAAGGATTCTGGCAAATTCCACTGATGGAAAGGGCAAAAGAAATTTCAACATTTGCAACTCTAGATGGACTTTATCAATATAAAGTCATGCCGTTTGGAATGAAAAATTTGCCTGCAACGTTTCAACGTCTGATGAACATGATAACATTTGGTCTTGATAATTGTGACGCTTATATCGATGATGTCATTATCTACAACAACACCTGGGAAGATCATTTGGAAACCATTCGAAAATTCTTTGATCGAATCAGCGATGCGAATCTGACAATTAATTTGAGCAAAAGTGAGTTTTCCCATGCTTGTGTCACATTTTTAGGACATATTGTGGGACAAGGTCAAGTTAAACCTATAGAAGCTAAGGTCAAAGCTATCTCTGAATTTCAAGTTCCAATTTGTAAAAAGCAACTGATGCGATTTCTAGGTATGGCTGGATATTATCGGAAATTTTGTTCCAATTTTTCCAAAATTGCTGAACCTTTGACAAGTTTATTGAGTAAGAAAACCAAATTTTATTGGTCTGACAAGTGTCAGGAATCTTTTGACAAGTTAAAGGCCATGCTTAAGAATGCACCAGTTCTTTCTGCACCAAATTTTAGCCAATCATTTAAATTATCTGTTGATGCAAGTGATGTAGGGGTTGGTGGAGTATTGATTCAGGAAGACAAAAGTGGTGTGGATCACCCTGTGTGTTATTTTTCTAAAAAACTAAACAAGCACCAGAAAATTTATTCCACAATTGAGAAGGAATGTTTGGCTTTGATATTGGCTTTACAGCATTTTGAAGTGTATGTTACCTCAGCTCTTTCTCCAATTATTGTGTACAGTGATCACAATCCCCTTACTTTCATCAACAAAATGAAAGATAAAAATCGGAGATTGTTGAGATGGAGTTTGATATTGCAGGAATATAACATTGACATCAGACACATCAGGGGAAAAGACAATGTGATTGCAGATGCACTCTCACGTGCCTAGAAATGTAATATTGCTTGATGTAATTAAGTCCAGTATCATAAAACATGTTCTTATGTAATTTTGGTTATTATAGTATTAGAAGTATATTCAAAAGAAAGCTTTATTACATAAATCTTTTTTTTTCTTTATGAGGGGAGGTGTTATGTATGATGTTTATATAATATTATAAATATTTTAGGAAATTATAAATGTTTCTTCACTTTAATATTTGCTTAAATCTTAATGTTTATCAGGAAAAACATGTTTAACTAGTGTCCTTGAATTAGGTTGTTTTGATCAATATGTTTTCTCAATTTGAAGGTCAAGGTTGAATTTTGTTTACAAGTAATATTCCATTAAGATGACTCATATTCTAGAACATTCTGTCATGTGACCAATCTTTATATATACCATGTTTGGTGGACATTTATTCAGTTTTGACATTACCATCAGTCTTGTAAAGAGCTATTACAGTTGTGAAAATTCATTACAAATTCTAAGAGAGGAATTATTTTAAATATTCATTGGATTATAACAGTGCTCACAAACTTTTGGATTTTGGATTTTTAATTGATGATTTTGGAATTTAAGTGAACTTATTCAGATATTTTGGAATACTTCATTTTGACATCAGCACATCAAGATTTCTAGTACATCAGGACTTTGGAGACCATTAGCACATCATAACATTCAAGGACACAGCCGTGAATTCGGAACATTCTATATTTAGGACTTGTGATTAGAACAATCATTCTTATTGGATTATTAGGATTTCAAAACACATTACTGTAAGTGACTTTTTGATTTTTTCATTTTAATTATCTAGTAATAAATTGCTTGTTGATTTTTACTTGATTTGTTGGTTTCACTTTCTTTCTGTTACATTTTTCTTAGACCATAGAGTCGTAACAGAAATTGGGGGCTCGTCGTTCTGGGATTGAATTTCTTTAAAGCATATTAGAGATATTAAATTTATCTTTGAAATTCATATTGATTTTGTCTTTGAATTTTTTTTGTCTTTGGCAAAGATTTTTAAATAGAGAAATTTTTTTGTGTGAAACCAACAAGCATTTACTATGGCATCTAATGTTCAGAATTTCATTTCAAAACCTACCCAGGAGGGGTTAGAGTGCATGAGAAAGGATGAGTTGCTCGAGCTTGCCAGAAAATACAGTCTATCTGAGGCAAAAGTATCATTGACAAAACAGGAGATAAAGATTATTTTGATTCAGTATTTAGTAGAAAAGGGAATTTTTGAAAATAGTGCTTTAAGTTTGAAGAGAAAGCCTGTATCTGGTTCTGACAGGAAATTAAAAGAATTAGAGTTAAAGAACCAGATGGATTTAGAGTTGGCAAAGCTTCAGATTCAGAGAGAGAGAGAAAAAGAAGAGAGGCAGATGAAGAGAGAAAAAGAAGAGAGGCAGATCAAGAGAGAAAGAGAGAAAGAAGAGAGACAAATACAAATGCAGATGCAGATGCAAAGAGAAGAAAGGGAAATGCAATTTAAATTAAGAGAATTAGAACTGGCAAACAGAGCACACTCCACTCCTTTAAACACAAGTCCAGGTTTTGATGTTACTAGATATATTAGGATAGTACCCCCTTTTCAGGAAAAAGAAGTAGATAAATACTTTCTTCATTTCGAGAAAATAGCTGAAAACTTGAAATGGCCCAGAGAGCATTGGACTTTGTTATTACAAAGTGTACTAATTGGCAAAGCTCGTGAAGTCTACATTTCACTGTCAGTACAACAAAGCACTGATTATGATGTGGTTAAGGAGTACATCTTGAAAGCTTATGAGTTGGTACCAGAGGCATATCAACAAAGGTTTAGGAATTGTAGAAAAGAAACTGGACAAACTCATGTCGAATTTGCAAGGGATAAAGAACAACTATTTGATAGGTGGTGCTCAGCCAAGAAAGTTGATCAAGCTTATGATAACCTCAGACAGCTCGTATTAATTGAAGAGTTCAAGAGGTGCATCCATAGTGATGTTAAAACCTATCTTGACGAGCGGAATGTGGAAACTTTGGAAAATGCTGCTCGTATGGCTGATGATTATTCCTTGACTCACAAAATTTCATTTGGCAATAAGTCGTCTTCTCAGCAGTTTTCTGGTAAAAAACCATTTCAATCTCATTCGAGTACTTCCAAATTTCACAACAGCACAACTGTTAGGAATCAAACATCTGATAAGACTGATCAGAAATCCTTATCTCTTCTTACGTGCACTTATTGTAAAAAGAAAGGGCACGTTATTTCTGAATGCTTCAAGTTGAAAAATAAGCAACAGAGTAAAGACAGAGCTTTTCCAAATGCTCTTATTTCTACGAGGTCAAGGTCACGGTCTTGTATTGAAAGCAATACATTTGTTGGGTCAAACAAACCCCAGTCTGATTCTATTTTGGAGGCTAATGAACCATTCATGTCAGAAGGTTCTATATCACTTATTGGTGATTCTGCCAAAACTATCACAATTAAAATATTAAGGGACACTGGAGCTTCTCAGAGTCTTTTATTATCAGGTACTTTGCCTTTGTCTGAGGAGTCTTCTTCAAGTGAAAGTGTTCTTGTTCAGGGAGTAGAGTGCGGCTTTGTAAATGTTCCTCTCCATTGTGTAAATTTGGCATCAGACTTAGTTTCTGGACCTGTGACTGTTGGGGCAGTGACTTCTTTACCCATAGAGGGTGTTCATTTATTACTAGGCAATGACCTAGCTGGAGATAAGGTTGTGGTTAATCCACTTGTAACTGACAAGACTTATTTGGATCAGAAAGTTGATCCTGTCGAAACTGAAATCCCTGATTTGTACCCTGCTTGTGCAGTTACTAGAGCTATGGCAAAAAGAGCTCTTGAGATTGATGTTGATCAGGATATTATTCCTTTAGCTGACACATGTATTGGTCAGTCTTTTGATGAGGTCACTTTTTCCTCAGGTATTGATCAATCAAGTGGTATTGATCACAGTGATCCTCTTTTGGCAACTCATTCTCTTTGTTCTACTCAGGGTGACAAACGACAATCTCTTGTCATTGAACAGGAGCAAGATCCCGAGATATCTTGTTTGTTTCAGAGGGCTATTAGTGAAACTGAAGCTACACAAGTTCCAGTGTGTTACTTTGTGAAAAATGGGGTCCTTATGAGGAAATGGAGACCACCTGATGTACCCGCTGGTGACGAGTGGTCAGTGAGCTATCAAATTGTTGTTCCTAAGTCATATCGACAGGAAATTCTTAATTTAGCCCATGAAACTCCTTTGGCTGGTCATTTAGGAGTCCGTAAGACTTATCACAAGATCTTGAATCATTTTTATTGGCCGAAACTCAAAAGTGATGTTTCTAAATACTGCAGATCTTGTCACACTTGTCAAATGGTAGAAAAACCCAATCAGAAGATACCTAAGGCTCATCTGCAACCTATTCCTGCATTTGATGAACCATTTAGTAGAATAATGGTAGACTGTGTTGGTCCTTTACCTAAAACCAAGTCAGGCAACCAATACTTGTTGACCATCATTTGTGCATCTACAAGATTTCCAGAGGCAATTCCTCTGAGAAATATAAAAACTAAAACTATTGTGAAAGCTTTGGTGAAGTTTTTTACACTTGTTGGCCTTCCCAAATCTGTCCAGTCGGATCAAGGGTCAAATTTTATGTCTGGAATTTTCCAGCAAGTTATGCATGAACTAGGCATCCAACAGTTTAAATCTTCTGCCTATCACCCTGAAAGTCAAGGTGCTTTGGAAAGATTTCATCAAACTTTGAAGAATATGATTCGATCATATTGCTTTGATACAGAAAAGGATTGGGATGAGGGTGTTCATTTGTTGTTGTTTGCTGTTAGGGAATCAGTTCAAGAGTCGTTGGGTTTTAGTCCCTTTGAACTAGTTTTTGGTCATACTGTCCGTGGACCATTGAAATTATTGAAAGAGAACCTTCTTTCAAATGAAGATTCAAAGATTAATCTTCTTGATTATGTCTCTGATTTCAAATACAAGTTGTCAAAGGCCTGTGAAGTAGCAAGAACTAATCTTCACACTACCCAGTCAAAAATGAAATTAAGGTATGACAGAAATTCACAGGAAAGGAGTTTTAAACCTGGTGACAAAGTTCTGGCTCTCTTTCCCATACCTCAGAATCCTCTTCAGGCTAAATTTTATGGTCCTTATACCGTTGAAAAGAAAGTAAATGACTTAAATTATATCATTAACACTCCTGGGAGACGGAAACAAAAACAACTTTGTCATATAAATATGTTAAAGGAATATTTTGACAGAGATAGCTCAGCTAATTATTTAGTTAATTTAGTTGTACCTGTCCCACACAGTGAAGATATCAACGATGGAATACAATCAGACTATAGTGACTCTGGTATAACCAATCTTCGGAATTCAGAAATATTGAACAACCTAGACCAGAAACTTTCACATCTACAACAACAGGAAAGGAATGAACTAAAACAGCTATTACATGAATATGAGCACTTGTTTCCTGATGTTCCAACACGAACAAGTAAAATTTATCATGACGTTGACATTGTAGATTCTGCGCCTGTGAAACAGCATCCTTATAGGATGAATCCTCTCAAACAGAACTATTTGAAGAAAGAAATTCAGTATCTACTGGAGAATGATTTCATAGAACCAAGTAAAAGTAACTGGAGTTCACCATGTATTCTTGTTCCCAAGCCAGATAATACATTCCGTATGTGTACTGACTATAGAAAAGTTAACAGTGTCACCAAAACCGATTCATTTCCAATCCCAAGAATGGACGATTGCATTGATAAAATTGGAAATGCGGAATATGTCACCAAGTTTGACCTTTTAAAAGGATTCTGGCAAATTCCACTGATGGAAAGGGCAAAAGAAATTTCAACATTTGCAACTCTAGATGGACTTTATCAATATAAAGTCATGCCGTTTGGAATGAAAAATTCGCCTGCAACGTTTCAACGTCTGATGAACATGATAACATTTGGTCTTGATAATTGTGACGCTTATATCGATGATGTCATTATCTACAACAACACCTGGGAAGATCATTTGGAAACCATTCGAAAATTCTTTGATCGAATCAGCGATGCGAATCTGACAATTAATTTGAGCAAAAGTGAGTTTTCCCATGCTTGTGTCACATTTTTAGGACATATTGTGGGACAAGGTCAAGTTAAACCTATAGAAGCTAAGGTCAAAGCTATCTCTGAATTTCAAGTTCCAATTTGTAAAAAGCAACTGATGCGATTTCTAGGTATGGCTGGATATTATCGGAAATTTTGTTCCAATTTTTCCAAAATTGCTGAACCTTTGACAAGTTTATTGAGTAAGAAAACCAAATTTTATTGGTCTGACAAGTGTCAGGAATCTTTTGACAAGTTAAAGGCCATGCTTAAGAATGCACCAGTTCTTTCTGCACCAAATTTTAGCCAATCATTTAAATTATCTGTTGATGCAAGTGATGTAGGGGTTGGTGGAGTATTGATTCAGGAAGACAAAAGTGGTGTGGATCACCCTGTGTGTTATTTTTCTAAAAAACTAAACAAGCACCAGAAAATTTATTCCACAATTGAGAAGGAATGTTTGGCTTTGATATTGGCTTTACAGCATTTTGAAGTGTATGTTACCTCAGCTCTTTCTCCAATTATTGTGTACAGTGATCACAATCCCCTTACTTTCATCAACAAAATGAAAGATAAAAATCGGAGATTGTTGAGATGGAGTTTGATATTGCAGGAATATAACATTAACATCAGACACATCAGGGGAAAAGACAATGTGATTGCAGATGCACTCTCACGTGCCTAGAAATGTAATATTGCTTGATGTAATTAAGTCCAGTATCATAAAACATGTTCTTATGTAATTTTGGTTATTATAGTATTAGATGTATATTCAAAAGAAAGCTTTATTACATAAATCTTTCTTTTTCTTTATGAGGGGAGGTGTTATGTATGATGTTTATATAATATTATAAATATTTTAGGAAATTATAAATGTTTCTTCACTTTAATATTTGCTTAAATCTTAATGTTTATCAGGAAAAACATGTTTAACTAGTGTCCTTGAATTAGGTTGTTTTGATCAATATGTTTTCTCAATTTGAAGGTCAAGGTTGAATTTTGTTTACAAGTAATATTCCATTAAGATGACTCATATTCTAGAACATTCTGTCATGTGACCAATCTTTATATATACCATGTTTGGTGGACATTTATTCAGTTTTGACATTACCATCAGTCTTGTAAAGAGCTATTACAGTTGTGAAAATTCATTACAAATTCTAAGAGAGGAATTATTTTAAATATTCATTGGATTATAACAGTGCTCACAAACTTTTGGATTTTGGATTTTTAATTGATGATTTTGGAATTTAAGTGAACTTATTCAGATATTTTGGAATACTTCATTTTGACATCAGCACATCAAGATTTCTAGTACATCAGGACTTTGGAGACCATTAGCACATCATAACATTCAAGGACACAGCCGTGAATTCGGAACATTCTATATTTAGGACTTGTGATTAGAACAATCATTCTTATTGGATTATTAGGATTTCAAAACACATTACTGTAAGTGACTTTTTGATTTTTTCATTTTAATTATCTAGTAATAAATTGCTTGTTGATTTTTACTTGATTTGTTGGTTTCACTTTCTTTCTGTTACATTTTTCTTAGACCATAGAGTCGTAACAGAAATTGGGGGCTCGTCGTTCTGGGATTGAATTTCTTTAAAGCATATTAGAGATATTAAATTTATCTTTGAAATTCATATTGATTTTGTCTCTGAATTTTTTTTGTCTTTGGCAAAGATTTTTAAATAGAGAAATTTTTTTGTGTGAAACCAACAAGCATTTACTATGGCATCTAATGTTCAGAATTTCATTTCAAAACCTACCCAGGAGGGGTTAGAGTGCATGAGAAAGGATGAGTTGCTCGAGCTTGCCAGAAAATACAGTCTATCTGAGGCAAAAGTATCATTGACAAAACAGGAGATAAAGATTATTTTGATTCAGTATTTAGTAGAAAAGGGAATTTTTGAAAATAGTGCTTTAAGTTTGAAGAGAAAGCCTGTATCTGGTTCTGACAGGAAATTAAAAGAATTAGAGTTAAAGAACCAGATGGATTTAGAGTTGGCAAAGCTTCAGATTCAGAGAGAGAGAGAAAAAGAAGAGAGGCAGATGAAGAGAGAAAAAGAAGAGAGGCAGATCAAGAGAGAAAGAGAGAAAGAAGAGAGACAAATACAAATGCAGATGCAGATGCAAAGAGAAGAAAGGGAAATGCAATTTAAATTAAGAGAATTAGAACTGGCAAACAGAGCACACTCCACTCCTTTAAACACAAGTCCAGGTTTTGATGTTACTAGATATATTAGGATAGTACCCCCCTTTTCAGGAAAAAGAAGTAGATAAATACTTTCTTCATTTCGAGAAAATAGCTGAAAACTTGAAATGGCCCAGAGAGCATTGGACTTTGTTATTACAAAGTGTACTAATTGGCAAAGCTCGTGAAGTCTACATTTCACTGTCAGTACAACAAAGCACTGATTATGATGTGGTTAAGGAGTACATCTTGAAAGCTTATGAGTTGGTACCAGAGGCATATCAACAAAGGTTTAGGAATTGTAGAAAAGAAACTGGACAAACTCATGTCGAATTTGCAAGGGATAAAGAACAACTATTTGATAGGTGGTGCTCAGCCAAGAAAGTTGATCAAGCTTATGATAACCTCAGACAGCTCGTATTAATTGAAGAGTTCAAGAGGTGCATCCATAGTGATGTTAAAACCTATCTTGACGAGCGGAATGTGGAAACTTTGGAAAATGCTGCTCGTATGGCTGATGATTATTCCTTGACTCACAAAATTTCATTTGGCAATAAGTCGTCTTCTCAGCAGTTTTCTGGTAAAAAACCATTTCAATCTCATTCGAGTACTTCCAAATTTCACAACAGCACAACTGTTAGGAATCAAACATCTGATAAGACTGATCAGAAATCCTTATCTCTTCTTACGTGCACTTATTGTAAAAAGAAAGGGCACGTTATTTCTGAATGCTTCAAGTTGAAAAATAAGCAACAGAGTAAAGACAGAGCTTTTCCAAATGCTCTTATTTCTACGAGGTCAAGGTCACGGTCTTGTATTGAAAGCAATACATTTGTTGGGTCAAACAAACCCCAGTCTGATTCTATTTTGGAGGCTAATGAACCATTCATGTCAGAAGGTTCTATATCACTTATTGGTGATTCTGCCAAACCTATCCCAATTAAAATATTAAGGGACACTGGAGCTTCTCAGAGTCTTTTATTATCAGGTACTTTGCCTTTGTCTGAGGAGTCTTCTTCAAGTGAAAGTGTTCTTGTTCAGGGAGTAGAGTGCGGCTTTGTAAATGTTCCTCTCCATTGTGTAAATTTGGCATCAGACTTAGTTTCTGGACCTGTGACTGTTGGGGCAGTGACTTCTTTACCCATAGAGGGTGTTCATTTATTACTAGGCAATGACCTAGCTGGAGATAAGGTTGTGGTTAATCCACTTGTAACTGACAAGACTTATTTGGATCAGAAAGTTGATCCTGTCGAAACTGAAATCCCTGATTTGTACCCTGCTTGTGCAGTTACTAGAGCTATGGCAAAAAGAGCTCTTGAGATTGATGTTGATCAGGATATTATTCCTTTAGCTGACACATGTATTGGTCAGTCTTTTGATGAGGTCACTTTTTCCTCAGGTATTGATCAATCAAGTGGTATTGATCACAGTGATCCTCTTTTGGCAACTCATTCTCTTTGTTCTACTCAGGGTGACAAACGACAATCTCTTGTCATTGAACAGGAGCAAGATCCCGAGATATCTTGTTTGTTTCAGAGGGCTATTAGTGAAACTGAAGCCACACAAGTTCCAGTGTGTTACTTTGTGAAAAATGGGGTCCTTATGAGGAAATGGAGACCACCTGATGTACCCGCTGGTGACGAGTGGTCAGTGAGCTATCAAATTGTTGTTCCTAAGTCATATCGACAGGAAATTCTTAATTTAGCCCATGAAACTCCTTTGGCTGGTCATTTAGGAGTCCGTAAGACTTATCACAAGATCTTGAATCATTTTTATTGGCCGAAACTCAAAAGTGATGTTTCTAAATACTGCAGATCTTGTCACACTTGTCAAATGGTAGAAAAACCCAATCAGAAGATACCTAAGGCTCATCTGCAACCTATTCCTGCATTTGATGAACCATTTAGTAGAATAATGGTAGACTGTGTTGGTCCTTTACCTAAAACCAAGTCAGGCAACCAATACTTGTTGACCATCATTTGTGCATCTACAAGATTTCCAGAGGCAATTCCTCTGAGAAATATAAAAACTAAAACTATTGTGAAAGCTTTGGTGAAGTTTTTTACACTTGTTGGCCTTCCCAAATCTGTCCAGTCGGATCAAGGGTCAAATTTTATGTCTGGAATTTTCCAGCAAGTTATGCATGAACTAGGCATCCAACAGTTTAAATCTTCTGCCTATCACCCTGAAAGTCAAGGTGCTTTGGAAAGATTTCATCAAACTTTGAAGAATATGATTCGATCATATTGCTTTGATACAGAAAAGGATTGGGATGAGGGTGTTCATTTGTTGTTGTTTGCTGTTAGGGAATCAGTTCAAGAGTCGTTGGGTTTTAGTCCCTTTGAACTAGTTTTTGGTCATACTGTCCGTGGACCATTGAAATTATTGAAAGAGAACCTTCTTTCAAATGAAGATTCAAAGATTAATCTTCTTGATTATGTCTCTGATTTCAAATACAAGTTGTCAAAGGCCTGTGAAGTAGCAAGAACTAATCTTCACACTACCCAGTCAAAAATGAAATTAAGGTATGACAGAAATTCACAGGAAAGGAGTTTTAAACCTGGTGACAAAGTTCTGGCTCTCTTTCCCATACCTCAGAATCCTCTTCAGGCTAAATTTTATGGTCCTTATACCGTTGAAAAGAAAGTAAATGACTTAAATTATATCATTAACACTCCTGGGAGACGGAAACAAAAACAACTTTGTCATATAAATATGTTAAAGGAATATTTTGACAGAGATAGCTCAGCTAATTATTTAGTTAATTTAGTTGTACCTGTCCCACACAGTGAAGATATCAACGATGGAATACAATCAGACTATAGTGACTCTGGTATAACCAATCTTCGGAATTCAGAAATATTGAACAACCTAGACCAGAAACTTTCACATCTACAACAACAGGAAAGGAATGAACTAAAACAGCTATTACATGAATATGAGCACTTGTTTCCTGATGTTCCAACACGAACAAGTAAAATTTATCATGACGTTGACATTGTAGATTCTGCGCCTGTGAAACAGCATCCTTATAGGATGAATCCTCTCAAACAGAACTATTTGAAGAAAGAAATTCAGTATCTACTGGAGAATGATTTCATAGAACCAAGTAAAAGTAACTGGAGTTCACCATGTATTCTTGTTCCCAAGCCAGATAATACATTCCGTATGTGTACTGACTATAGAAAAGTTAACAGTGTCACCAAAACCGATTCATTTCCAATCCCAAGAATGGACGATTGCATTGATAAAATTGGAAATGCGGAATATGTCACCAAGTTTGACCTTTTAAAAGGATTCTGGCAAATTCCACTGATGGAAAGGGCAAAAGAAATTTCAACATTTGCAACTCTAGATGGACTTTATCAATATAAAGTCATGCCGTTTGGAATGAAAAATTCGCCTGCAACGTTTCAACGTCTGATGAACATGATAACATTTGGTCTTGATAATTGTGACGCTTATATCGATGACGTCATTATCTACAACAACACCTGGGAAGATCATTTGGAAACCATTCGAAAATTCTTTGATCGACTCAGCGATGCGAATCTGACAATTAATTTGAGCAAAAGTGAGTTTTCCCATGCTTGTGTCACATTTTTAGGACATATTGTGGGACAAGGTCAAGTTAAACCTATAGAAGCTAAGGTCAAAGCTATCTCTGAATTTCAAGTTCCAATTTGTAAAAAGCAACTGATACGATTTCTAGGTATGGCTGGATATTATCGGAAATTTTGTTCCAATTTTTCCAAAATTGCTGAACCTTTGACAAGTTTATTGAGTAAGAAAACCAAATTTTATTGGTCTGACAAGTGTCAGGAATCTTTTGACAAGTTAAAGGCCATGCTTAAGAATGCACCAGTTCTTTCTGCACCAAATTTTAGCCAATCATTTAAATTATCTGTTGATGCAAGTGATGTAGGGGTTGGTGGAGTATTGATTCAGGAAGACAAAAGTGGTGTGGATCACCCTGTGTGTTATTTTTCTAAAAAACTAAACAAGCACCAGAAAAATTATTCCACAATTGAAAAGGAATGTTTGGCTTTGATATTGGCTTTACAGCATTTTGAAGTGTATGTTACCTCAGCTCTTTCTCCAATTATTGTGTACAGTGATCACAATCCCCTTACTTTCATCAACAAAATGAAAGATAAAAATCGGAGATTGTTGAGATGGAGTTTGATATTGCAGGAATATAACATTGACATCAGACACATCAGGGGAAAAGACAATGTGATTGCAGATGCACTCTCACGTGCCTAGAAATGTAATATTGCTTGATGTAATTAAGTCCAGTATCATAAAACATGTTCTTATGTAATTTTGGTTATTATAGTATTAGAAGTATATTCAAAAGAAAGCTTTATTACATAAATCTTTTTTTTTCTTTATGAGGGGAGGTGTTATGTATGATGTTTATATAATATTATAAATATTTTAGGAAATTATAAATGTTTCTTCACTTTAATATTTGCTTAAATCTTAATGTTTATCAGGAAAAACATGTTTAACTAGTGTCCTTGAATTAGGTTGTTTTGATCAATATGTTTTCTCAATTTGAAGGTCAAGGTTGAATTTTGTTTACAAGTAATATTCCATTAAGATGACTCATATTCTAGAACATTCTGTCATGTGACCAATCTTTATATATACCATGTTTGGTGGACATTTATTCAGTTTTGACATTACCATCAGTCTTGTAAAGAGCTATTACAGTTGTGAAAATTCATTACAAATTCTAAGAGAGGAATTATTTTAAATATTCATTGGATTATAACAGTGCTCACAAACTTTTGGATTTTGGATTTTTAATTGATGATTTTGGAATTTAAGTGAACTTATTCAGATATTTTGGAATACTTCATTTTGACATCAGCACATCAAGATTTCTAGTACATCAGGACTTTGGAGACCATTAGCACATCATAACATTCAAGGACACAGCCGTGAATTCGGAACATTCTATATTTAGGACTTGTGATTAGAACAATCATTCTTATTGGATTATTAGGATTTCAAAACACATTACTGTAAGTGACTTTTTGATTTTTTCATTTTAATTATCTAGTAATAAATTGCTTGTTGATTTTTACTTGATTTGTTGGTTTCACTTTCTTTCTGTTACATTTTTCTTAGACCATAGAGTCGTAACAGAAATTGGGGGCTCGTCGTTCTGGGATTGAATTTCTTTAAAGCATATTAGAGATATTAAATTTATCTTTGAAATTCATATTGATTTTGTCTCTGAATTTTTTTTGTCTTTGGCAAAGATTTTTAAATAGAGAAATTTTTTTGTGTGAAACCAACAAGCATTTACTATGGCATCTAATGTTCAGAATTTCATTTCAAAACCTACCCAGGAGGGGTTAGAGTGCATGAGAAAGGATGAGTTGCTCGAGCTTGCCAGAAAATACAGTCTATCTGAGGCAAAAGTATCATTGACAAAACAGGAGATAAAGATTATTTTGATTCAGTATTTAGTAGAAAAGGGAATTTTTGAAAATAGTGCTTTAAGTTTGAAGAGAAAGCCTGTATCTGGTTCTGACAGGAAATTAAAAGAATTAGAGTTAAAGAACCAGATGGATTTAGAGTTGGCAAAGCTTCAGATTCAGAGAGAGAGAGAAAAAGAAGAGAGGCAGATGAAGAGAGAAAAAGAAGAGAGGCAGATCAAGAGAGAAAGAGAGAAAGAAGAGAGACAAATACAAATGCAGATGCAGATGCAAAGAGAAGAAAGGGAAATGCAATTTAAATTAAGAGAATTAGAACTGGCAAACAGAGCACACTCCACTCCTTTAAACACAAGTCCAGGTTTTGATGTTACTAGATATATTAGGATAGTACCCCCTTTTCAGGAAAAAGAAGTAGATAAATACTTTCTTCATTTCGAGAAAATAGCTGAAAACTTGAAATGGCCCAGAGAGCATTGGACTTTGTTATTACAAAGTGTACTAATTGGCAAAGCTCGTGAAGTCTACATTTCACTGTCAGTACAACAAAGCACTGATTATGATGTGGTTAAGGAGTACATCTTGAAAGCTTATGAGTTGGTACCAGAGGCATATCAACAAAGGTTTAGGAATTGTAGAAAAGAAACTGGACAAACTCATGTCGAATTTGCAAGGGATAAAGAACAACTATTTGATAGGTGGTGCTCAGCCAAGAAAGTTGATCAAGCTTATGATAACCTCAGACAGCTCGTATTAATTGAAGAGTTCAAGAGGTGCATCCATAGTGATGTTAAAACCTATCTTGACGAGCGGAATGTGGAAACTTTGGAAAATGCTGCTCGTATGGCTGATGATTATTCCTTGACTCACAAAATTTCATTTGGCAATAAGTCGTCTTCTCAGCAGTTTTCTGGTAAAAAACCATTTCAATCTCATTCGAGTACTTCCAAATTTCACAACAGCACAACTGTTAGGAATCAAACATCTGATAAGACTGATCAGAAATCCTTATCTCTTCTTACGTGCACTTATTGTAAAAAGAAAGGGCACGTTATTTCTGAATGCTTCAAGTTGAAAAATAAGCAACAGAGTAAAGACAGAGCTTTTCCAAATGCTCTTATTTCTACGAGGTCAAGGTCACGGTCTTGTATTGAAAGCAATACATTTGTTGGGTCAAACAAACCCCAGTCTGATTCTATTTTGGAGGCTAATGAACCATTCATGTCAGAAGGTTCTATATCACTTATTGGTGATTCTGCCAAACCTATCCCAATTAAAATATTAAGGGACACTGGAGCTTCTCAGAGTCTTTTATTATCAGGTACTTTGCCTTTGTCTGAGGAGTCTTCTTCAAGTGAAAGTGTTCTTGTTCAGGGAGTAGAGTGCGGCTTTGTAAATGTTCCTCTCCATTGTGTAAATTTGGCATCAGACTTAGTTTCTGGACCTGTGACTGTTGGGGCAGTGACTTCTTTACCCATAGAGGGTGTTCATTTATTACTAGGCAATGACCTAGCTGGAGATAAGGTTGTGGTTAATCCACTTGTAACTGACAAGACTTATTTGGATCAGAAAGTTGATCCTGTCGAAACTGAAATCCCTGATTTGTACCCTGCTTGTGCAGTTACTAGAGCTATGGCAAAAAGAGCTCTTGAGATTGATGTTGATCAGGATATTATTCCTTTAGCTGACACATGTATTGGTCAGTCTTTTGATGAGGTCACTTTTTCCTCAGGTATTGATCAATCAAGTGGTATTGATCACAGTGATCCTCTTTTGGCAACTCATTCTCTTTGTTCTACTCAGGGTGACAAACGACAATCTCTTGTCATTGAACAGGAGCAAGATCCCGAGATATCTTGTTTGTTTCAGAGGGCTATTAGTGAAACTGAAGCCACACAAGTTCCAGTGTGTTACTTTGTGAAAAATGGGGTCCTTATGAGGAAATGGAGACCACCTGATGTACCCGCTGGTGACGAGTGGTCAGTGAGCTATCAAATTGTTGTTCCTAAGTCATATCGACAGGAAATTCTTAATTTAGCCCATGAAACTCCTTTGGCTGGTCATTTAGGAGTCCGTAAGACTTATCACAAGATCTTGAATCATTTTTATTGGCCGAAACTCAAAAGTGATGTTTCTAAATACTGCAGATCTTGTCACACTTGTCAAATGGTAGAAAAACCCAATCAGAAGATACCTAAGGCTCATCTGCAACCTATTCCTGCATTTGATGAACCATTTAGTAGAATAATGGTAGACTGTGTTGGTCCTTTACCTAAAACCAAGTCAGGCAACCAATACTTGTTGACCATCATTTGTGCATCTACAAGATTTCCAGAGGCAATTCCTCTGAGAAATATAAAAACTAAAACTATTGTGAAAGCTTTGGTGAAGTTTTTTACACTTGTTGGCCTTCCCAAATCTGTCCAGTCGGATCAAGGGTCAAATTTTATGTCTGGAATTTTCCAGCAAGTTATGCATGAACTAGGCATCCAACAGTTTAAATCTTCTGCCTATCACCCTGAAAGTCAAGGTGCTTTGGAAAGATTTCATCAAACTTTGAAGAATATGATTCGATCATATTGCTTTGATACAGAAAAGGATTGGGATGAGGGTGTTCATTTGTTGTTGTTTGCTGTTAGGGAATCAGTTCAAGAGTCGTTGGGTTTTAGTCCCTTTGAACTAGTTTTTGGTCATACTGTCCGTGGACCATTGAAATTATTGAAAGAGAACCTTCTTTCAAATGAAGATTCAAAGATTAATCTTCTTGATTATGTCTCTGATTTCAAATACAAGTTGTCAAAGGCCTGTGAAGTAGCAAGAACTAATCTTCACACTACCCAGTCAAAAATGAAATTAAGGTATGACAGAAATTCACAGGAAAGGAGTTTTAAACCTGGTGACAAAGTTCTGGCTCTCTTTCCCATACCTCAGAATCCTCTTCAGGCTAAATTTTATGGTCCTTATACCGTTGAAAAGAAAGTAAATGACTTAAATTATATCATTAACACTCCTGGGAGACGGAAACAAAAACAACTTTGTCATATAAATATGTTAAAGGAATATTTTGACAGAGATAGCTCAGCTAATTATTTAGTTAATTTAGTTGTACCTGTCCCACACAGTGAAGATATCAACGATGGAATACAATCAGACTATAGTGACTCTGGTATAACCAATCTTCGGAATTCAGAAATATTGAACAACCTAGACCAGAAACTTTCACATCTACAACAACAGGAAAGGAATGAACTAAAACAGCTATTACATGAATATGAGCACTTGTTTCCTGATGTTCCAACACGAACAAGTAAAATTTATCATGACGTTGACATTGTAGATTCTGCGCCTGTGAAACAGCATCCTTATAGGATGAATCCTCTCAAACAGAACTATTTGAAGAAAGAAATTCAGTATCTACTGGAGAATGATTTCATAGAACCAAGTAAAAGTAACTGGAGTTCACCATGTATTCTTGTTCCCAAGCCAGATAATACATTCCGTATGTGTACTGACTATAGAAAAGTTAACAGTGTCACCAAAACCGATTCATTTCCAATCCCAAGAATGGACGATTGCATTGATAAAATTGGAAATGCGGAATATGTCACCAAGTTTGACCTTTTAAAAGGATTCTGGCAAATTCCACTGATGGAAAGGGCAAAAGAAATTTCAACATTTGCAACTCTAGATGGACTTTATCAATATAAAGTCATGCCGTTTGGAATGAAACATTCGCCTGCAACGTTTCAACGTCTGATGAACATGATAACATTTGGTCTTGATAATTGTGACGCTTATATCGATGACGTCATTATCTACAACAACACCTGGGAAGATCATTTGGAAACCATTCGAAAATTCTTTGATCGACTCAGCGATGCGAATCTGACAATTAATTTGAGCAAAAGTGAGTTTTCCCATGCTTGTGTCACATTTTTAGGACATATTGTGGGACAAGGTCAAGTTAAACCTATAGAAGCTAAGGTCAAAGCTATCTCTGAATTTCAAGTTCCAATTTGTAAAAAGCAACTGATGCGATTTCTAGGTATGGCTGGATATTATCGGAAATTTTGTTCCAATTTTTCCAAAATTGCTGAACCTTTGACAAGTTTATTGAGTAAGAAAACCAAATTTTATTGGTCTGACAAGTGTCAGGAATCTTTTGACAAGTTAAAGGCCATGCTTAAGAATGCACCAGTTCTTTCTGCACCAAATTTTAGCCAATCATTTAAATTATCTGTTGATGCAAGTGATGTAGGGGTTGGTGGAGTATTGATTCAGGAAGACAAAAGTGGTGTGGATCACCCTGTGTGTTATTTTTCTAAAAAACTAAACAAGCACCAGAAAAATTATTCCACAATTGAAAAGGAATGTTTGGCTTTGATATTGGCTTTACAGCATTTTGAAGTGTATGTTACCTCAGCTCTTTCTCCAATTATTGTGTACAGTGATCACAATCCCCTTACTTTCATCAACAAAATGAAAGATAAAAATCGGAGATTGTTGAGATGGAGTTTGATATTGCAGGAATATAACATTGACATCAGACACATCAGGGGAAAAGACAATGTGATTGCAGATGCACTCTCACGTGCCTAGAAATGTAATATTGCTTGATGTAATTAAGTCCAGTATCATAAAACATGTTCTTATGTAATTTTGGTTATTATAGTATTAGATGTATATTCAAAAGAAAGCTTTATTACATAAATCTTTTTTTTTCTTTATGAGGGGAGGTGTTATGTATGATGTTTATATAATATTATAAATATTTTAGGAAATTATAAATGTTTCTTCACTTTAATATTTGCTTAAATCTTAATGTTTATCAGGAAAAACATGTTTAACTAGTGTCCTTGAATTAGGTTGTTTTGATCAATATGTTTTCTCAATTTGAAGGTCAAGGTTGAATTTTGTTTACAAGTAATATTCCATTAAGATGACTCATATTCTAGAACATTCTGTCATGTGACCAATCTTTATATATACCATGTTTGGTGGACATTTATTCAGTTTTGACATTACCATCAGTCTTGTAAAGAGCTATTACAGTTGTGAAAATTCATTACAAATTCTAAGAGAGGAATTATTTTAAATATTCATTGGATTATAACAGTGCTCACAAACTTTTGGATTTTGGATTTTTAATTGATGATTTTGGAATTTAAGTGAACTTATTCAGATATTTTGGAATACTTCATTTTGACATCAGCACATCAAGATTTCTAGTACATCAGGACTTTGGAGACCATTAGCACATCATAACATTCAAGGACACAGCCGTGAATTCGGAACATTCTATATTTAGGACTTGTGATTAGAACAATCATTCTTATTGGATTATTAGGATTTCAAAACACATTACTGTAAGTGACTTTTTGATTTTTTCATTTTAATTATCTAGTAATAAATTGCTTGTTGATTTTTACTTGATTTGTTGGTTTCACTTTCTTTCTGTTACATTTTTCTTAGACCATAGAGTCGTAACAGAAATTGGGGGCTCGTCGTTCTGGGATTGAATTTCTTTAAAGCATATTAGAGATATTAAATTTATCTTTGAAATTCATATTGATTTTGTCTCTGAATTTTTTTTGTCTTTGGCAAAGATTTTTAAATAGAGAAATTTTTTTGTGTGAAACCAACAAGCATTTACTATGGCATCTAATGTTCAGAATTTCATTTCAAAACCTACCCAGGAGGGGTTAGAGTGCATGAGAAAGGATGAGTTGCTCGAGCTTGCCAGAAAATACAGTCTATCTGAGGCAAAAGTATCATTGACAAAACAGGAGATAAAGATTATTTTGATTCAGTATTTAGTAGAAAAGGGAATTTTTGAAAATAGTGCTTTAAGTTTGAAGAGAAAGCCTGTATCTGGTTCTGACAGGAAATTAAAAGAATTAGAGTTAAAGAACCAGATGGATTTAGAGTTGGCAAAGCTTCAGATTCAGAGAGAGAGAGAAAAAGAAGAGAGGCAGATGAAGAGAGAAAAAGAAGAGAGGCAGATCAAGAGAGAAAGAGAGAAAGAAGAGAGACAAATACAAATGCAGATGCAGATGCAAAGAGAAGAAAGGGAAATGCAATTTAAATTAAGAGAATTAGAACTGGCAAACAGAGCACACTCCACTCCTTTAAACACAAGTCCAGGTTTTGATGTTACTAGATATATTAGGATAGTACCCCCTTTTCAGGAAAAAGAAGTAGATAAATACTTTCTTCATTTCGAGAAAATAGCTGAAAACTTGAAATGGCCCAGAGAGCATTGGACTTTGTTATTACAAAGTGTACTAATTGGCAAAGCTCGTGAAGTCTACATTTCACTGTCAGTACAACAAAGCACTGATTATGATGTGGTTAAGGAGTACATCTTGAAAGCTTATGAGTTGGTACCAGAGGCATATCAACAAAGGTTTAGGAATTGTAGAAAAGAAACTGGACAAACTCATGTCGAATTTGCAAGGGATAAAGAACAACTATTTGATAGGTGGTGCTCAGCCAAGAAAGTTGATCAAGCTTATGATAACCTCAGACAGCTCGTATTAATTGAAGAGTTCAAGAGGTGCATCCATAGTGATGTTAAAACCTATCTTGACGAGCGGAATGTGGAAACTTTGGAAAATGCTGCTCGTATGGCTGATGATTATTCCTTGACTCACAAAATTTCATTTGGCAATAAGTCGTCTTCTCAGCAGTTTTCTGGTAAAAAACCATTTCAATCTCATTCGAGTACTTCCAAATTTCACAACAGCACAACTGTTAGGAATCAAACATCTGATAAGACTGATCAGAAATCCTTATCTCTTCTTACGTGCACTTATTGTAAAAAGAAAGGGCACGTTATTTCTGAATGCTTCAAGTTGAAAAATAAGCAACAGAGTAAAGACAGAGCTTTTCCAAATGCTCTTATTTCTACGAGGTCAAGGTCACGGTCTTGTATTGAAAGCAATACATTTGTTGGGTCAAACAAACCCCAGTCTGATTCTATTTTGGAGGCTAATGAACCATTCATGTCAGAAGGTTCTATATCACTTATTGGTGATTCTGCCAAACCTATCCCAATTAAAATATTAAGGGACACTGGAGCTTCTCAGAGTCTTTTATTATCAGGTACTTTGCCTTTGTCTGAGGAGTCTTCTTCAAGTGAAAGTGTTCTTGTTCAGGGAGTAGAGTGCGGCTTTGTAAATGTTCCTCTCCATTGTGTAAATTTGGCATCAGACTTAGTTTCTGGACCTGTGACTGTTGGGGCAGTGACTTCTTTACCCATAGAGGGTGTTCATTTATTACTAGGCAATGACCTAGCTGGAGATAAGGTTGTGGTTAATCCACTTGTAACTGACAAGACTTATTTGGATCAGAAAGTTGATCCTGTCGAAACTGAAATCCCTGATTTGTACCCTGCTTGTGCAGTTACTAGAGCTATGGCAAAAAGAGCTCTTGAGATTGATGTTGATCAGGATATTATTCCTTTAGCTGACACATGTATTGGTCAGTCTTTTGATGAGGTCACTTTTTCCTCAGGTATTGATCAATCAAGTGGTATTGATCACAGTGATCCTCTTTTGGCAACTCATTCTCTTTGTTCTACTCAGGGTGACAAACGACAATCTCTTGTCATTGAACAGGAGCAAGATCCCGAGATATCTTGTTTGTTTCAGAGGGCTATTAGTGAAACTGAAGCCACACAAGTTCCAGTGTGTTACTTTGTGAAAAATGGGGTCCTTATGAGGAAATGGAGACCACCTGATGTACCCGCTGGTGACGAGTGGTCAGTGAGCTATCAAATTGTTGTTCCTAAGTCATATCGACAGGAAATTCTTAATTTAGCCCATGAAACTCCTTTGGCTGGTCATTTAGGAGTCCGTAAGACTTATCACAAGATCTTGAATCATTTTTATTGGCCGAAACTCAAAAGTGATGTTTCTAAATACTGCAGATCTTGTCACACTTGTCAAATGGTAGAAAAACCCAATCAGAAGATACCTAAGGCTCATCTGCAACCTATTCCTGCATTTGATGAACCATTTAGTAGAATAATGGTAGACTGTGTTGGTCCTTTACCTAAAACCAAGTCAGGCAACCAATACTTGTTGACCATCATTTGTGCATCTACAAGATTTCCAGAGGCAATTCCTCTGAGAAATATAAAAACTAAAACTATTGTGAAAGCTTTGGTGAAGTTTTTTACACTTGTTGGCCTTCCCAAATCTGTCCAGTCGGATCAAGGGTCAAATTTTATGTCTGGAATTTTCCAGCAAGTTATGCATGAACTAGGCATCCAACAGTTTAAATCTTCTGCCTATCACCCTGAAAGTCAAGGTGCTTTGGAAAGATTTCATCAAACTTTGAAGAATATGATTCGATCATATTGCTTTGATACAGAAAAGGATTGGGATGAGGGTGTTCATTTGTTGTTGTTTGCTGTTAGGGAATCAGTTCAAGAGTCGTTGGGTTTTAGTCCCTTTGAACTAGTTTTTGGTCATACTGTCCGTGGACCATTGAAATTATTGAAAGAGAACCTTCTTTCAAATGAAGATTCAAAGATTAATCTTCTTGATTATGTCTCTGATTTCAAATACAAGTTGTCAAAGGCCTGTGAAGTAGCAAGAACTAATCTTCACACTACCCAGTCAAAAATGAAATTAAGGTATGACAGAAATTCACAGGAAAGGAGTTTTTAAACCTGGTGACAAAGTTCTGGCTCTCTTTCCCATACCTCAGAATCCTCTTCAGGCTAAATTTTATGGTCCTTATACCGTTGAAAAGAAAGTAAATGACTTAAATTATATCATTAACACTCCTGGGAGACGGAAACAAAAACAACTTTGTCATATAAATATGTTAAAGGAATATTTTGACAGAGATAGCTCAGCTAATTATTTAGTTAATTTAGTTGTACCTGTCCCACACAGTGAAGATATCAACGATGGAATACAATCAGACTATAGTGACTCTGGTATAACCAATCTTCGGAATTCAGAAATATTGAACAACCTAGACCAGAAACTTTCACATCTACAACAACAGGAAAGGAATGAACTAAAACAGCTATTACATGAATATGAGCACTTGTTTCCTGATGTTCCAACACGAACAAGTAAAATTTATCATGACGTTGACATTGTAGATTCTGCGCCTGTGAAACAGCATCCTTATAGGATGAATCCTCTCAAACAGAACTATTTGAAGAAAGAAATTCAGTATCTACTGGAGAATGATTTCATAGAACCAAGTAAAAGTAACTGGAGTTCACCATGTATTCTTGTTCCCAAGCCAGATAATACATTCCGTATGTGTACTGACTATAGAAAAGTTAACAGTGTCACCAAAACCGATTCATTTCCAATCCCAAGAATGGACGATTGCATTGATAAAATTGGAAATGCGGAATATGTCACCAAGTTTGACCTTTTAAAAGGATTCTGGCAAATTCCACTGATGGAAAGGGCAAAAGAAATTTCAACATTTGCAACTCTAGATGGACTTTATCAATATAAAGTCATGCCGTTTGGAATGAAACATTCGCCTGCAACGTTTCAACGTCTGATGAACATGATAACATTTGGTCTTGATAATTGTGACGCTTATATCGATGACGTCATTATCTACAACAACACCTGGGAAGATCATTTGGAAACCATTCGAAAATTCTTTGATCGACTCAGCGATGCGAATCTGACAATTAATTTGAGCAAAAGTGAGTTTTCCCATGCTTGTGTCACATTTTTAGGACATATTGTGGGACAAGGTCAAGTTAAACCTATAGAAGCTAAGGTCAAAGCTATCTCTGAATTTCAAGTTCCAATTTGTAAAAAGCAACTGATGCGATTTCTAGGTATGGCTGGATATTATCGGAAATTTTGTTCCAATTTTTCCAAAATTGCTGAACCTTTGACAAGTTTATTGAGTAAGAAAACCAAATTTTATTGGTCTGACAAGTGTCAGGAATCTTTTGACAAGTTAAAGGCCATGCTTAAGAATGCACCAGTTCTTTCTGCACCAAATTTTAGCCAATCATTTAAATTATCTGTTGATGCAAGTGATGTAGGGGTTGGTGGAGTATTGATTCAGGAAGACAAAAGTGGTGTGGATCACCCTGTGTGTTATTTTTCTAAAAAACTAAACAAGCACCAGAAAAATTATTCCACAATTGAAAAGGAATGTTTGGCTTTGATATTGGCTTTACAGCATTTTGAAGTGTATGTTACCTCAGCTCTTTCTCCAATTATTGTGTACAGTGATCACAATCCCCTTACTTTCATCAACAAAATGAAAGATAAAAATCGGAGATTGTTGAGATGGAGTTTGATATTGCAGGAATATAACATTGACATCAGACACATCAGGGGAAAAGACAATGTGATTGCAGATGCACTCTCACGTGCCTAGAAATGTAATATTGCTTGATGTAATTAAGTCCAGTATCATAAAACATGTTCTTATGTAATTTTGGTTATTATAGTATTAGATGTATATTCAAAAGAAAGCTTTATTACATAAATCTTTTTTTTTCTTTATGAGGGGAGGTGTTATGTATGATGTTTATATAATATTATAAATATTTTAGGAAATTATAAATGTTTCTTCACTTTAATATTTGCTTAAATCTTAATGTTTATCAGGAAAAACATGTTTAACTAGTGTCCTTGAATTAGGTTGTTTTGATCAATATGTTTTCTCAATTTGAAGGTCAAGGTTGAATTTTGTTTACAAGTAATATTCCATTAAGATGACTCATATTCTAGAACATTCTGTCATGTGACCAATCTTTATATATACCATGTTTGGTGGACATTTATTCAGTTTTGACATTACCATCAGTCTTGTAAAGAGCTATTACAGTTGTGAAAATTCATTACAAATTCTAAGAGAGGAATTATTTTAAATATTCATTGGATTATAACAGTGCTCACAAACTTTTGGATTTTGGATTTTTAATTGATGATTTTGGAATTTAAGTGAACTTATTCAGATATTTTGGAATACTTCATTTTGACATCAGCACATCAAGATTTCTAGTACATCAGGACTTTGGAGACCATTAGCACATCATAACATTCAAGGACACAGCCGTGAATTCGGAACATTCTATATTTAGGACTTGTGATTAGAACAATCATTCTTATTGGATTATTAGGATTTCAAAACACATTACTGTAAGTGACTTTTTGATTTTTTCATTTTAATTATCTAGTAATAAATTGCTTGTTGATTTTTACTTGATTTGTTGGTTTCACTTTCTTTCTGTTACATTTTTCTTAGACCATAGAGTCGTAAAACTAGCAACATTTTAATTTAGGACCAACTAGACATCATATGAAGTCTTTTAGCAAAAGCCCATGTCAATGCAACCATTTGCTTAGAAGAAGTAACAAACACAAGATTTTCATTATAGCCACCATGGCAGCCATGTTAGAGGTCATATCATCACCATTTGCATTTACAGGTACAAGTAGTACCAACTAGACATTAGCAATAAGATTGTCAAGATGGTCAATGAGGCAGCCATATTGGATGTCATGTCTGTATATTTTCATTTAGAACCAACTAGATAATACAATAAAGTTTTGTAGTGAAAACCTCATGTTGATATGACCAAGGGCCCCATTTTCATTAAGAACCTACTAGACCTTAGGATGAATGTGATGTGTAAAGTTTCATAGGAGTCCTCCGAGTAGTTTAGGAGTAATGCAGGGCTGAGTAAATCCCATAGCCCTATGTCCCGAACTGTTCATTTTCGAAGTCGGGCAGGTAAAATGTTCCAAGTCTCTAGTCAGGGACAAATGCTTTTTGCCTATTTTTAAAAAAGTCGGGTAAGTGCCTATTTTCATGCCATAATCACTTTATCTAGCTTTATCTGACTGTTCATACACTCTCAGCTCTGGATGCACTGAATGCCTGATTGTACCCCTTTCTATGTATTTATTTACATCCAGTACTACACCTCCAGTGGTAATTGATAACTCTTGCATGTGAGAATGTTATATTACCGCTTGACTGCATATTGGGCTAAGAGAGTAAATTATTGGCCAATCAAAACACGTGAGAGAAAACAAAGCCGGTATAATTAATTAGCAATGTTTTCAACAGCTTACTTGTATTGTGTTCACTTAAACCAGATCCTCATGAACGACTCACCCTATAATTTTAATCCAGGGAATCAATCCAATTAAATTAATGAAAGGCACTTTACCAACATTAGTGTAAATTCCCTTTATGAACTGATTAAATGGCAGTAATGAGTCTTAAATTTTTAATTGATTATACAGAGAATTAACTTCCATGTCTGATATTGCCTTTGGAGCAAACAATTACACTAATTAATGAGCTGTCTCTGTTCATATTTAAAGGACAAGGTGCATGTTATGATCACTTTTCAAGTAGTTGTCAAGCATGGTGATATTTACTATGTGGATAAAATGAGTTAACTATATTATTTTTTAATGGAAGGAAGAGTCAGACAAGAAAAACTAATGTGAAAGTGGACATAGGACAGCCTCTGAGTAAAAGGTAACTATTTCGACATAAGCCAGACTCTGTGGCAAGACATAAGCCAGACTCTGTGGCAAGACATAAGCCAGACTCTGTGGCAAGACATAAGCCAGACTCTGTGGCAAGACATAAGCCAGACTCTGTGGCAAGACATAAGCCAGACTCTGTGGCAGCAAAAAATGTAAAATATGTCACTACAAAGAGACTGAGAAATTTTCAGCCACATTGGGTTGATAGTTATCCCTGGCTTGAATTGGTCGACTCTGAAGCAAAAATGTCTTGCAGTTATTGCAGACAATATCCCAAACTGACTCAGGTTGGAAATTCAACCAGTGTATTTGTCAATGGAACTGAAAAATTCAGGATTAGACCAATCAAGTCTCATGACAGTTCTGGACCTCACAAGGCCTGTGCACTTGGGAAAAGTCTGAATTCCAGAAAAATTCCTTTCCATTATTACTGATGGAAGTACTGATGCTATTGTATTGGAGCAAGAAATAGTGCATATAAGATATAAAGATACCTGGACAATGGAAAACTGAAAACCTCTGATGTAACAAAATGTATAATATCAACATCTATGTTTTCGAAAAATTAAATTCTTTTAAAAATTAAATATATTGTACATTATTTTGTTTGTTCTTTCTATGGATTAAAGAGCAAACATTTCATCAAATCTTGACAAGTGATTTAAATTTGGGATAAGTGAAAAGTTAGGTGGGACAAGTAAATTTCTGAAACCACTTGTCCTGGACAATTGGATAAAAAAAATATTTGCTCAACCCTGTAGTGACAACAAACTTGTACTAATGGACAGACAACAACCATCTGATATATGGATGATGGGCAAAAGCCAAATTGCATTTTCTTTTCCTTTTTTCTCCTGGTACAGCTAACACAAAATGATCAAATGACAGTCAATGGTTCAAACTTACCAGTCTGTGTGCTGATCATCAATAACCAGCAGTATTTTGCAGTGATCCTTATTGTACGCTGGCTTCTGGGTGAAGAAACCCTTGGCAAGTCCAGCAGCAGCGTTAGGAGTCTTGGAAGGAGAGCTTGGAGCACTAGGTGATGGCCCTTTCTTGAAGTTGAGAACTCCTGTCGTTGGCAGGGCATTCTCTTCCTTCAACTCACCTTGAAGGTCCCCTGAGCTGAACCTTCGCCGTAAAAAATTCATCCCACTCCCAAAACTCTCCCGAAAGCTTGAAAAGGACGTAATTTTTGCAGTTTAAGTGTGACACCCGAAAGAAGATGATGATAAAAATATATCTGGACAAAGTAGCACACTGAAGTGAAAGGTAAGCACCAGTATCAACCCATTAATTGCCCACTCTACGATGGTTTACTGCAGTTCAAATCCACCATCACAAACAAGGCAGCAGCGACATCTGCAACAGAATTATAAGGAAATAAGGATACAATCAAATACTTTTTCTTTTGGTTGCAGCTTGCAGATTTAATTTTTCACTAGACTTTCCCTGCTTTGACTATGTCCTTTTAATCACTTTCCTGACTTTCCATGTCCCTTGGTAAACCTATGTGTAAAGTCTGATGTCAATTCACCAAGAGGACATGGAGATAAGGCCATGGTCATGTCTTAGACACAATGTAGACAATGGATGGAGAACACCTGACATTGTGACTGTTTTAGATGCTTTTTAGTGACATCAGCAACTTTTCTCATAAATTTTCCTCTATATGATTTTGTCAATTACAAAAAAAGAGCAACCAATGCCAAATGACCAACTTATTTACCCTAGGGCTACCAATGTCAAGTGGCCATCTTGTCTACCCTAGTTTTTTCATGGAATTTTCCAGATATCATACATGTGATACATCTGAAACAGCTTTATGGGAGTTTTCTTTCCTCCATTTCCTGATTTTACAAAATATGTATAATAAATTATGAAATTCTTCAATAGCTTCAGGGAGATAATTTTCCACTTTTTCCCACTTTTGGGCCAAACAGAACAGCCTGTATTAGAATGTTTCCTTGACAATCAGGGTTTTTCACATATATGAAATATATATTTATAGGATGGTAAAAGTCATATATTAGTTTATTTCAACAGTGTAATCAGTGAGATGAAATGGTGCTGTATGTAAAATTTTAATGATGATATCCCTGTTTTCCATATTTTCTGAACAGTAAAACTTATCCATTACTACATACTACATTAAGACTCCAGAGAATAAAGAACATCAATATGTATGTAATGTGTATTATACCAATTTGGATGCAAATCAAAGAGTATATACAGTACATGTAGTGTTCTGTGTTGATTTTAGGAAGAAAAGAATGCATTGAACTCTGAACAACTGCTTTCTTAATGTGTTTGACTTTTGAGCATCTAAAGAAACTGGCCATGCATCATCTCTATAGAGAAAATGAACATGTCTTAAAGGTATATCACAATTGCATCAAATACATGCATATGAAGTCCTGTCCAATAGAGTACAAGGAAGTGAAAGATGTGACAACTTCGAGGCACTAACCTGTCAGGTTTGGCAAAATATTATCATGAGATATTTTCAGAGTTCTTAATCTGAGATGCATTTATTTAGTTGTTTTGGTTTCTTTTTTTTTTTACCAGATGTGAATTAGTTAATGTCTCATGCACACACTAATGACTGAAATGGATCCATATCTGATTATCTACAGGCTACTTAATCATCATACCCCAGCTGCAACTTGTTATGAAAACATTCTAACATGTAACACATTCAAGTCATAGATCTTGATTTTAATCAGTCAGGATTACACCAAAGTTATATATGATCTAAAATCAGGAGTATCAATTATCTTCAAAGGATTATTATTTATCTACAATAAAGCCTGCATCTGTGTGAATCAGTAAATCTAAATTAATCAATGATATCAAATGATACAAAATACCATGATTATTAGTTCCTGCAGACTGATGTTAGATGATGTGTGTTGGCCTAATCACTTAAATGGCAGCATTTATTATAATTCATTCAAGATGTCAGACCTGGCCAAAGCTGCCCCCAATTTTTCAGAGACTGTGAGTTAACATGTTGATGGCCGTCATATGTCTATCCACATAATTGAAAAATCCTCTTAGAAACTGTTGCTCAACTTGCTAAATTAGAGAAAGGGCCTTAAACAAAGGAACACTGTAGAAAGAAAAGGGGTATATCCAATAATAATGAGCCATAACTCAACAAAATGAGGATGTAAAAAACTGGTAATCAAAGTAGTTTAGGAGTCCAACAATTTAAAGCTGCACTTAAAACTTGCTTGACATCATGGATGACCCTGGTGCAAAAATCAAGTTAAGAGAACACTGAAAATCAAATTAATTTAAAGTCTCACCATTATAAAACTTCATGACAAATTTGGTTGAAATCAAATAATCCTTAGTAAAATTATGTTGTAGAAACCAATGTCAGGAGGATGGGCAAAAAAGGGCCATAAATATTGTGAATAATCTCATGGAAATAAAATTCATTCAAGGTATTATCAATATAAAGCTGCAAACCAAATTTGGTTGAAATCCAAGTATTCCCACTAAAGTTATCATGCAAAAACCAAATTGTTGATGGACAACATGATTAGAAAGGGCTCTGCCAACTTCATCCACATACACTGTAAAGAATATGCATGAAATGAAATATACAAGGTAACAGAACTACATTAGAACTTTATTTTTTTTATGTGCTTTTGACATTTCTATTCAGTGTGGGATACTGTCATACCTTCCACCTGTCTGTTTGCCTGTCAGTCTTTCTGTAAATCTGTCTTCTGAACTGCTGGGTGGAAATTCACTAAACTTAGTGCATAGGTTGCCCATGTGGTAATGATGGGCAAGAGGGGTATGATTCTGAGTTCTTTCCTCTGGGAGGGGCTCTAAGGTCATATATGCAAATTTGCAATTACAGCGACAGTTTTGAATATTTATTTTGACAAATTTTATACATGTTGTCATAGTGGGAGGAAACATAACATATTTAACCATTTTTGGGTTATGAACACTGGTTGCAGTCCAAAAGTGGGTTGGTGAGAGGTTGAGGGAGGAACGGTTGTGGAAGGGAGGGGGATATGTAATACACAAAACAAGGGGATTTGCCATGGCAATTAGCCGTGGAAGTAGCTCTAGCTTGAATAATTTACCAGGCAAGGATGGCAGACCACACATTACATAAACAAGTCAGGCCTGCGGTGGTGGCCCAAATACTATATTTTTATATTTTTCAATTCAGATAATTGTATTCACTGATAAAACTGGATTTGCAATATTTAAGCATTAGAGAGTACATTTTTAACATCACATTTTAAATTATTCTGCAACCACGATGTACTGGGGAAAAACATACTAGACATCACCGAGTACACTATCACAGCAGCCTGCAATGTAATCATTCAACAAATTATAATCTTAGGCCAATCTGTACAATTCTACACAAGAAAGTCATTACTTTTCTATATATATATATATATATATATATATATATATATATATATATATATATATATATATATATATATATATATATATATATATATATATATATATATATATAAAATTTTTCTTAATCAAATTCAATACTATAATACAAATACAAATGGGCAATGCAAGACACTCATCCATCCATCAATGCATTCATATTCAATCATTCTTCCATATTAGGTTATGTAAGACATTTATCCTAAAACCCATATGATTTATCCACCTATATTTATGTAATATTAATAAATTTATTCAGGTAGGATGGAAAAATTATGTACATATACAGTAGAAATTTGAACATTGTTCTGGGAGTTTACATAGCTGCTGTACAGAACTCACTGCCATTAGTGCCAGTTAAATAATAAAAGTACAATAAATGGCACAATTAATTATATGCATTTCATATTTTTCCAAATACACCCCACTTTTCTTGGAATTTCATTACTGACTTGTTTTACCTGCAAAATGCATACAAAATTTATTAGTTTTGCAAATATATTTGTACATGCACTAAAGTTTTACATTTGCAAGACACTGGCTTGCTAAAGAAAGAAATCATCCATCAGTTAAAATGAGCACTTGTGCAAGACCCTCAATTTCTTTCTAGGTTTGAAGACCTATAAAAACAATGAGAAAAAATAAGACCAGGTGTTTCATATCTTTCTTGCTGAAGGACCAAGTACATGACCTATCACATAATTTTTCCTACACCATCTATTGTATTGTTATGTATATTTAATCTATAATGTGTGTTTAAATCTTGTCCATTAAGGTAAGTGCTACTATAGATTCTGGTCACTAGTAAACAGAATGTTTACTAGCATTTGAGTTCAAGACCAGTATTGCTGAAGTTAGACTGGTTTTTTTTTTCCATTTTATTGCTTCATATCCTGTTGATATAGGTCAAGTGAAAATGTGTATAAATAGGGATTGGGTAAACAAATAATTCATTCCTGTTTTAGATCAGTCTGTGAAAATCATTTGTGATCAGATTTTACATTATTCATTGGAATTACTAAAGTGCTCATTGACCTTTGAATTAATACATTACTTTGGACTTTTGTGAACTCATTCAAAGACATTCTGGATTGTATCATTGTATTATATCAGGACGTTCAAGACTATTGGAACTCATTCGGAACATTCTATAATTTTCGACTTGTGATTAGGACATTTAGGATCATTTGGAATTTAATTCACAATATTGTAAGTATCTCTTGAATTTCACTTTGCATTATAGGGAAATAAATTGCTTGTTGATATTACTTACATTGTTGGTTTCACTTTCTTTCTGTTACATATTTTTTAAGACCTAGAATTGTAACAGCATAAAATGAATTTAATAACAGACAACTATAATCATAAAACAATGGAACATAAAAAGAAAAGTTTAGAATGATATAAAGCAAATATTGTTAACTTAATACAGAGCAAACTCCACATGCCCAATAAAGGCCATCACACAATTTTGGGAAAATAAGTTGAATAAACTGGTTATATATTCATCTCATAAAAAGATGCAGTGTCTTCCTTGAATCCCATGGATGCTTAAAGCTTAGGAGTCCTTTTTTTAAATCAATTATTATGGAATTATGTACTCCACTGACTTTAATAGAAATAAATATGAATATTTTAAATTTCTGTCAGTTATTTTATTGCTATAATCTGAGTCAATAGAAAACTGTCTGCTATGAAATAATTGAAATAAGTAAGACTGAGCTCCCACCCACCAAGACTGAGTTCCCACCCACCAAGACTGAGCTCAAACCCACCCCTCTTTGACCTAACTTCCTGTCTGGCACAAATAATTATCAGATCAAACTACAGAAAGGAAACTTTGATGATGATAATCCCTGACATAAGAAACTGTAAAAAAAATACTACAAATCAAACTACAGAAAGGAAACTTTGATGATGATAATCCCTGACATAAGAAACTGTAAAAAAAATACTACAAATCAAACTTCAGCAATTACAGTGACTCATCATTGAAATCTCCATGCTTTTCATTGTTTTCTGCATTTTCTGCATCATTGCAAATCTCCATGCTTTTCATTATTTTTTGCATTTTCTGTATCATTGCAAATCTCCATGCTTTTCATTGTTTTCTGCATTTTCTGCATCCATGCAAATCTCCATGCTTTTCATTGTTTTCTGCATTTTCTGCATCCATGCTAATCTCCATGCTTTTCATTGTTTTCTGCATTTTCTGCATCATTGCAAATCTCCATGCTTTTCGTTGTTTTCTGCATTTTCTGCATCATTGCAAATCTCCATACTTTTCATTGTTTTCTGCATTTTCTGCATCATTGCAAATCTCCATGCTTTTCATTGTTTTCTGCATTTTCTGCATCATTGCAAATCTCCATGCTTTTCATTGTTTTCCATCCATGACCCCCTGACAGTGACCCAGGGGTCATGATGCAAATGCATCACATATGAGATATATCTTCCTGCTATGACTGCTAATATAATGTTTGGTCAGAAAATATATAAATATGTCATTGCAGCTCAAGTTTATCTTTACATTTGACCAAACTGACCACCTCCCAAGAACCCCAGGGGTGAAAGCCAAGGATAACCTCCCTCTTGCACTCTTGCAGATGGTTATCCCAATGGCAACATAACTATAATGTTTATGAATTTCACCCAAGCAGTTTAGGGAATGTGGTAATTGACACAAGGACAGGTTGATGGTTACAATATCCCATGGTTAAAAAAAAGCAAAGGGATAATAATCAAGTGTGATGTAGCTAACAGTATCAACACAAAAGACTAGAAGAAATAAGTCCTTAGCTAGAGACACGATGAAAAAAGTCCTCAGCTAGAGACAATTTTTCATGCACTTTAGATTTTCACATCAAAATCAAGCAGATTTTTTCCCAGCAAAATTAGGAATTCCAGTTAGCTTAAAGCTTTTGTAAATTGGTCTGTAATTAATTAAATGTATGTTTATCTTTACTTTAACACTACTATATTTCATTTGATCATTATATAGATTTCATGCATTAATGTAGCAGCAGAGCTTGAAATTAGGACTTTTTCCCCCTCATGCACAGGTTCACCATAATAGCATGTTTACTGCTCCAGCTTACATTTTACGAATCTAGACATTTATAATCACTTCTGTTGCTTGTTCCTATGTCAAAGCCTTTCTTTTCATCAAGATCAAACAGGCAAACAAAATCTGTGTATAGGGCCTTCATCTTTAACTGAGTGCATGACAACTCTGTGTACAGGGCCTTCACAACTCTGTATAGGGCCTTCATCTTTAAATGAGTACATGACAACTCTGTGTATAGGATCTACATCTTTAAATGAGTGCATAACAACTGTCTATAGGGCCTTCACAACTTTGTATAGGGCCTTCATCTTTAAATGAGTGAATGACAACTCTGTATAGGGCCTTCATCTCTAAATAAGTGCATGACAAAATCTATATAAAGGGCCTTCATCTTTAAATGAGTGCATGACAACTCTGTGTATAGGGCCTTCATCTTTAAATGAGTGCATGACAACTGTGTATAGGGCCTTCATCTTTAAATGAGTGCATGACAACTCTGTATAGGGCCTTCATCTTTAAATGAGTGCATGACAACTCTGTGTATAGGGCCTTCATCTTTAAACGAGTGCATGACAACTCTGTGTATAGGGCCTTCATCTTTAAATGAGTGCATGACAACTCTGTGTATAGGGCCTTCATCTTTAAATGAGTGCATGACAACTCTGTGTATAGGGCCTTCATCTTTAATGAGTGCATGACAACTCTGAAACATAATTATATTCAAGCTTCTAAAAGACACTCTTGCGCAAAGATGTCACAATCTGCTCTGCTTTTGAGGAACCAACATTTTGTTTTACTTTCACAGATCCATATGACTTCTTTTGTAGGGTCCAACTTGCACTATACAATTACAGGGGCGATCTTAGAAAGTTTTTACAACCATCAATGAATGAAGTACCCAGCCTCTTTTTGAATTTCTCCAAATAGTAAGTGCACAACATCATATCATCCTCTGGTTCATATTTCAGCTATCTGTATTCAATTTCCCAGGATTTCTGGATTTCAGCTATCTGTATTCAATTTCCCAGGATTTCTGGATTTCAGCTATCTGTATTCAATTTCCCAGGATTTCTGGCACTTTATCACTTTCTTCTCTTCATCATACTTCAATTTCACTCTTACTTGTCATCCGACGATTTCTGACCATGTACCTTGCAAGAACTTCCACATCTTTCCATTGATCACATCATAATGGAGTGAATGTTTATCAACAATGATCTAAAAATAAATTATTTAGCATCATTTTGCATTATTCATCGAGTTGGGCAACAAGACCTTTCCAATTAGCCAAGTTTTGATACCAACCTGATAACCTAAATCATTTCATATTATCAGTATTCACAATTTAGTGCACTGCACCAGGGTATGAAACTAGTTCAGAATGCGTGCTGAATATTTTGACAATCAGAACCTTTATTTACTTGATGTGTGGAAGAACAGTGGGCATTTCCACCAGCGTCTTTCATTGTATCTTGCAAAGTGCTGGATCTCAACAGGTACTCAATTAACGCAAACAACATATAAATTAACCATGAAAGGGAATGCCATCCCTTGCTTTATTAAATACATTCAACACAAAACCACTTGTTAATTTATAATAGTGATAGGCAGAAATTTTTCAGAGCCAATGGATTTTTGGTGGCTGGGGATTTAGGCAATTTACTTATCTCGGATAAGCACATTAGCAATAGTTTTGAGCCCTGTACCAGTTAACCAACAGATCCACATAAACTGATGAAATCTGTGTCAGTAAAAATGAGCCTGAAAAAAATTGCACTAAGTATCTTGAAATATCCTCCTGATGTCTTTACCAAGACATTCATTACTAGACCCCAAAATAATTAACTTGCACATTTTCTTCCCCCTTATCTTATCTTGTCATTCTGCAAAGAAGTACAGAAAAAAGTTTCCAACCTGAAGTATAGAATATAGTATCCCAAGTAATCGTGGCCATGAGAATTCTTCATCCTGATAGAAAACAAGCCGAATGGCAAAATTATTGATTCACCAGCTATGCACAGAGCAATAAGGACTATATCTCAAGAGTAAAATTGGGCTAGTAACCTACTTATGATCTTGTAAATCATTTTGTTTGGAAATGTGGTCTGTAGACCCCAAGACACACACAGGAAGGGCAAGATAACTGTGCAGCAGAGCATCATATCCCCCTGCAAAACAAGTGTACATGTACAAGTGTCCTAGACTAACCTGACTAATATCCAGCTACAGTACCATAGTACATGTAATGAAACATTCCATTTCTTTTTTTCCTAGGCATAGCCCTAATATTCTTAAATGTTGCAAGGAACATCAATCCACAAAAATGTGTATCAATTTATGTTGCAAGGAACACCAATCCACAAAAATGGGTATCAATTTATGTTGCAAGGAACACCAATCCACAAAAATGGGCATCAATTTATGTTGCAAGGAACACCAATACACAAAAATGGGTATCAATTTATGTTGCAAGGAACACCAATCCACAAAAATGTGTATCAATTTTAGACTTTTATTTCCTGTACAAAATTAGCAATACCAAAGCAATGTTTAAATGTATGCTGTAAATCTATATGAGAAAAAAACAAAAAATGTTCTTCAGTTGATAACATCTGGTATTTTTTCCCCATTTCCTGGAATATTTACTGCAGCTACATCTTTTTAAATACTACTACAAAAGTACAGTTAAGACAAATAGTTAATTCATATTTTCTCGTGCATAAACCTCCATGTGTCTTATTTTTTATCCTTTATAAATTACATATATCAGTCTAACCCTTTGAAAACCATAATCTTTATCAAATAGTTCACCTATATTGCAAATTCAGAACAGCAGCACTGTGCTGTACACAAAAATAAGTAACATACATTTACAATGTTCTTGTCAATGTCATTTTCTTTGCATTTCTCTGATAAAGCCAGAGAATGAATAATCCGTTTTGTTTATCACTTAAAAATCACAAACCTGGGAATACCTACATGTACAAATGTCAGTTGATTAAAGAATGAAAAGAAAAAATCTGTCATCACCCATAATATACATTTTTAGAAACCAAAACAACATGAAGGTCAGGGCCTGCACATCAAGCCCACGATCAAAACACTGCTTTAAAATCTGTAACCTTGACCCCAAAGTCAAACGGTTTATTGAGCATGTCATAGAACAAGTTGTCTGAGCTTCATACTGATTCATCCAAAGTATGAAGAAAATCCATCAAGGGGTTAAGGAAATAGAAGCATGAAAAACCTTTAATGAAAACCTTGTCACAAATTTTCTCCGACTGTGACTTTGACCCCAAAGTGTATGTGACAACTTGCATGAACATGAGCCACCACAACATTAAAAACAGTACTGGGAAAAAATATGCAAAGATAGATATGAATAGATAGACAGAAAGATAGACAATGAGAGATGTTCAAACATCAGTATATGTATGATATCCACCAATTATCAACTGTGATCCTCTGCAATGGAGGAAATTATGCTTTGGAGAAAACAGGTTTGGAATATTTTGAGGAAAAACAGCGATAAAAAACCCAAACTGTAAAATCCTTTATAAATGTTGCCCTCATGATACTGATGTGAGTGACATAAACATGATGATAGAAAGGTTGGCCAAAGACTGGGATATTGGGTGTATAGATCTATTTTATGCTTTCCATGGGAAAGATGGATTTACCTGCTCTGAGGAACTACTGTGAGAGGGATTCCATCTATCTGTCTGCATCATGCACCAAGTATCTCCTGGGAACAATTAAAAGATACACTGAAGTATTTAACAATTTTGATAAAGTAGCTTTCACCAGTAGGAGAGGACAGCAGAAATACCATAGTAGTTGGAGGAAGTTATCAGCAGGCCATGTACACACAACTAAGGGCCAGGAACAACATAACCCGACAGTAACAAAGAAAATGTTTACATTGAAATGAACCAAACCATAACACAAATGAATGCAGGCATTATGGCCCTCTGCAATGCTGGACATGTGGGTTTATGGGTCACAAGGCATCTGCCTGTTGGAATAAAAAGGTAGGGCCATGAAGCCATAAAATCCACCCAATGTGACCCCCATTCCACCATACAGCTTGAGTGTACATGTGAAAATAATAAAAATGACCATACAAATATTACTAATGAATGTAACAATGATTCATGTACTCCCTTGGGATCCATCATTAAAGTCGCATATAGTTAGTAATATAGTACAAGGGCAGAGTAAGGGTCAAACTGATATAATTGCAAATTGCAAGTATATTAGGCTTCAAAGGAAAATGACTTCATATGGACCATATTAATATACAAGGACTCGGTAATAAAACTGATTAAATGAAACACAGAATTCAATGTAATTGAAAGAAAAACTAATGTTTTATACAATGCTAGTAATGATATATGTAGCAATGATCGTTCTTTGTGAACATGGTTACAATACCGTCAATGCCTTCTTGAGTGATTCTAATAATAACCGAGCGATGTCAATCTCATGAATTTAGAAGTTTCTGGTAAGGGTTTACACATAGGTCATTTAAATATTCAGGGTACTCAAGGAAAGATGAATCAAGTGAAGTTATTGTTGACCTCACCAAATAATAATATACATTTATTTGGACTCTCAGAAACAATGTTGACAGAAAATCAGGGAAAAAATTTCTTGTACATCAACAGCTATGACAAACCTATTTGTATGGATAGGAAAGCAGGAGAAGGTGGGTTCCTTGTGTATGTTAAAACTGGTACTGTTGCTAAAAGAAGAAAAGAACTAGAAACATGGGAAATAGAATCCATTTGGCTACAGATTACTCTAGAAAAAGCTAAACCATACATAGTTGGTTTTGTGTACAGACCCCCATCGTCAAATACTGATTGGTGTGAATACTTTGAACTTCAAACAGAAAAAAATTCAGGTGAAGAAAAGTAATTTTTACACTCTAGGTGATATAAACAGAGACCTTCTCAATGATAAATAAAAAAGAATTGGATGGATCGTATTGCATATTTTGGTATGGCTCAGCAACTAGTAAATGAACCCACTAGAGTAACATCTACCTCTAAAATACTTATAAACCATATTTATACCAATACAAGAGAAACTGTTCTGGAAGTAATAGTTCCTATGATTGGTTTAAGTGAGCACTTTGCAATTTTTCTTACACATAAAGTCAATAGCAAATCAAAGAAAAATAAGAACCATAAATCCATTACTTATAGATCTTTTCAAAACTTTGATACAACTCAATTTCTGCAAGATTTGAAACAGATTCCATGGAATACAGTCCAAATCTTTGAAAATATTGATGATGTGTTATGTATGATGTTTATATAATATTATAAATATTTTAGGAAATTATAAATGTTTCTTCACTTTAATATTTGCTTAAATCTTAATGTTATCAGGAAAAACATGTTTAACTAGTGTCCTTGAATTAGGTTGTTTTGATCAATATGTTTTCTCAATTTGAAGGTCAAGGTTGATTTTTGTTTACAAGTAAAAATTCCATTAAGATGACTCATATTCTAGAACATTCTGTCATGTGACCAATCTTTATATATACCATGTTTGGTGGACATTTATTCAGTTTTGACATTACCATCAGTCTTGTAAAGAGCTATTACAGTTGTGAAAATTCATTACAAATTCTAAGAGAGGAATTATTTTAAATATTCATTGGATTATAACAGTGCTCACAAACTTTTGGATTTTGGATTTTTAATTGATGATTTTGGAATTTAAGTGAACTTATTCAGAGATTTTGGAATACTTCATTTTGACATCAGCACATCAAGATTTCTAGTACATCAGAACTTTGGAGACCATTAGCACATCATAACATTCAAGGACACAGCCGTGAATTCGGAACATTCTATATTTAGGACTTGTGATTAGAACAATCATTCTTATTGGATTATTAGGATTTCAAAACACATTACTGTAAGTGACTTTTTGATTTTTCATTTTAATTATCTAGTAATAAATTGCTTGTTGATTTTTTACTTGATTTGTTGGTTTCACTTTCTTTCTGTTACATTTTTCTTAGACCATAGAGTCATAACAGAAATTGGGGGCTCGTTCCGGGATTGAATTTCTTTAAAGCATATTAGAGATATTAAATTTATCTTTGAAATTCATATTGATTTTGTCTCAGAGAATTGTTTTTTGTCTTTGGCAAAGATTTTTAATAGAGAAATTTTTTTTGTGTGAAACCAACAAGCATTTACAATGGCATCTAATGTTCAGAATTTCATTTCAAAACCTACCCAGGAGGGGTTAGAGTGCATGAGAAAGGATGAGTTGCTCGAGCTTGCCAGAAAATACAGTCTATCTGAGGCAAAAGTATCATTGACAAAACAGGAAATAAAGATTATTTTAATTCAGTATTTAGTAGGAAAGGGAATTTTTGAAAATAGTGCTTTAAGTTTGAAGAGAAAGCCTGTATCTGGTTCTGACAGGAAATTAAGGGAATTAGAGTTAAAGAACCAGATGGATTTAGAGTTGGCAAAGCTTCAGATTCAGAGAGAGAAAGAAAAAGAAGAGAGGCAGATGGAGAGGGAGAGAGAGAAAGAGGAGAGACAGATGCAGATGCAAAGAGAAGAAAGGGAAATGCAATTTAAGTTAAGAGAATTAGAACTGGCAAACGGAGCACACTCCACTCCTTTAAATACAAGTTAAGGTTTTGATGTTACTAGATATATTAGGTTAGTACCCCCTTTTCAGGAAAAAGAAGTAGATAAATACTTTCTTCATTTCGAGAAAATAGCTGAAAATTTGAAATGGCCCAGAGAGCGTTGGACTTTGTTATTACAAAGTGTACTTATTGGCAAAGCTCGTGAAGTCTACACTTCACTGTCAGTACAACAAAGCACCGATTATGATGTGGTTAAGGAGTACATCTTGAAAGCTTATGAGTTGGTACCAGAGGCATATCGACAAAGGTTTAAGAATTGTAGAAAAGAAACTGGACAAACTCATGTCGAATTTGCAAGGGATAAAGAACAACTATTTGATAGGTGGTGCTCAGCCAAGAAAGTTGATCAAGCTTATGATAACCTCAGACAGCTCGTATTAATTGAAGAGTTCAAGAGGTGCATCCATAGTGATGTTAAAACCTATCTTGACGAGCAGAATGTGGAAACTTTGGAAAATGCTGCTCGTATGGCTGATGATTATTCCTTGACTCACAAAATTTCATTTGGCAATAAGTCGTCCTCTCAGCAGTTTTCTGGTAAAAAACCATTTCAATCTCATTCGAGTACTTCCAAATTTCACAACAGCACAACTGTTAGGAATCAAACATCTGATAAGACTGATCAGAAATCCTTATCTCTTCCTACGTGCACTTATTGTAAAACGAAAGGGCACGTTATTTCTGATTGCTTCAAGTTGAAAAATAAGCAACAGAGAAAAGACAGAGCTTTTCCAAATGCTCTTATTTCTACGAGGTCAAGGTCACGGTCTTGTATTGAAAGCAATACATTTGTTGGGTCAAACAAACCCCAGTCTGATTTTATTTTGGAGGCTTATGAACCATTCATGACAGAAGGTTCTATATGACTTATTGGTGATTCTGCCAAACCTATCCCAATTAAAATATTAAGGGACACTGGAGCTTCTCAGAATCTTTTATTATCAGGTACTTTGCCTTTGTCTGAGGAGTCTTCTTCAAGTGAAAGTGTTCTTGTTCAGGGAGTTGAGTGCGGCTTTGTAAATGTTCCTCTTCATTGTGTAAATTTGGCATCAGACTTAGTTTCTGGACCTGTGACTGTTGGGGCAGTGACTTCTTTACCCATAGAGGGTGTTCATTTATTACTAGGCAATGACCTAGCTGGAGATAAGGTTGTGGCTAATCCACTTGTAACTGACAAGCCTTGTTTGGATCAGAAAGTTGATCCTGTCGAAACTGAAATCCCTGATTTGTACCCTGCTTGTGCAGTTACTAGAGCTATGGCAAAAAGAGCTCTTGAGAGTGATGTTGATCAGGATATTATTCCTTTAGCTGACACATGTATTGGTCAGTCTTTTGATGAGGTCACTTTTTCCTCAGGTATTGATCAATCAAGTGGTATTGATCACAGTGATCCTCTTTTGGCAACTCATTCTCTTTGTTCTAATCAGGATGACAAACGACAATCTCTTGTCGTTGAACAGGAGCAAGATCCCGAGATATCTTGTTTGTTTCAGAGGGCTATTAGTGAAACTGAAGCCACACAAGTTCCAGTGTGTTACTTTGTGAAAAAATGGGGTCCTTATGAGGAAATGGAGACCACCTGATGTACCCGCTGGTGACCAGTGGTCAGTGAGCTATCAAATTGTTGTTCCTAAGTCATATCGACAGGAAATTCTTAATTTAGCCCATGAAACTCCTTTAGCTGGTCATTTAGGAGTCCGTAAGACTTATCACAAGATCTTGAATCATTTTTATTGGCCGAAACTCAAAAGTGATGTTTCTAATCACTGCAGATCTTGTCACACTTGTCAAATGGTAGGAAAACCCAATCAGAAAATACCTAAGGCTCATTTACAACCTATTCCTGCATTTGATGAACCATTTAGTAGAATAATGGTAGACTGTGTTGGTCCTTTATCTAAAACCAAGTCAGGCAACCAATACTTGTTGACCATCATGTGTACATCCACAAGATTTCCAGAAGCAATTCCTCTGAGAAATATAAAAACTAAAACTATTGTGAAAGCTTTGGTGAAGTTTTTTATACTTGTTGGCCTTCCCAAATCTGTCCAGTCAGATCAAGGGTCAAATTTTATGTCTGGAATTTTCCAACAAGTTATGCATGAATTAGGCATCCAACAGTTTAAATCTTCTGCCTATCACCCTGAAAGTCAAGGTGCTTTGGAAAGATTTCATCAAACTTTGAAGAATATGATTCGATCATATTGCTTTGATACAGAAAAGGATTGGGATGAGGGTGTTCATTTGTTGTTGTTTGCTGTTAGGGAATCAGTTCAAGAGTCGTTGGGTTTTAGTCCCTTTGAACTAGTTTTTGGTCATACTGTCCGTGGACCACTGAAATTATTGAAAGAGAAACTTCTTTCAAATGAAGATTCAGAGATTAATCTTCTTGATTATGTCTCTGATTTCAAATACAAGTTGTCAAAGGCCTGTGAAGTAGCAAGAACTAATCTTCACACTACCCAGTCAAAAATGAAATTAAGGTATGACAGAAATTCACAGGAAAGGAGTTTTAAACCTGGTGACAAAGTTCTGGCTCTCTTTCCCATACCTCAGAATCCTCTTCAGGCTAAATTTTATGGTCCTTATACCATTGAAAAGAAAGTAAATGACTTAAATTATATCATTAACACTCCTGGGAGACGGAAACAGAAACAACTTTGTCATATAAATATGTTAAAGGAATATTTTGACAGAGATAGCTCAGCTAATTATTTAGTTAATTTAGTTGTACCTGTCCCACACAGTGAAGATATCAACGATGGAGTACAATCAGACTATAGTGACTCTGGTATAACCAATCTTCGGAATTCAGAAATATTGAACAACCTAGACCAGAAACTTTCACATCTACAACAACAGGAAAGAAATGAACTAAAACAGCTATTACATGAATATGAGCACTTGTTTCCTGATGTTCCAACACGAACAAGTAAAATTTATCATGACGTTGACATTGTAGATTCTGCGCCTGTGAAACAGCATCCTTATAGGATGAATCCTCTCAAACAGAACTATCTGAAGAAAGAAATTCAGTATCTACTGGAGAATGATTTCATAGAACCAAGTAAAAGTAACTGGAGTTCACCATGTATTCTTGTTCCCAAGCCAGATAATACATTCCGTATGTGTACTGACTATAGAAAAGTCAACAGTGTCACCAAAACTGATTCATTTCCAATCCCAAGAATGGACGATTGCATTGATAAAATTGGAAATGCGGAATATGTTACCAAGTTTGACCTTTTAAAAAGATTCTGGCAAATTCCACTGACGGAAAGGGCAAAAGAAATTTCAGCATTTGTAACTCCAGATGGACTTTATCAATATAAAGTCGTGCCATTTGGAATGAAAAATTCGCCTGCAACGTTTCAACGTCTGATTAACATGATAACATTTGGTCTTGATAATTGTGACGCTTATATCGATGACGTCATTATCTACAACAACACCTGGGAAGATCATTTGGAAACCATTCGAAAATTCTTTGATCGACTCAGCGATGCGAATCTGACAATTAATTTGAGCAAAAGTGAGTTTTGCCATGCTTGTGTCACATTTTTAGGACATATTGTGGGACAAGGTCAAGTTAAACCTATAGAAGCTAAGGTCAAAGCTATCTCTGAATTTCAAGTTCCAATTTGTAAAAAGCAACTGATGCGATTTCTAGGTATGGCTGGATATTATCGGAAATTTTGTTCCAATTTTTCCAAAATTGCTGAACCTTTGACAAGTTTGTTGAGTAAGAAAACCAAATTTTTTTGGTCTGACAAGTGTCAGGAATCTTTTGACAAGTTAAAGGCCATGCTTAAGAATGCACCAGTTCTTTCTGCACCAAATTTTAGCCAATCATTTAAATTATCTGTTGATGCAAGTGATGTAGGGGTTGGTGGAGTATTGATTCAGGAAGACAAAAGTGGTGTGGATCACCCTGTGTGTTATTTTTCTAAAAAACTAAACAAGCACCAGAAAAATTATTCCACAATTGAGAAGGAATGTTTGGCTTTGATATTGGCTTTACAGCATTTTGAAGTGTATGTTACCTCAGCTCTTTCTCCAATTATTGTGTACAGTGATCACAATCCCCTTACTTTCATCAACAAAATGAAAGATAAAAATCGGAGATTGTTGAGATGGAGTTTGATATTGCAAGAATATAACATTGACATCAGACACATCAGGGGTAAAGACAATGTAATTGCAGATGCACTATCACGTGCCTAGAAATGTAATATTGCTTGATGTAATTAAGTCCAGTATCATAAAACATGTTCTTATGTAATTTTGGTTATTATAGTATTAGATGTATATTCAAAAGAAAGCTTTGTTATATAAATCTTTCTTTTTCTTTATGAGGGGAGGTGTTATGTATGATGTTTATATAATATTATAAATATTTTAGGAAATTATAAATGTTTCTTCACTTTAATATTTGCTTAAATCTTAATGTTTATCAGGAAAAACATGTTTAACTAGTGTCCTTGAATTAGGTTGTTTTGATCAATATGTTTTCTCAATTTGAAGGTCAAGGTTGATTTTTGTTTACAAGTAAAAATTCCATTAAGATGACTCATATTCTAGAACATTCTGTCATGTGACCAATCTTTATATATACCATGTTTGGTGGACATTTATTCAGTTTTGACATTACCATCAGTCTTGTAAAGAGCTATTACAGTTGTGAAAATTCATTCCAAATTCTAAGAGAGGAATTATTTTAAATATTCATTGGATTATAACAGTGCTCACAAACTTTTGGATTTTGGATTTTTAATTGATGATTTTGGAATTTAAGTGAACTTATTCAGAGATTTTGGAATACTTCATTTTGACATCAGCACATCAAGATTACTAGTACATCAGGACCTTGGAGACCATTAGCACATCATAACATTCAAGGACACAGCCGTGAATTCGGAACATTCTATATTTAGGACTTGTGATTAGAACAATCATTCTTATTGGATTATTAGGATTTCAAAACACATTACTGTAAGTGACTTTTTGATTATCTAGTAATAAATTGCTTGTTGATTTTTTACTTGATTTGTTGGTTTCACTTTCTTTCTGTTACATTTTTCTTAGACCATAGAGTCGTCACAGATGTTTTAGGCACTTGGATGGATCTCTCCATGGAAACAGTAAATAAACATACCCTTTTAAAAACACAGGATAAAGATAGGCCACCAGCCCGGTTGGATCACCCCAGAAATTTTAGATGCAATGAATCAAAGAGACCATTTAAAATCTGTAGGAAATCAAGCTGAATATAAAATTTCAAGGAATAAAGTTAATAAAATGAGAAGTCAAGCCAAAAGAGTACACTACAATGAGTACTGGATGAAAACAGAAATAACCCTAAAGATATTTGGAGAGTTTTTACCAAGTCTGGTACAGGGAACTGTAAAAGTAAAACTGAAATTGTATCCCTCAATCAAGAGGGCATTTATAATGGTGATCTAAGTGACATCTCAAATATTTTTAATGACATTTTTGTTTGAATTGCTGAAAAACTTCAAGAACCTAACATTTCCTCTGATAATCCGGAACTCAAACATTTTGTTCTGAAAAACTCCCTAATGATATAAAGTTTGAAATTCCCGAAACGAGTCCTGAATTTGTGTTGAAGTATATTTTAAAAAATGGATGACTGTAGAATTAGGCAACAGGACTTGATATGATTGGACCAAGGCTACTGAAGGCAGCTGCTATATACTAGTTGTAGAAAGTATAGCTTTTCTTTGCAATCACAGTACATGTATTAGGTCTAATAAATTTCCACAGACTTGGAATACCGCAAAGGTAACTCCACTCCATAAAGCTGGAACAAAAGATGATGTAAATAACTACAGATCCATCTCTATCCTTCCTTGTCTTTCCAAATTACTAGAAAAACAATGTACATGATTCTTTTATGAACTATTTGAACACTTATAGTCTTATTCTACATAATCAGTCTGGCTTTCAACAGAATCACTCATGTGAAACTGCACTTGTATCTATGATTGATAAATGGTTCCAAGCATTAGATAAAGGAGAAATGATTGTCACTATTATGGTTGATTTTTGTAAAGCTTTTGATCTTGTAGATCATTACATTTTGCTTGAAAAACTGAAAATTTATCAATGTAATGAAAAGTCCTTAAACTGGTTTAGTTCTTACTTAACTGATAGAGTGCAAAAAGTATCTCTAAATGGTATCCTTTCTGAAAGTAAAAATATGGATTGTGGAGTACCACAGGGCTCTATTCTCGGACCTCTGTTATTCATTCTATTTATTAACAACTTACCCTTAAAGATAGGAAATTCAGTTTCTTCCACTGACCTTTATGCAGACGACACTACACTATCTGAGTCAGGTAAAACTAAAAGTGAACTTGAAAATAACTTGCAAGATGCTCTTAACAGACTTGAAGTATGGTGCAAAGAAAACAGTATCATTATAAATACAGACAAAAACAAAAGCCCTACTAGTTATAACAAAACAAACACGAGCAAGGCTAGATACTGACAAACTCCACATTCTATTGGACAATGTTAACCTTAATATGACCTCTCATGATAAAATTCTTTGTGTATTTGTAGATAACAATCTAACATAGTCTATTCACATTTAACATGTTTTAGAAAAGGTTAATTCTCATCATTTACTACTTAAGAAAATCAGAACATTCATTCCTTTTTAGTATACTGTCATCTTTTATAAAAGTTATATTCAGCCATATCTGGACTATTGTAATGCAATTTAGGGGTAATGCCTCTAATTCAAACATAACAAAACTTTTTAAGACTCAAAAAGATGGTATGCCATTTAATTCTATATCAATGTATAGACAATTTTCAGGATGCAATGAATTATATAAAATTTTTACCAATATATGAAAGAATAATTCTTTAGAAAGCCCAAATTTATTTATTAAGTGTTGTTACGACTAGGGGTAATGTAACAAAAGAAAAGACTCAAACAAGCTTTCAAGATTAAATATACAAATCTTGAATTTCCTAAAATATTAAAATATTTCAACAAACAATTAAAGTGAAAGAATTAAAAATAACTTACAGTATAGAATATCCTTAAAAGTCCAAAATTGTTTTAAAGTTCACTGTTCCGGAAGTTAATCCAAATATTCCGAATGTATGTTCCGAATGAAACAGCCTTCACTGTGCTAATATGTTGATAAGATTAAGTTATATCCAAATAATCCTTGCTAATATGGAATCTCACAAGTTCTAGAAATGTTTCTTATAATTCCACGGAGCTGTATAATAATTCAGGTTGAAGACACAGTACTGAATCCTAAATATACTGTATTAATTTAAATCTCCAAACAATAATATCCCACACTCAAACTGAATCAAATTCCTTATGACCTCTCAATTCAATGTAACCATGAAGAATCAGGAATACTGCTATTAATTCTATAATATAGTCTCCCACTGCGCATAAACAAAATCAAAACCCATTACGTCTTAAACAAACAGCAGGGTATTTCGAAATAGTGCCACCCTCTCCGAACCAATCAGAAATTAGGTTATGCGTGATTCCGCTAAAGTGCTAGAGTACCAGTGTTTTAAACAGTAAATATTGTATTGATTCATAGAATCTCGGTCAGAAGTTCACCTTCTTCCCACGTTCTAAACCCACGTGATATGACCAAGGTTTCAAAATACTGATCGAGCCTACCGTATGTATACTCACAAGACGACAGCTGTTTAGACTAAGAACAGAGATCATAAACTAATAAACTATACCATTATTAAAAGAAAAATGATATATAATTCCATAACAGTGTCCAGAAAAGCCATTCCTGTCTACCTAAGCAATATTTTTCACCAAAGAGATGCTGATGGTACTCCAAATTTAAGGTCTGTTAGAAGTAAAAGTTGCATTATACCAAAGCCAAAGAAGGAATTGTTTAAAAAGAGCTTTCAAAATACTGGTCCACTGGTATGGAACATTATTTCCAGTGACATATAGTAGGCTCCTAGCATTTTTCCTTGTCATAATCAATGTCTTAAATGGATGAAATCTTAAGGCAGTCAAACAGTTCTAAGTAATATACTGGTATATACCTCCAGCTTTTCCCTGCTTATACATCTTTTTCACAGATGAATTTTTCAACACAATATGATATTTTATATATTTGTATGTGCTCATGGATGCTTGTGCATGTGTTATGGGCTTGAAACTTTGTTTGATTTTCAGAATGACTCCATTCTTTAGTATTAAGCCAAATTTTCATCATATTGTACTGTATATATTTTACATAACAGAAAACCTTAAGGTAGATTAGTTCTTGTAATTAACTGAGTTACCTTCTCTAAATAAAGTTATTATTATTATTATTATTTTTTATTTTTGTTTGTATTATTAATAATATAATAGAGATAGATATATGCCATAATTATTCTAATTTAGGTTCTACTCTAAAATCAGCACCCTTGAGTAGTTAATTTATTCTTTACAATACAAAAGAGGTAATACCTCAAAGTTAAGTCCCATTAAGAAGACAATTAACCTCTGAAACCAACAAAACTGAATGCAAATACCCAAGGCACCAATGATAATTGATGTCATGTACAGGTTACTAGGAGTGAATGTGGTAAGCTTGTTGTCTGCTGTTCTCTTTGATCTTTAATTAATTATGCAAAATGATAATTGAGTACTCTTATTCACAGAACAGTTAAAGACTAATCCTACTGACTGATAGTCATCACTATATTAACAATGCAATCTAAGAAATTCAGCTGTCTGACCCCAAACTCTATACATTAAATTAACTCAAAATTACTTCTGTTGTTATAAGCGAATGTCTGTGTGTGTGTGTGAGTGTTTGAGAGAGAAAGATGGATGAAACAATCACGTTGTGTCGGTGTGTGTATAAGCAGTATTGTTTTGTAACTGTTATGGTGTGTTATGTTGGCCAAGATGAAAGAGAGAGGATGAGGTTACATGGCAAAGTATATTTGTCAGTTACATCATGGATGAGATCTTTCTCATGTACAACGCCATGGACATATTATATTCTGTTGTAAGTTAGCACCTCTGAATAATAATAATAATAATAATAATGATTTTATTTAAAGAGAGTGACACAAATAGTTGTATGGAACTAATCCTCCTTTTGGCCCCCTATTATATGCATATTTACATACATAGTACATAGTTGCACACACAATTAAAAAAAACAAAAAACGTTGATAATAAGCTACATTGATATGAACAAAAAAAAAAAACCCAAAAAATTTTGTAAGAACATGCTCCAACTAGATACATTCTGTATATACAGTACAAAAAAAATGACACAACAAAGTAGAAGGTTGGACAATTTATATACTTTAAGTTGCAATGTATTTGTCAAATTAAATAGGTTCCACTTTTCATCCACTGAAATAGATTATAATTGAATGCATTTATATTTGTACTTTCTCTAATTTCCTTTGAGATTTTGTTCCAAAAATTAGTGGCCCTAAATACTGAAAACTTTTTGTAAAGAGTTCTTTATTTGGTTTTGGAATGGAAAGGTGGTTAACTGAAATTGATCTTAAATTGGGAGTGTTGCCTTGTTATCAACCATGAAATAGTTCCTTGAAATATAATGGGGCCATATTGTTTTGAAACTTTCTACATAAGTTTAGCATTTCTCAAAAATATTTGTTCACTTACTGTTAGCATTTTAATATAATTCATTGCATTAGGGATATTTTAGAATTATCTAGAATGAGTCTGCAAGCTTGTTTTTGCAAGCGGAATAATTTGCAAATATTCTTGTCAGAAGTGTTTCCCCAGATAGCATTACATTAGTCTAGATATGGTTAGACATAGCTTTTGTAATATATTAACATTACATTAGTCTAGATATGGTTAGACATAGCTTTTGTTATATATTAACCTATGCTTAGTTGATAGACATGACCTTATCTTAATTAATAACCACAGACATGAACTGAATTTATGACATATGACTTGAATATGTTCATTCCATTGTAAACTGTTGTCAACCATCACCCCAAGGATGTTGTCATGGGTAACCATTGTAGACAAATTTCATTCAACTCAAGATTGAAACTGGTATTTTCCAATTTTGCTCTCTTTTGTTGGGTAGTAATTATCAATAGTTTAGTCTTGTCTGTGTTTACTTTCATGCCATTTTCCTTAAACCAGGAATCTATTTTAAGTAAGGCTATCTGAAGGGAGACCTCTAGGTCTGATTTTAGCTGTTTGAAATCTGACATTGTGGTGTCCAATCTGCATACAAGTTGGTAGATGAAATACAGTCGCCTATTTTCAGTGGCAGATCATTTATGAAAATGAAAAAGAGGAGTGGGCCCAGGATTGATCCCTGTGTAATTGGTCCTTCTTTAGAAAAACTGCCATTTATTCTGACACACTGTTTTCTCATTGTTATATATGATGTAAACCATAAGCTGTAAGATCAACTAGTAGATCCAACTAATTTTCCTTGATCTAAGGCAGTAATCCATCTATCTATCATGGAGACCAAGGCTGAATGAACAGTTCATTCCTGTTTCAATTGCATGATCCCACATGGCAATATTTGGATAGAATTATAATATTTCACCTGCATAAAAAAAGGTAAACCCTCTAAAGTTGGCAGTTTCAAATTTGTAACCCCATAAAATGTTACTATTACAAGTGCCTCCAAATTTGAAAGGTGCTAAAAAGGCCTAAGTTAGAATAATTATGGTAGACAGATAGATGGTTAAGTAATGAGATATTACCAGGTATTCACCATTGTAAAATATGGAACAAGAAAAACCATGTCAAGGACAGATGGATGCACTAACACATGGATTAAAGAAAATACAAACCACAGATGGACAGGCAAAGGACATAATTGATTGTAGTGTCTCCAGAACAAATTAATATAAAGATGCAAACTATTCAAACAGATAAATAATTTTTCATCTGCAATATTATCGCATTGAGGCTGTACTTACTCAACAGAAATTGTCACAATTTGTGATGTTTACAGGTGCAGTGTCAACAGTAAATGTCACAATAACAGTAAATGTCACATTAACAGTAAATGTCACATTAACAGTAAATGTCACATTAATAGTAAATGTCACAATAACAGTAAATGTCACATTAACAGTAAATGTCACAATAACAGTAAATGTCACATTAACAGTAAATGTCACATTAACAGTAAATGTCACATTAACAGTAAATGTCACAATAACAGTAAATGTCACAATAACAGTAAATGTCACATTAACAGTAAATGTCACAATAACAGTAAATGTCACAATAACAGTAAATGTCACATTAACAGTAAATGTCACAATAACAGTAAATGTCACATTAACAGTAAATGTCACAATAACAGTAAATGTCACAATAACAGTAAATGTCACATTAACAGTAAATGTCACAATAACAGTAAATGTCACATTAACAGTAAATGTCACATTAACAGTAAATGTCACAATAACAGTAAATGTCACAATAACAGTAAATGTCACATTAACAGTAAATGTCACAATAACAGTAAATGTCACAATAACAGTAAATGTCACATTAACAGTAAATGTCACATTAACAGTAAATGTCACATCAACAGTAAATGTCACATCAACAGTAAATGTCACAATTGATCCCCTTTACTGGCATCACTGCTTTCAGAGTTGCCAGCAAATGTTATGCTGTGAGACTACTGGCAAAATGAGAGCCAGTAAATTTCACAAATGCTGGTAAATGACACTATGACATTTACTGGCGTTTGTGACACTTATGGGTGCTACAATCCTTCTCTTGAGAGACCCCTCTCAAGAAAGGCCAACTCTGAAAAGAGGTCACCTTTTTTATACCATTTTGTGCCCCTCAGAGATTAACCACGTACCTTTAAAAGAACTTGCTAGTGTTTCTTAATACTACCTAAGTTACAAACCTGGAAAAATATATACGAGTCTAGATGGATTTTTGGGTTCTCCAAGTACTACCAAAGAAATACTCTTTTCCTGCCATATGCCAAATGAACAAGCTCCAGTGTTCCAGTCCCGAATTTGCAAGCTTGCCTCTGCATTAATATTTTGTTGTGTGGGGATGTTTCCCCTTACACTGGACCAGTCAAATATCCTTGTGGTGCCTGCAGTAAATCAGTTAGAAGAAACCAAGAGGGCATTGCATGCGATATGTCTGATTTATGGTACCATGCAAAATGTGTACAAGTGTCCAACATCATTTATGAATGCTTAGCCAAATATGAATAGCCCTTGACATGCACAAAATGTGCCTTGCCAAACTTCACAGGTTCTTTCTTCCAACCAATACATATTTCCAGAGACCAGAGTGTACCCAATAATGATCCTAATTACATGTCAGTGGAGGACTCAAGATTACTAACAAGCTCATCACTTGTGGACATCACTCTGCATTCTTCAACTACATGTCACAGTTATGATCCTAACAGTTATTCCCCTTCGACAGATTTTCCTGTCAAGGAGGAGTATACAAACAATGATATAAACACAAGCGCACATTCAGACCCATTTGTTGAGCTCAGAAATCTTTGTAAGTCCAATCCATAGATAACTAATAATATGTCATCTAAATATAAATAGTACAAGATATAAATTAATTGATATTGTCTCGGTTTTACAGGACAATCTAGCAGATCTGTCTGTGTTATCAGAGACTAAAATTCACACTTTGTTTAGCTCAGATTTATGTAAGGTCAAAGACTACATCTTAAAAGGCAGAAATTGTAATGGTGGAGGTATACTTGTTTACTATAGGTCTGACCTACCTTTCCAGCAATTGAAAGCTTAGAATACAACTAAACTGAATCAATATTCATGGAATTTCGACTCAATAAACATGTCTGGGGTTTTTTTATGCTTCTACAGATCCACAAGCTTAGCAAATGCTGTCTCTGAGGTTGATATAGAAACCAAATTAAATACTATTTTTACCAAGTATGAAAATGTATTTTTAGTAAGTGATCTCAACTATGATCTGTTAAATATGGGAAAAAGTCAAATCCTTAGATCAATCTTTAATACTTGCAATTTAACAAATGTTGTACGGAATCCTGCTTGCTATGTTAAAGACTACTTCCCCTCCCTAACTGATATTATTATGACTAACAATCCAAATTTCTTTTGTCATAGCATACATTTTGAATGTGGCATCAGTGACTGGCATCACATGATAGCCATAGCACTAAAAGAATATTATGTTCAAACAAACGTGAGAAAATCATGTTCAGAAGGTACACAAATTTTGATGACAACCATTTCCTTGGTAACGTTAATAAAATACATTTTCATGTCATTGACACGCTTGATGATATTGATGATATATACTGGGCATATGAAAAGCTACTATTGGAGGTCAATGACAATCATCCTCCAAAAAACCAAAAAAGTACAAATACCAAAAGAAAGCCCACACTCACACAAACATGAACTGTGAACTTAGAACGATCATATATAAAATCATATGGCCCATAACAAATTAAAAAAGTATAAAAATAAACGGCTCTGAGAAACGTACAAAACAGATTTTGTCACTAAGCTCTTTATTTCTTAGAAAGGTGCAGTGGTGACCCAAATTCTAAGAACTTTTAGCCTACCATTAAACCTTTTTTATCTACCAAAAATAAAAATTCAGACTGTAACATCATTCTGATCGAGAGTGATGCCCTAATTTCTGACAAAACTAATGTCTGTGAAATTTTCAAGGAGTACTATAAACCAGTATATTGACACTGCAAAAACCAAATGAACTCCTAGATAACATTGCTATTCCCCCTAGCATACAAGCTATTCATGACAATCAACCACCTGAAAAATACCCAACTCTCAAACTGAAACCTGTAGTGCCAGAAGAAGTTCTAAATATTATGAAAGACCTTGATACAAAGAAATCTACAGTCGTTGATAACATACTTCCTAAAATGCTCAAATTATGCACACCATCTTTATGCTCAGAAATTAGCATACTTTTTAATACTTGTATTGAAAAAGCGAAATTTCCAGATCGTCTTTAAAGAAGAACTGTGAGGTAACCCCAATTTGCCAAAAATCTGATCCTATGGATAAGGGCAACTACAAATCAGTCAGCATTTTACCTTGCACTTCAAAAATTTTTGAAAGGCTTCTATGCAATCAGATCCAATTGCATTTTATAATATTTTTCATAGCTTTCTATCTGCTTTTAGAAAAGAGTATGGATATCAAACAACTCTACTGAAACTGGTGGAGGACTGGAGGGGCGCCTTGCAATACTAATGGATCTGTCCAAGGCCTTCGACAGTCATCTGCCTCATCATAAAAAAATTATAGCCTTTAATACTGATCTGAACTCAATCCAACGAACTGAAAACTATTTGTATAACCAAAAACAACACATTAAACTGAGATCCTCTTATAGTTACTGGGATATAACCTACAAAGGAGTAATGCAAGGCTCAATACTAGGACCTCTCATATTTAATATCTTTATAAATGACATTTTCTACTTCACAAAACAAACAAAACTGCACAATTATGCTGATGAAAACACCATAACTTACATCCTTAAAAATTCAAATAATTTAATACCTGTTCTACAACATGAGAGCAAGATACTGGCTGACTGGTTTGCAGCCAATGGTATGCAAGCAAACCTTCAGAAATTCCAAGCCATTGTTCTTGGGAAAAATGCACAAAATTTATCCAATTTCACCAAAGAAGGCGATGAAATACCCTGTGAGGACTGTGTGAAACTCCTTGGAGTAGATATTGATTCTCAACTAAATTTTTGCAACCACATATTTAAGATCTGTCAAAAAGCAACAAGACAATTAAACATCTTGCAACGTCTCAACCACTACTTGTCCACTAATACTAATCTAATGATCAACAAATGCTTTATCTGGTTAAAGTTCAACTACTGCCCCCTTACTGTATTTGGCATTTCTGTAGCAAACAAAACTTGCTCAAAATGGAAAAAAATACAGTATAGGGCACTCAATTTCATGTTTGATGATTTTAATAGCTCATACGATCCTCTGCTTTGAAAAGCAAACCTTCCTACTCTACAGATTAGTAGATTAAGATATATGGCAACTGAAGTATATAAGATGCTTCACAAGAAAACTTCTAAATACTTGAGTAATCTGGTCACATTAATAAACTGCAGCTATATAATCTTAGACACCAAAATCTGGCAACAATACCAAGGGTAAAGACTACACGGTATGGTAAGCTCTCTTTCAAATTTGATGCCCTCAAAGTCTGGAACACCCTACCCAATGAACTGAGAACAATCCCCAATTTCAAAGAATTCAGCAGGTTGATTCAGATATGGTCTGGTCCACACTGTAAATGTGCTTTATGACTCTCTATTTAGCAGTCAACAGCATTTCAGCTTTAAGGTTACCAACTTCACTCACTGAGATCATCTGACTTAAATCCTTCACCCATAGTGCCTATTTTAATTACTCACCTTGTTATATATATATATATATATATATATATATATATATATATATATATATATATATATATATATATATATATATATATATATAAGGCTTTAATTTTAACTTGTAGCACCCTCATTCTCTTGATGTCATATTTCTTATTCAATAAATGCCTTTATTTGCATGCTATATACTGTTGTCTTGTCTTTTAATCTGCTGCTATCATTGACATTGTGCATGCTTTTAAATAATAAAATTGTCATATTCCCTTACTTAAATTATTAAGTGTACTCCTTTCTGTAATGTGTTATATATGGTCAAACGTATAAAACAAAAACAAAAAAATGTGGGGGGTATTATTGCATGTTATTTACTGTTGTATTGTCTTTAAATCCACTGTTTCCATTGGCATTGAAATGTTTATATGTATATTGTACTATCTGTGTACCTGTCTGTTGAATTATGAAGTTCTTTTGTTATGTCATGTCAGTAAAATAGCTTGTACAGAAGCTAGTGTTTTATGTATTTTACCAAGACCACCAATGTTAAATAAAATTTCTTGTATCTTGCATCCTTTTATAAGGCCTGCTTTTCAGTGCAGAAGAGGTGATCTTATAAGAGGGGAACCACTGTAGTGTAACATGAAATAAATTGACACCAAGCTGCATGTTATGGATGAAAAAATATGGTACCTTATATAGTGTGGACCATCTCAAATCCCAATGACAGGAATCCATAAAACCTGAAATGGTCCTTGTTGGCTAGAGAACATCCAATTTTGACATTGTTTTACATCTGTACAGAAAATTAACAGCAACAAGAATAAGAAAAGTATGCACTCCAAACATGATGTCATGTCTCTAATGGTCAACTAGAGCAACTGCAATGGCTTTTGCCATCATAAATCATCATGCTTTTCACTGAATATTCCAACCCCACATCTTGGTACACAACCTCACCCAGGGGTTATAATACAAAATCCATCAAACATGTGATGCTTCTTCCTACTATGGCTGCATATATATATATATATATATATATATATATTAATTAAGGTTAGTCAGAAAATATTTAAAAGTGTCAATGTATTTAAAATTTTTGTATATTTGATCTTTGACCTCCTTCTCAAGAACCCCAGGGGCAGGAGTCAAGGATGACACTCCTCTTGCAGATGGTCACCATTGGGGCAACTATAAAGTTTCATGAAATTCAGTTTATGACATGTGGTAACGGACAGATGGACAGAGCATATCACAGTAAGTTTTTAGAAAACAAGGGGGGAACTCCAGGTATGACATGCATTCGTGTTATGATATATTTCCTTCCACCCCACCCATATCTGACTTGCAAATACTTTCACACAAAACTTTAACACTGACAATGAGTTGCCACTGTCAGTCATAAAAGTGATAACTATGATTCACCATGCTAAAGCAGAGAAGACAAAAACCATCATGCTGTGGGGCAAAAAAGGTCTATATTGACCAGTTACTAGTATTAGATTTATTCATGATTCATCAAGGAAATAATATTAGTTACCTCCCATGAGTCACTGGCAACAGTGATGGCTTTTCTCAGGCCACAGTGCCTTCAGTTATTTATTAACTTAGCTATATACATACTGACACTATAGGCATGAATAAAGCGACCCATTAACCTTATTTTGCATTAATTTTCTCATCCCTGATGGGCCAACTTGTCCGCTTGAAATCAAACAGTATGTTCCATGAGCTTTTTTAACAATATTTATTGAGTATCACCATTTATAATTTCATAGATAATACATCACACGTACAGGATTGAGCAACGAGTAATACTGTTTATGTAGAGCTCTCTCCTTATTAACAATATTTGTGAAATGCATGGTTTTTACATTGACTGGTGTGATTACAATGCAAAGAAGAAAGAAGGGGGGAAAAAAAGATGCAAGATTTTAATTTTGACGGATAATAATGAAATGTGAGCATGCTATAATTTTGAACAACCATATGAAAAAAACTCATATATCGTTGTTGGTGCTGGGTGGGTGGTGGTAGCTACATGATTTTTTTGTATGGTACTTTAACACATTTTTGGCTATATCATGCCGAGGAGCTAAGTGCCTTTCCCAAGGACAGACCAAGGCAGTCTATCCGGGCTAGCCTGGGCAGGTATCGAAGGACGGCTACATATAAAATACAGAGAAGTACAGTATCCTGATATGCAAAAGCATTATGATCAAAATTAGACCACAGAGTAGTGGTAATTTAAATAATCTAAGTGAATCTGTTGAAGCTTTATGAAGTTCTGGATCATAAACCACAAAACATAAAGTCCAGAGAAAATGTCCCACAATAATATGACATGGATGATCTGTTGCTGGACTTGTTGTACCTAAACCATTTTATACCTAAGACACTTTGTACCCAAGACACTGTACCGAAGATATTTTTGTACCTGAGACATTTCACACCCAATATTCTTCATACTCAAGACATTTCAAACCCTAGACATTTTGTAACGATGTATTTTCACTCAAGACATTTCATACCTAGTTGTTAAAATCGCTATCCTTTCGATATCCAAAATGTTTCATACCTACAACATTTCATACCTAAGGCATTATATACCCAAGTTATATCATACCCAACGTTAGAAATCTGTTACCATATGCACTTCCGTATTTAAAAATGACAAAATATTTAATATAATAGGTTGAATAACAGTTCACTTACCACAGTAAGATGAGTAATCTGTATAAAACATTCCTTACTGAAGACTGACTATTGGTACACTCCACTGTTTCATACAATTGGTCATTAGGTACATTTTGGGTAACAGTGGTATATTCATTCATTTTCCTTTAATGATAGAGGGCTGTATGCAGAAAGGGTTCATTTCCAGTGCACAAAAATATACAATTAAATAGCCTCACTTCTAGAGTGATTCAAAATGTGCAAGAATCAAAAAATTTCATAAATAGGCACCTATACAGCCAAAGAATTACTCAGCAAATGTATGTATATGGATGTATGTATATATGGATGTATGTATATATGGATGTATGTATATGGATGTATGTATATGGATGTATGTATATGGATGTATGTATATGGATGGATGTATATATGGATGGATGGATGTATATATGGATGGATGGATGTATATATGGATGGATGGATGTATGTATGGATGGATGGATGGATGTATGTATATATGGATGGATGGATGTATATATGGATGGATGGATGGATGTATGTATATATGGATGGATGGATGTATATATGGATGGATGGATGTATGTATGGATGGATGGATGGATGTATGTATATATGGATGGATGGATGTATATATGGATGGATGTATGTATATATGGATGTATGTATATATGGATGGATGTATGTATGTATGGATGGATGGATGGATGTATATATGGATGGATGGATGGATGTATATATGGATGGATGGATGGATGTATATATGGATGGATGGATGTATATATGGATGGATGTATATATGGATGGATGTATGTATATATGGATGGATGTATGTATATATGGATGGATGGATGTATGGATGGATGGATGGATGGATGTATGTATATATGGATGGATGGATGTATGTATGGATGGATGGATGGATGTATGCATATATGGATGGATGGATGTATATATGGATGGATGGATGGATGGATGTATATATGGATGGATGTATATATGGATGGATGGATGGATGTATGTATATATGGATGGATGTATGTATATATGGATGGATGGATGTATATATGGATGGATGGATGGATGTATATATGGATGGATGGATGGATGTATATATGGATGGATGGATGTATGTATATATGGATGGATGGATGTATGTATATATGGATGGATGGATGTATGTATATATGGATGGATGGATGGATGTATATATGGATGGATGGATGGATGTATATATGGATGGATGGATGTATGTATATATGGATGGATGGATGGATGTATATATGGATGGATGGATGTATGTATATATGGATGGATGGATGTATGTATATATGGATGGATGTATGTATATATGGATGGATGGATGGATGTATATATGGATGGATGGATGGATGTATGTATATATGGATGGATGTATGTATATATGGATGGATGTATGTATATATGGATGGATGTATGTATATATGGATGGATGGATGGATGTATGTATATATGGATGGATGTATGTATATATGGATGGATGGATGGATGTATATATGGATGGATGGATGTATGTATATATGGATGGATGGATGTATGTATATATGGATGGATGGATGGATGTATATATGGATGGATGGATGGATGTATATATGGATGGATGGATGTATGTATATATGGATGGACGGATGTATGTATATATGGATGGATGGATGTATGTATATATGGATGGATGGATGGATGTATATATGGATGGATGGATGTATGTATATATGGATGGACGGATGTATGTATATATGGATGGATGGATGGATGTATATATGGATGGATGGATGTATGTATATATGGATGGATGGATGGATGTATATATGGATGGATGGATGTATGTATATATGGATGGATGGATGGATGTATATATGGATGGATGGATGTATGTATATATGGATGGATGGATGGATGTATATATGGATGGATGGATGTATGTATATATGGATGGATGGATGGATGGATGTATATATGGATGGATGGATGGATGTATGTATGTATATATGGATGGGTGGATGTATGTATATATGGATGGATGGATGTATGTATATATGGATGGATGGATGTATGTATATATTGATGGATGGATGGATGTATATATGGATGGATGGATGGTTGGATGTATATATGGATGGATGGATGGATGTATGTATATATGGATGGATGGATGGATGTATATATGAATGGATGGATGGTTGGATGTATGTATATATGGATGGATGGATGGATGGTTGGTTGGATGTATGTATATATGGATGGATGGATGGATGGATGGATGGTTGGATGGATGTATATATGGATGGATGGATGGTTTAATGGCATATAACCTCAATTTTGGATATACACTGTCAATGTAAAGTTACATTCTAAAAATGTACAGGTAAAAGAATTGCAAAAACTTCAGGAAGATAAACTCTTCCAAATAAAGGTAAAGATCTCAGCAAATGTAAAATCAAATAGATATCCAAAGCATCAAATGCTCCCACAAAAATAATCATGATAACATTTTGGATGTACAACTTTTATTAGTCTGTCCAAGAATGAATTGTCTTAAACAGTATTTATTTACTGTAAGTCTTTATGGAAAGTAGATACATGTAAAAGAGGACTGAGTAACAATCGTTGGCTTATTTTGAGCTCTCTCCTCATTAATATTTACTTGAATAATGTGATTCATGTGAATAATGAAGGCAACTGTGCATACAATATTGTAATAATATAAAACAGTAACTTATAAACATTTACAGCAAAAACATGCTACTGTAGACTTGCAAAACAACAAATGAGAATGAATTAAACCACATTACAACACTATAATATATCCCAGAATTTGCAGAACTTTTTTAGTAGGATATCTCAAAATTTGTGGAAATTGTTTAGTAGTTTTTCTTGCCAGAAAAAATGTTTATACATGTATGATCTTTTCATTCTATTGTTTCAGAAAGAGTCCCTCTAAGGGACCGACACTCTACTGTCTGAAAAGAATTTCCAGGAATTCAAGATAAGACCATTTCTTCTTTTTAACTGAAAAGACCATTTCTTCTTTTTAACTAACAAGTTTTGAAACCATCTCTGATATTCTTGAGTGACAAGATTTTAAAATTAGCCACTGTGGCAGACATATTGTATGTAAGATCCGCACCATTTTAATTTAAGACAAGTTGGACACGAATTGAAAACTTTTGTAAAAACCCCATGCTGATGACCATCCATTCAGGAAAATTAGTGGCAAAATTTTCAATATCTTCATTGTGGCTGCCATATTTGAGTTCAGATCAGCACCATTTTAATTCAGGACCAACTATATATCATAATTAGTTTTCTAGTGAAAACTCCATGTCAATATGACTTTCCATTTTGGAGGAGTAGCAATAACAAGATTTTAAAGATGGCTGCCATGGTGGCCATATTGGATATCAGATTGACCCCATTTTATTTCATATTAAGTAGACATCATAAGAAATCTTGTGGCAAAAACCCCATGCCAATATAACTTTCCCTTTAGGAGGAGTAGTTATAACAAGATTTTCAAGATGGCCTCTGCGGTGGCTATATTGGATGTCTGAGTGGATTACAGTGGAACCATTTTCATTTAGAACCAACTAGACATCATAAGAAGTCTTTAGCAAAAGCCCCATGTTGATATGACCATCTGTTCAGGAGTAGTAGCAATAACAAGATTTTCAAGATGGCTTCTGTGGCAGCCATAATGGATGTCTGATCAGCATCATTTTCATCCAGAATCAACTAGACCTTGCGATGGATATGTGTGGAAAGTTTCATGTCAATTCTCAAAGCAGTTTAAAAAGATTAGCCAATGGATGACAGACAACAGGCAATCCCATAAGCTCTCCTGGTCTATGATCAGTAAAGCTAAAACTTGGGATCTTCAACGTGATTCTCCACAAAGCCATTCACTCAGTACAGGTGCCCTGTATTTGAGCTTGCTATGTTTTGACTGATCAGTCACTTCAAACTTTCTCAATTGTATTCTCACCATCACAAAGCCAATGGGTATCCTGGTTGTGTTGTTCATATCATTCCCTATTCAAACAAATGATGACCATACATAAAATAAATGGGGTGGAATCATCTAATTTGACTTGAAAATGCCAAGGGACAAGGGGAAAAAATTGATGAAGTATGGAATAATAATCACTTGAGGAAAGATCAACGTGCATAAGAAAATACTTTGCAATCAGAGATCTATATCTAACAATTAGTTATATAAAAATATACCTCTGCAGGGCAGTAATGAAAAAAATAACAGAGATAACAACCAAATTTGGTGAAGTTTTGTTCCTGCCTACTGTGGTGAGGTCACCAAAAGTATACAATGATGACCCCTATGACTGAGCTATAGAGTTACTAGGCAAATATTGAAAGTAAAAACATTTCAGGTCTTTATCACAATGGGCATTGGAGTAAAAGTACTGAAAAAGAGAAATTGATCAGTAACCTTGACCTTGTTTGACTGTGATACATGAGATATCATCAAATAATAATAAGTTACCATGGTTCATCCATAAACCTCAAACAGAAACTTATCAGTAACCTTGACCTTGAAGATAAAACCTTTCACTGTGATACACAAGATATCACTAAACTGAGAAACATAAGTGTACCATGGTTCATCCCTTAGCCTTAAACAGCTTTTAAGATATCAGATACAAAAGCAACAATTAAAAATATACCTGTGATCTCAAATCTGAAGACAGGACCCTAAATGTGGAATGCAACACATCTTCCAGTGACAATGTACAAGTGTACCAAATTTCATTTATTTAAAATTTCATTTATTTTAACCAGCTCAAAAGTTATTGAGCAGAAAGGAAAATGCCACTAAAACCTAAAATACTGGCCTGTGACCTTGACATTTAAGATAGGGCCCCCAATGTGGTACATGACAAATATAGCAAGTTTCATCCCTTAATCTAAAATGGCTCAATTGTTATAGAATGAAAAGGAAGATTGAACAAAATCTTCAAATACTAACCCATGACACTGACCTTAAAGACATGACCCCCAATGTAATATGCAACACACATGCTAATGATGCTGTTACATCTCTTAATCTCCAACAGCTCTTAAATTATAGAGATGAATGGAAAGTGATGGAAAATTCAAAATGCTAACCCATGACCATACCTTGAAGATACGACCCCCAACGTGATACATGATAAACAGTGTTGTTTGTGTGCATTCTATTCCAATGTTATATTATGTGATTTATATGTATTATGGGCCAGTGGCCTGAAATACTAAATAAATGTGTTGTATTGCAAAATCTAAGGTATAAGTATACCAAGTTTCAATAAAGTTGCAAGGGGTCTAAAGCTACAGAGCAGAAAGGAAAGTGTGATGGAAAACTTAAAATATTGACCTGTGACCTTGACCTTGATGACAGCACCACCAATGTAAGAAACAAAAGGACAACCTATGTAGTATACAACATGCCTTCTAATGATGATATAAAAATATGATCAAGTTTCATCCCTTAATCTCTAACAGCTCTTAGCTTATAAACTGAAATGGAAAGTGTGACAGAAAAATGTAGTTTTATGGGGAGGGGGGGGGGGGTAAAACTAATTTTAATTATACAATACTTACCTGTCACTTTTGCGCAGCTTTTCTTTTTTATGCTGAAAAACCACCATCCATTTCATGTTAATACATCCTCCCCCAGAGTGGAGAATTGTCAGTAAGACACAATCCACTCATGCACCTCACATTGGTCATGCACATTGGTCATGTGCAGAAAGGTCATCTTTGACAATACATCAGAATGGGCTGGGAGGATGGCATTAGGCAATATTGATGGGTAAGTATTGCATAATTAAAATTATTTTTACTCCCACAAAAAAACTACATTTTATTATAAATTTAAATTACTTATCCTGTTGCTATTGTGCAGCTGAATTTGTCAGTTAGGTGGGTAGGTTGATGTTGTTAAACAGAGAAAATAGAATGTACTCACTGTTGAGGGAGAGGTCCATGTTATAGAATGTTGGTGTCACTCTGGGCCACATGCTGTGCCACAACGATGGGTCCCAGAGAAAAAATGCCTGTGCTTGGTTGTGCTAACGAGCAGAGATAAAAGGAGGAGAATCTAATAGGGGAATGCAAAAATGATATCTTCATGATCTTCTCCAAGGAGGAGTGATTAAAGTAACCCATGAGGCAGCAAACACTTTAACTTCATGGGCTTTTAGTTTCATAAAGAAAAGGTCTTCATCGGTAAGGGACTTATACGCTCTTTTGATTGTGGTGACAATCCACTTTGAGATAGTGGCAGCTGAAATGTCTACGGCGCCCTTAAGAGGAAGGAAAAGACGCTTCCTACCCTTTCTTTTTCCTTTAGAGGCCTTAAGATAGAAATGGAGTACACTCAATTGGCATAAGAGTCTATCTTGATCATTCCGAGCACAGATTCGACTGAGGCTGGAATCTCTATAGGTAGTGAAGCTACCAAAGGAACTGAGTTGTAGCTAAAATCCTGGTTGACAAAGGAGACAAACGGAATCATAATTCCCATTAAACCGGAGACAGCCAGTGTTGATAGACAAGGCATGAATCTTGCTTCATCTTCTCACAGATGCTAGGGTGAGTAAAAACAAATTCTTGAGTGTGAGGTCCTGAAAGGAGGATTCACTCAATGGTTCATAGGGGGTTTTGGTTAAAGATCATAAAACACAAGATACATTCCATTTGGCTGTAAGAGAGCGGGAGACAGGTCTCTGCAGCTCAAAATACTTATTAAGATCAGCAAGGTGTGAATCCGAACCAATTGCTGAGCCATGAAAGACTTAAAGTGTGTTGGAAATGGCAGCTCTTTAGCACTGGATAGTGGACACTAAACATATTATGTTCTCAAACAGGAACAAAAGGAAATCAGCAACAGAAGTTAGAGGGACAGTTAGGATCAATGTGTTGCCTACTGCACCAATCGCAGAAGATCTTCCACCTGGCATCATAGACCTTGGATGTAGAAGTTCTCCTGGCCTGAATGATACAACTGGCAACTCAGCCTGAAAACTTGTTCTGGCAGAGAGATCGCTTGAGATGAGCAAAGCATGAAGGTTGAGAATGTTTGGGCTCTTGTGTAGGAGGGATATCCGGTGTTGTGACAGAAGATCCCTTCTGTGAGGGAGAGACCTGGGTCAGTCAATCAACAGGTCTATAAGATCATTGAACCACGATCGTTGGGGCCACAGAAGGGCTATAAGAATGATCTATGCAGTGAAAGTTCTGACTTTTTGCAGAACTTGAGCAGTCTGAAAAGTGGGAAGGCGTATGCGAACAGCCGATCCCACTAGAGACTGAAGGTGTCTACTGTCCATGATCCCTGGTCTGGGACAGGAGAAATGTGAAAGGGAAATCTGTTGTTGAGCCTGGTTGCAAACAGGTCCACCAGGGGTCTACCCCACAGTGTGAAAAGGGACTCTGTTAAGGAGCAGTGAAGAGATCATTCCGTGAGGACTTCTCTGCCATTCCTGGACAGGCTGTTCGCTAATACGTTCTTCTTGCCTGAAATTGGCAAACTCAAAGGCAATGTTCTCCGAGGTGGCCCAGCGAAGGAGATTCCAGACCTCCACACAAAGAGAAGGGGCATGTATACCTCCTTGACGTCGGAGATATGCTACAACGGACGTGTTCTCCTCAGAGACCATGACACATCGGCTTATTGCTCTGACGATGCACCCTTGAAGCGCTATCCGATCCAGTGGAACCTGGACTAAGTTCTGGTTCAGGAGGAAGATCATCCCCATGTAAACAAAGTCCTGTGATGGAACAAGTTCCAACTTCTCAAGGTTGGTTAGAAGACCCAACCGAGTTACCACAGACCAACAATGGAACAGATGCTGATGAAGGGACTAAACCTGAACATTGTGGATCTGCCAGTCATGAAATACTGGAAAATTCCCAGTAATCAGAGGTAGGCCCCTATCACTATCATAACTCAGGTGAAGACTCTGGGTGCGGAAGAGATTCTGAACCGCAGAACAAAGAATTGAAAAACTTCCTGGTCCAAGCAAAAACGGAGATGTTTGTGGTATGAAGGAAAAATCGGGATGTGCAAATAGGTATCGTGAAGGTCGATGGAGACCGCCCAATCTGACAGACAAAGTGCATTCCTGATTGAATAGGTGGTCTCCATCTTGAAAGGTTCCTCCAGAAGAAAGCGGTTTAAAGGTAAGAGATGGATTATGATGCGAAACTTTCCACCTTTCTTGGTAACCAGGAAGATTCGGGAGTAGAATGCAGAAGACTGATCATTCAGGACCCTCTCGACTTCCTCTTTCTGCAAAAGGGTGTGCACCTCCTCCCTCAGCTTCACCATTTATTGGACTGATGAAAGAACATTGGGGGCCTTGATAAAGGAGGTAGTTCCCGAAAATGGAGTCAGTAACCCTCGCTCACGATGGAATGGACCCAACCATTGTCCATGATGCTTTACCTAACCTCTCAAAAGAGACCTAGGCGAGCACCTACGGAAATGTTTGGGAGAGGGATGCATGGCAGGTGAGAGCTTTAGTCCCTAGGGGCTGTCCCCCCCCCCCCCATTCTTCCTATGGTAGGAAAGGAAGGAGGGTTAGAGAACTTCCTCTTGGGGCTCTGCAGCGATTTGTGCGCCGCAAACCCATCTGACAAGGAGAAGGTCTAGTTCGAGGTCGCAGATTGGACTGGGCACATGTGCTTAAAGAACTTGACGGATGGCCACTGAGGGCAATTCGCATTAACACGCTTCATGGTCGATTGCAATGGGCCAGGAGTGGTTGTGAAGGATCGATGTTGATGATCCAGCCAGTCTTGAGAAGCCATGGTAGGTATGAGGCCACTGACGAGGGTTTCAGCTTCCAACGGAGCAGACCTTAGAAGGTCTTTACTGTGGTTAAGTAATATCTTCAAGGAGTCCAGTGCAATGGCACGGCAGATGTGCAAAAATTCCGCCAATAATGTCATTGCAACACAAAGTGATTATTTATTGTAAGAGATATTTTTGGGTTCCCTAACTTGTGTAGTTTTTGTGATGTCCCCAAAATCATACATTCTATTTTACTTCAATTATCATCTTACTTTGTTGTGCCCTACTTTGAACTCTAATAAGATCCGAGTCTAACTTCAGTATCAGAACTAGATGTATACAAGTTTGCATAATCTGCAAGCAAATCTGTACTTGTGGATTCATTATTTAATGGAAGATCATTTACATAAATATGAAAGAGGAGAGGGCCTAAAACATAGCCTTGAGGGACCCCTTAATGAATAGAGCAAGTTTGTGAGCTAATATTGCCAATGGTTACTTGTTAAGACCTTTGGATTAGATATGATCTAAACCAGAGTAAGGAAGAATTATCAACCCTGTATCAGCACTGACGTGTTGTTTGTGAGCACACCATCCCAAATCTGATGTGTCTGTGTACAGAAAGGAGTGGGCTTCTGGGCTGTGAATCGGGACTGCAGTCATGAAGCAAGCCCGATCTAGCCATCAACTCACCTAGTGACAAAAATCAGATCCCAGAGGAATCAAAGTTGATATTGGGTCCTTCTGCCATTTCCAGTTTGCTAGAAGCATGATTTTGGAGAGGGTGAAAGTGAAGTCTCCTTATGGGAACTAGATCTGCAGCCACATTCGAGTTCCAAGGAGTGACAGGTAAAGACAAGCTGACAATGAGGGCTTGACCACAAGACCCACTATGAGGGACAGAATCTGAGTGGTCCTTTCTGGTGGGATGCGAACACTCCCTTGATTGGTAAGGAAATTCATCCTCACATACATGCAATCCTAAGAAGGGATGAGATCTGACTTCTCTAGGTTGGGGATTAGACCCAGATGAGTCACCATCGACCAACATAGGAATAGGTCCTCCAGGAAAGTATCTCTGAGGATGCTGTGCATCAACCAATCATCAAAATACTGGAAGATGAGGATTTAATGTAAGCTGTTATTACCACAATCCCCGTGCTAAAGGCTCTGTGAACAGAGGTGAGACTGAATGGAAGAGCTCGAAATTGAAATACTTCCTGGCCGAGATAAAACAGAAGTATTTTCTGTGAAGCCAGAAGATGGGGATGTGAAGGTATGCATCCTGCAGATCAATGGAGACCACCCAGTCATAGGGCCTTTTAAAGAATTCTTCCTGAGAAAATTTGTTTAATATGGAAAGATCAATGATGATCAAAAATATTCAGGAATAGAAACCTGGAGTTTGATCATTTTCTTCCTTTCCACTGCTTCCTTCTACAGAGGGGTGTGTATTTCTTCCCTTAGATAAACCAGTTTGGAATAGAGAAAGAAAATGGGGATCCATGATAGAGGAGGATGTTCCAAGAAGCGAAGCCAGTATCCCTCCTTTAAAGTGGAACGAACCCAAACATCGTCCATGATGCCTGATCAAACCTCCGAAAAGTGAAAGATACTGCAAGAGAGGGTGCAACTCCCTATGGCTGACGACCTCCCTCTTTAGACTTCCTCCCTGAGCCTCTTTGACTGGGGCTGCTTGTTTGTCTGTTTGAAGAACGTTTAAGGAGGTCATCACTGTTGGTCTGGGTGTTCGTGTTTTCTGGCTGGTTACAACAGGGCTAGAGTCACAGCCAGGGACAGGTTTTGCTGGTCCATCAAATCCTGCAACACTACAGAGGGGATGAGACCTCCAAAGAATAACTGCACCTAAAATGGTGCAGCCCTCAAAAGGTTCTTACTGTGATCCAGCAAGGCAGTATCCATGTGGAGGTGGAGAAGCTCTGCAGAGAGCGCCATTAACATGGAGAGCACGTGCTACTGCAGACAACAATTCCTCTTTTATGAGACTGAAGGAGGCAGCTGAAAGAGATTGGCATGGTAGGTAATCATCACTAGGGTTTGAGCCATAAGCTCCAAGGACTTTACCATGAGACAAGTAACCAGCCAATATCCCTGCTTGGGACTCGTCAGAGTCCAGGGAGAGGATAGTTTGAGGGACCATGCAGAGGAATGAACCCAATAACTGGAGACTGAGACCAGCGGCCAGAGCGAAGATGGGGGAGGGAGACAGACCACCCCTTCTGTTGCCTTGTGGACTCTTGGCACCAAGAAAACTTCTGCGCAAGCTCCAGAACCATAACAGATTATGGCAGCAGAAGATCTGTACGAGTAGGACCCAGAAATCCTCTCCACACTGGAGAGGATGTAAGTGTCATCATCCCAGAAGGCTTTGGGCACAAGTCTGGGGGATGGAGGTTGTAAACTTTGTTTACTGCTATATCAAATGTCCAGACTTCCTCCTCCTTCAACAACTGACCTGACAGGTGGAAAGGAACAGGGGCCTTAAATGGAAGCAAAGGACCTGCCGCAACTGGCTCTTCTGTGAACTCATTTGAGTTCACCAGAATGGAAAGGGCATCATCATCCTGAATCCACTTTTGAGGTGAGACAGGACTGGCATCCCTGGCACCCTCTCCTGAGATGGAGACATCGTGTTAGGGTTTGTGTCATCCCATAACCAATCACCAGAGTAGTGGGACTAACCCTACTAGCTGTCCTCCTTGGTGAATGGGATCACTTATCCCTTCTTGACAGTCTTAGAGGAGAAAGATGACCTGGCTTTTTTTTGTTGGAGCCAGCAGTTATCCTGAGCTGGTCTGCGGCCTGTCACATCCACCATACCTTAAAACCAAGGCAGAGAAATCCATGATGTCATGGGGGGGGGGGGGGGGGAAGATGACTCACTACCAGGTAAAGGGGGTTACCAAATCCCATAGGAATTAAATCTGAACATAGGGATGGGGGGTATGCAGAAGAGGTATTAACCCAATCCCTGTCTCCAGACCATTTATCAAAGCCTGATGTCCGGCTGCTTGATGGGCATGGTCCATTGACTGGTAATCAGTGACCAGCACTTGGAGCCTGGTGACTGGTAATTGACCAGTGTCTGGTGTCTGGTGCCCAGTGACCAGTCAAAGACCAATCTGGTGATGAAGATCTGACAGACGAGCAAGCCTCTGATATATTAGATCGAAAATAGCCACTCATCCCTGTTGTTGGTAAGGTGCAACTCACTTATATCTGTCACCAGCACCATGCCAACCTTGAAAGGGTGCTGCTCATCTATGCTTTGAGGGCAAGACTCACTCTCAGGCAGTTTTCCTCCCTTGGGAGGGTACGAAGAATCTATCTTTCACCAGCACTGATGGCATCAGAGCAATCATCAGGGATCCTTAACCTTTGCCAATTTCCAATCCAAGGAGATCGCTCCTTGTTTCTGTACCACAACCTTCTGCTAAGTCCCACACTTGATCTGTCCATAGACAACATATAGGACATCCATCTGTGTCTGCACAAAAAGTGTACAATAAACAGGTGGTGTGTGTATCCCATGGGACCTTCTTGTGCCCATACTTACCATCTGACATATTAATCTCTGAAAGAGAAATAATTACAACAACAACAAAAAACGGTTATAAAGAAAGGTTTAACAATTAACAGAAGCACTTCCTGCTGAGCATGGCACAAAAACCCTTCAAATTAGCAAAAGGAACTAAAAGCACTCAAGTAATGGAAGAACTTGGGAGAAAAACATTCAATCAACATAAAAAGGTGTAAGATTGACTGAAAAGATGTTTAAAAACAACCATGAAGGCAAATTTTGATGAGCAATCCTGGAATACATGTACTCACACGAAGCCCAATGAAAAAGAGAAAGATATTCTGTATGTTGGCTATGACAAAAGGAATCAGACTGGGATCATTTTCTTTTCTAATTGGAGAAGGAAATATTTATCTTGGGAAGAGAACATGACATCCTGGAAAAAGGTGAGCAATGCAACAAAAGCAGGTTTAAAATATCAAGTTTCATCCCTTAATCTCAAATGGCTTTAAAGTTACAGAGCAGAATGGAATGTGTGATGGAATGTTTTAAATATTGAGCCATGACCTTGACATTCAAGATAGGACCCCCAGTGTGGCATGCAACACACCTTCTAATGATGATGCATAAGTATACTAAGTTTCATTCCTTAATCTAAAACGGCTTGAAAGCTAAAGAGTGGAAAGAAAAGTGTGATGGAAAACTTAAATAGTGAGCCATGACCTTGATCTTGAATATAGGACCTCCAATGAGGTAGGCAACACACTTTCTAATGATGATATATGAGTAACAAGTTTTATTTCTTAGTCTCAAATGGCTTTAAAGTTATAGAGTAGAAATAAAAGTGTGATGGACAGTCAATTGGAAATGCAGATGCCATGTTCCCAGTTTTTCGCAAAAAGGTGGTGGTGGTGGTGGGGGGTAATAAGTTTTCAAAATATTTTTTAAGATTATTCAAGGAAAATAAAATACATAAAGAGCATTTTAGCAATGTAGTGCAGTCAATTCTGAAGTATACATAATTTAATGTAGACAAATGGAAAGAATGAATTAAGACAATTATATGCTTAGGTGATATATTACCAATATTTACAGGACAAAATTATCATTGAATCTCATGCATATATTTTCTTAGCAAATTATACAAAATAGACATTTTAAAAAATTAAGCCATGAAGCAAAATGCATATACTGGTAAGTTTGCTCATTTCCATTTCTATCATTCTAAGACTCTCTCCTTGGTAACAATAACAATGTTCATTCTGGTTCTGCAAGTTTATTCTATTTCTTTTTTATATTTTGATTTTTTAACTGTTGCTATAAATATGTGTACCATCCAAAATCATGTAAATTAGAGAAACCAAATATGTTTTGAAAAAAAAGGGGAAATCATGCAAAAGTTTGAGAAGAAATGTGAACAAATAATAAAGTGGTGGTAGACAGGAATGTTTTCCAACCTCCTTCTTTAATATTAATAAATGAACCACATCAAGTAAAATCTGATATGCAGTAATTAAGCTGAAATAGATCAACACACAAGGTGGGAAGGTGGAAGATTATTCCATTTCAGTAAGAAACATTTTGTCTATGAAATTCAAAAGCAGTATATCTTTAGTACAATGTCACAATTATTAATCTCTTGTCATTGATCACAAAACATGCTTTAGGTTTGACATGTCTTAGGTATGAAATGTTAAGGTTAATGACTCGTGATGCAAATTATCCTGGGTACAAAAAGTCTCAAGTACAATTGTCTTGGGTAAGAACTCTCCAGGGCACAAATTGTCTGGAGTATAAATGGAGGTGAATATGAAATGTCTCAATTAATGTTACATGGATATGAAATGTCTTGTGTACAAAATGTCTAAGTATGTACAAAATGTCCCTGGTACAAAAAGTCATGGGTACAAATTGTCTTGGGTAAGAAATAGTTTGCGTATGAAATGTCTAGGAATCGAGGATTTAGCACTTGTGTCAGTTACAATCACAAAGAAGTCAACACCCTTCAACCATGCCAGTTACACTGTTTATGTACCATATATACTTGCTTTTAAGTCAAGTCCAACTGCAAACCGCACAAACCAAGATCTGCTGTCGTATAATGTTCCAGCAGATCTGGGTGTATGCAGTTTGGTAGGGGTATTCAATAGAAGAAAAAACAACACAGACCCTAATCTACTTGCACATTATGCGACAGCAGATAAGGTTCTATGTTGTTTGCAATTGAACTCGACTTATAAGTGAATTGAAAAATTATTTAATCAAAGTTTAATATGAAAAATTATTTTAATCAAAGTTTGAATTACAAACTAATGGATATTTTTTCTTTTGTACTAAAATTTGTACACTCATTAAAACAGGTAAGGTCCATTTCTCCTAACCTCATTAATGTAATGCTTGTATTGATCGATTATAAAAGTCAAAAAGTTTCCAAACTTAAAATTCACATTCACTTTCTTGCAAAAGAAAGGCCAGATGGAATATAAAAAGTACAAAATTATTTATCTTTTCCACCATGAACCTCTCTTTTGATGGAACATTTCCTTAATATGTCCAACAAGAAGCAGCTTTGGAATCTAAAATTGCCAAGGACATTTCAAGGATCTTTGAGCATGATATTGGCAAGCGAGTTAGCAATATAACATTGCTTAGTAAACCAAATCAAGCTAGACTGATATACCACAAAAACTGTTAAAATGAAGCACTTCCCATTCACTTTCACTGATTAAACTATATCATACTATGGTAAATACCAGTAGGTGCTTTCTAAACTATATCATACTATGGTAAATACCAGTAGGTGCTTTCTAAACTATATCATACTATGGTAAATACCAGTAGGTGCTTTCTAAACTATATCATACTATGGTAAATACCAGTAGGTGCTTTCTAAACTATATCATACTATGGTAAATACCAGTAGGTGCTTTCTAAACTATATCATACTATGGTAAATACCAGTAGGTGCTTTCTAAACTATATCATACTATGGTAAATACCAGTAGGTGCTTTCTAAACTATATCATACTATGGTAAATACCAGTAGGTGCTTTCTTCATCTGTTACAATAACAACACATTTCAACAGACGATTATTATTGCATTATAAATGGTCACAAAAATATGTAGCCCTAAATCTCTCTCTTTTTAGCACATTCTTTGTAGGTGGAAAAGAAAAGGAACACAGAAAAGATAAATTTTAATTGCAAGAAGGTTTGCTGGGGTACGAACCATTTAAACTTCTGTGGACAGCCTGGGATTTATGTTGTTTCTTTTCAAATTCCAATCTTTTCTTTGCTGAATAGAAATATTTTTTGCTTCAACCTGTTTCACCCACCCACTTCCCATCTGTCCATATGTCAAAAATATAACAGGTGAAAAATGTTCTTTCTTCATAAGGAACAAAAACAAAACATTTTGACTTGAAAGACAATGTGAGCCCCACCCCCACCCCATTAATACCTGATTACTCATGACGGTGTACATATAGCACAATAATGAATGCATCCAGTAAGTACTTGGCACAGATGACTAATGAAGTCAAGAAGGAAGACATAGCAAGCAACATTAACCTGACTTATCAATACCAAAATTAAGTTACTTTTAATCAGAGACAGTCTAGTGAGATCAAAATTTGTAACAAATCAAAAACTGTATTGATTGATTTTCCTTCCCTCTGAGACAGTCGAGTGAGAGCACAATTTGTAACAACTCAAAAACTGCATTGATTCACAAACACAGAAATCCCACAACATGAGTCTTGTATTTGTATGCCATCTTCTCGTTTGTGGCCTTTCCTATTGCATTTTATATGTATTCCTACCAGATATCCATCATGCCCTGTCCTCCCGCAACACCATCAACTGTAATTACATAACTTCTGTGTAGCTAGACCAAAAAGGCAAATGGTTTCTCACAGAAACTGAGGCTGTCCAGAGTAGTTGGGGTAAGTTTTACACGTCCATCCAAGACATGACATTGTACACTACCATCCCCATTGGGCTGCTACTAGCCATTCTATTTAGAGCTGCTTTAAGCCAGTGTAATTAGCAGTATGTCTGAACTGGATAATAATAATGACTTTATTTAGAGAAGGTAACTCAATTAGTTATAGGAACTTTATCTACCTTGAAGCCATCTGTTATGTACAATATATGTAGTATATACAGCACATTGTGACAACAATAAGGCTTAATGCTAAAGAATTCAGTTATTCTGAAAATCAAACAAAGTTTCAAGTTTGTAACACATGCACAAGCATCTGAGAGCACATAAAAATGAATAAAATATATTGTATGGAAAAATTCATCTGTGAAAAAGATGTTTAAGCTAGCATAGAAATGCAGGATGTAATTATATTACTTAGAACTGTTCAACTGTCTTAAGATTTCATCCATTTAAAACATTGATTATGAATAAAAGAAATGCCAGAAGCTTGCCTTATGTCACTGGGAATAATGTTCTATACCAGTGGACCAGTATATTGAAAGCTCTTTTTAAACAATTCCTTCTTTGGCTTTGGAATAATGTAATTCTTAGTTCTAACAGACCTTAAATTTGGAGTACCATCAGCATCTCTTTGCTGAAAAATATTGCTTAAGTAGACCGAAATGGCTTTTCTGGACACTTTATATTTACATTTGGCCTTTCTAAAGAATATTCTTTCATATATTTGGTAAAAACTTTATGTACCGGTAATTCATTGCATCCTGAAAATTGTCTATACATTGATCTAGAATTAAATGGCAAGTCCTCTTTTGGAGTCTTAAAAAGTTTTATTATGTTTGAATTAGAGGCATAACCCCAAATTACATTACAATAATCCAAATATTGCTGATTTTAACTTTTATGAAAGATGACCGTATACTGAAAGGGAATAATGTTCTGATTTTCTTAACTAGCCAAAGATGAGAATGAACCGTTTCTAAAACATGTTAAATGTGAATAGACCAGATTAGATTGTTGTCGACAAACACACAAAGAATTTTATCATGAGAAGTCATATTAGGTTAACATTGTCAAATAGAACTTGGAGTTTGTCACTACCTAGCCTTGCTCTTTATTGTTTTTGTTGTAACTAGTAGGGCTTTTGTTTTTGCTGTATTTATAATCATGCTGTTTTCCTTGCACCATACTTCAAGTCTGTTAAGAGCATCTTGCAAGTTATTTTCAAGTTCAGTTTTGGTTTTATTTGACTCAGATAATGTAATGTCATCTGCATAGAGGTCAGTGGAAGAAATTGAATTTCCTGTCTTAAGGGGTAAGTTGTTAATAAATAGAATGAATAACAGAGGTGCGAGGATAGAGCCCTGTGGTATTCCACAATTCATATTTTTACTTTCAGAAAGGTGACCATTAAGAGATACTTTTTGCACTCTATCAGTTAAGTAAGAACTAAACCAGTTTAAGAACTTTTCATTACATTGATAGATTTTCAGTTTTTCAAGCAAAATGTAATGATCTACAAGATCAAAAGCTTTACAAAAATCAACCATAATAGTGACAACCATTTCTCCTTTATCCAATGCTTGTAGCCATTTATCAATCATAGACATAAGTGCAGTTACACATGAGTGATTCTGTCAAAAGCCAGACTGATTATGATGAATAAGATTATAAGTGTTTAAATAGTTCATAAAAGAATCATGTACATTGTTTATCTAGTAATTTGGAAAGATAAGGGAGGATAGAGATTGGTCTGTAGTTATTTACATCATCTTTTGTTCCAGCTTTATGCAGTGGCGTTACCTTTGTAGTTTTCCAAGTCTGTGGAAATTTATTAGACCTAAACTCCTACTTTGCTGCTGTCTTATATCTTCAAAATAAGGAGAGAGAGTTTGATGTTTTGTTTGAAGTTTAAAATATGATATTTTGGAACTGTGCAAGCAAGCAAGCAAAATACCTACATTTGGGACCACAAGTTTCACCCGCCAAGCCAAGATTAACTACAGAGGCTTGACATCTATGACAGTGGGATGAAAGACAGCAACTTCAAAGGCATAACCCCATGCATGGCCTGTATAAGCAATCTGTGACAATGGGATGAAAGACAGCAATTTCAAAGGCATAACCCCATGCATGGCCTGTATAAGCAATCTGTGACAGTGAGATGAAAGACACCAACTTCAAAGGTATAACCCTATGCATGGCCTGTATAAGCAATCTGGGGTGTATGTTAGGCTGGAACTTGCATTAACTCTATCCCTACCACTGACATGTATATCTGCTGCATACTACTAACCGCCATAGTGGATATATCCTCTTGCAGGTTATGTGCATAAGACCTTAGTAATGAATAGATACATTCTGTATGTTAATTTCAAAACTGATCTGATTAGTCAATTATGGACATTAGAAGGAGATTTAACCAATCAAAATAGAGTTAAGAAATGATGGTTCTTGCTGTGAAAGACATCATATACTAAATATGTTTACTAATAGTGGGAGTTTCTGGAATTTGTACCACATGAAAGTGGAGACATTTATGACTTTTGCTAGAGATTCGGAATTGGAGGTTTCTGGTTTTCAGAGGATGAAATTCATAATATTGAACTGAATGTTGGCCATGATACTGAACTATCATCTTTGTTCATTTTGTCTGAAATTAAGACAGAATTGGATAATGAAGACAGTGCAGTGAGGACATGAGAGCCTCATGCTCCACATGTCACTGAGTTCACTGAATTTAGCATCGATCTAACTTTCATTTTTTAAAACAGAAAATTAGGAGATAGATTTCTTCTTGAAATATTTTCCCTTGGAATTAACTGAAGGAATTGTAGCTGAAACTAACAATTACACAGCAAAATGTATGGAACTGAAGCCTGATTCTCTCTGGCAACCCACAACACTCATAGAAATGCTGGCCTTTCTAGAAGTACATCTTGTAATGTCAATCTAAAGGGTGCTCAGACATATACATAAGCCTTGTGATCTACATGGCCTTTCCAGACACCCAGCATTGCACAAATTATGTTTAGTTTTTTATATCAGTAAAGTTGAAGCTACTTCTCATTTAAGGAGACAGAGCTTGTGTATTCATTGAAAGCAAATGAACTAAAACTTCATAGCTAAAATTACACTAATGAACCACTGGAGCCAAGTCCATCAATTTGTTTGCACTTGTTATTCCTCAAGATAACAATTTTAAATGTCACTATGCAATTCTTCTTCGATAGTACATGCATTTAGTACAATCCTCTATTGTTTGTAATAATAAAATCAGTCAGCACATGACATTTGCACAGTCCCAAACACTACATCTGGATTAAAAAGAACAAAATAAAATCAGTCAGCACATGACATTTGCACAGTCCCAAACACTACATCTGGATTAAAAAGAACAAAATAAAATCAGTCAGCACATGACATTTGCACAGTCCCAAACACTACATCTGGATTAAAAAGAACAAAATAAAATCAGTCAGCACATGACATTTGCACAGTCCCAAACACTACATCTGGATTAAAAAGAACAAAATAAAATCAGTCAGCACATGACATTTGCACAGTCCCAAACACTACATCTGGATTAAAAAGAACAAAATAAAATCAGTCAGCACATGACATTTGCACAGTCCCAAACAATACATCTGGATTAAAAAGAACAAAATAAAATCAGTCAGCACATGACATTTGCACAGTCCCAAACAATACATCTGGATTAAAAGGAAAAAAATAAAACAAAAAGAAAGAAACAATAAAAAATTGCATTTTATTGGAGTTTACAAGCTATTTTTGAATGTATCACAGCAAATTTTGAAAAACAATCTATATATTAGCCACAAGCAAAAAAAAATTGAGATTTGTCTACAGTTTATGATTTTGACAAAAAATTAGGCTGACCCTGTACATGGCTGTTACTGTGATGTCTGCATCTTTCATGTATTGTAATTAGTAGAGATAATTAATCTGTCAATTAGCTTAATTTTAGTGTTACAGTATGTTTATGTTCAATTTAAATGAAATGGATTTTGTTACCGATCTTGTGGAAGTCAGGGGGGATATAAAAGTCACACAGACAGAAGGCAGTTGTAACTTGTATACACACATGGTTTCAGTACATTAAATTATCCAATTATAAGGAAAAAAACAAAAAAATTGGCCCATATCCCCATGTCATCTACTGAAAACTTATGACTTGGCTCCTGCAGCATCAGGCTCTGGTAGTCAGCCTCAATACAGCTGCAGCAGTAACCTCAGCAGCTAGGCAGAGTAGTTTTATCACTACAGTAGCCCTGGCAATTAATGAGTTAAAAACATTTATCATTGAGATGGAAGGGGACAGCAGTCTGAATGCAGACTATATAATCATACCAGAAGGACTCTACACTATTCTCCTGACTGGTAGAGATGCATCACAAATGGAGATACTAAATCCAGTCTTAAACCCAATTATGGGTGTCTGTTTATCCACAGGGATCATAATTATAATTTCTCACACACAAATATTATCAATGCTGAAGAAGCTAGAACTTTATACCTCATGGCCAAACAAATAAAAGGAAAAAAGAACCTTGATGAAAAGCTATCCTTGCTAATTCAGGAAATCAGACTTCCCTAATTATCATCACCGTGGATGCTCAACCCTGTATCGATTTAGATAATTCCCTAAGATTTCAAAAATGGAGCAGTTAGATTCCAAGAGTGAAACCACAAAGTCTGGCATTTACCTAGAGCTAATGTAGTGACAAGCATATGGTTGATGGGAGCTTCAGACTCCAGCAAATCTGACAGCTCAAACACCAAATTGAGCAAGAACAAGAGTCAAGGTCTGTTCCTTATAAAATGTTGCATAGGCGTGTCAATGCCATCGATGGTGTAGAAACCACCCTTATTACATCCAGTCTGGTATGGTATGTGGTATATGTCTATTTGCTACCATTATTGCTGCCATGTTGTAATGTGGCTTGAAGGGGCCACTACAGCCTGTTGAATGGTTGGAATTGCAGGTAGATTTATTAGCCGACACCTCCAGGTAAAAGCGATATAACATGACAAGATCCACATGCCAGCTGATGCCAAACTAAATAGTTTCTCAGACCGCACCTTCAGGGCCTTAAAAGATGGACACATTGTAGCCAAAGAGTTCAAACTAGTCTTGGATGAGGTTGACAAATACCACCAGATAAAAAATGAAAATGCTTAAGAACCCACAAGCAAACCCTGCTGTGACAATCAGTGAGGAGGCAAAAAAACTATCTCATCCAGTACAGTTGCACGGTGGTCCATGCTTCTTTCATAAAAAAAACTGGCTGAAGATTCACAGTAGAATTCCAGCACTTTAACAAAGAACCTGCTCCACCTCCATATGATGACAGATAAAAAAAACCCAGGTGCTCCACCTCATGAATGTTCACATAAATTTAGTTTTTTGCCAATTGTCCAAAACCACCAGTGTCAATACTGTTTGTGCAGTGTGTGTTAATAGCTGTGACTCACATCTTGAATCTTCTCAATACTTTATTCTTCATTTAGTATGTGCTTTACTTTTGTAATGCATTGTTCTGACTTCTGATGTGCCTAATGTGCAATTTATAATTGGATGCATCACGCAAAAAGCATTTTATTAACACAAACCTCTTTGATCTTAACGTGCAAAGTACTATTTGCCTGCGGCTGGCATTCTTTGGTTTAGGAATTCAAAACTTTTAGGCTGTCATTGATCTAAGGCTGGGGTGTTGCTGGATTCTCTGCATTGAAAAGTATTTCTCAAGTAAACTGGGGCAGACTTAACAGAAACTTTATACATCATTTTGACTTTTCTAAGATGAAGACATTCTTAATAAAATGTAGAATTTTAAAAATATCCATTACCTCTAGAATGTTTCCAGTTTGCCCATCTAGTATTATTTTAAGGCACATTTTGGGAAATGCCTACTGGTGGAAACATTGTAAGAAATAAATACCAATTAAAGAAGTCTTGTCATATGAAATTCATGTTTTAATTTAATTTTTTAATTCAGTTTCAATGTTATCATCATTAAAGTGATATGCCCTCTTCTATCCAGATGTGAACTAAGTGAATTGACTCTCACAGTGACTCCCTCAAGCACTTTCATGAAAACCTAATTAAGTGAATTGACTGTCACAGTGACTCCCTCAAGCACTTTAATGAAAACCTAATTAAGTGCTCACTCAGCTGCTAAGCTGGATTTTTTATTCTGACAACTCTTTAGAACTTAAAGGTAATTTGGCATGAAGACACAAGCTAATTGACAGATTAATTATCTCTACTAATTACAATACATGAAAGATGCAGACATCACAGTAACAGCCATGTACAGGGTCAGCCTAATTTTTTGTCAAAATCATAAACTGTAGACAAATCTCAAGTTTTTGCTTGTGGCTAATATATAGATTGTTTTTCAAAATTTGCTGTGATACATTCAAAAATAGCTTGTAAACTCCAATAAAATGCAATTTTTTATCGTTTCTTTCTTTTTGTTTTATTCTTTTCTTTTTAATCCAGATGTATTGTTTGGAACTGTGCAAATGTCATGTGCTGACTGATTTTATTTTGTTCTTTTTAATCCAGATGTAGTGTTTGGGACTGTGCAAATGTCATGTGCTGACTGATTTTATTTTGTTCTTTTTAATCCAGATGTAGTGTTTGGGACTGTGCAAATGTCATGTGCTGACTGATTTTATTTTGTTCTTTTTAATCCAGATGTAGTGTTTGGGACTGTGCAAATGTCATGTGCTGACTGATTTTATTTTGTTCTTTTTAATCCAGATGTAGTGTTTGGGACTGTGCAAATGTCATGTGCTGACTGATTTTATTTTGTTCTTTTTAATCCAGATGTAGTGTTTGGGACTGTGCAAATGTCATGTGCTGACTGATTTTATTTTGTTCTTTTTAATCCAGATGTAGTGTTTGGGACTGTGCAAATGTCATGTGCTGACTGATTTTATTTTGTTCTTTTTAATCCAGATGTAGTGTTTGGGACTGTGCAAATGTCATGTGCTGACTGATTTTATTATTACAAACAATAGAGGATTGTACTAAATGCATGTACTATCGAAGAAGAATTGCATAGTGACATTTAAAATTGTTATCTTGAGGAATAACAAGTGCAAACAAATTGATGGACTTGGCTCCAGTGGTTCATTAGTGTAATTTTAGCTATGAAGTTTTAGTTCATTTGCTTTCAATGAATACACAAGCTCTGTCTCCTTAAATGAGAAGTAGCTTCAACTTTACTGATATAAAAAACTAAACATAATTTGTGCAATGCTGGGTGTCTGGAAAGGCCATGTAGATCACAAGGCTTATGTATATGTCTGAGCACCCTTTAGATTGACATTACAAGATGTACTTCTAGAAAGGCCAGCATTTCTATGAGTGTTGTGGGTTGCCAGAGAGAATCAGGCTTCAGTTCCATACATTTTGCTGTGTAATTGTTAGTTTCAGCTACAATTCCTTCAGTTAATTCCAAGGGAAAATATTTCAAGAAGAAATCTATCTCCTAATTTTCTGTTTTAAAAAATGAAAGTTAGATCGATGCTAAATTCAGTGAACTCATTGACATGTGTAGCCAAGTCATATAGGAAGGTATAATAATAAGTCCATTTGTGTAAACCTTATGTTGATATAGCCATCCATTTCTTTGGAGCAGAGATAACAATATTTTCAAGATGGCCACCATGATGGCCATACTGAGGGTCAATTTGCTCCATTTTCATTTAGGACTAACCAGACCTCATAAAAACTCTTCTGATGAAAACCCCATGTCAAAATGACTTTCGGTTTAAGAGGAGCAGCAATAACAAGATTTTCATGATGGCCATCATGGTGGCCATATTAAATGTCAGATCAGCACCATTTTAATCTAGGACCAATAGGACATTAGAAGAAGTCTTCTTGTGAAAACCCCATGCTGATACAACTTTCCATTTTGGAAGAGTAACAATAACAAATATTTTCAAAATGGCTGCCATGGTGGCCATATTGGATATTAAATGTGCACCATTTCCATTTAGGACCAACTTGACATCATAAGTCTTCTGGTGAAAGCACAATGTTGTAATGACCAGTGATCTAGGAGAAGTAGCGATAATAAGATTTTCCATTGTGGCAGCCATGCTGAAAGTTAGATTGGCAATATTTTCATTTACAACCAACTAGACATCATCTTTCAGTGAAAATCCCATGCTGATATGATCATTCTCTCAGGAGAAGTAGTGATATCAAGATTTTCAAGATAACCATTGTGGTGGCCATATTGGATATCTAAGCAGCACCATTTGCATTTAGGACCAACTAGACATCATAAGATGTCTTTTAGTAAAAACCCCACATTGATATATGACCATCCATTCAAAAGGAGTAGCGATAACAAGATTTTCAAGATGACAGTCATATTGGATGTGTGAGCAGCACCATTTTCATTTAGAACCAACTAGTCATCATAAGAAGTCTTCTGGTCAAAACCCAATGACAAAATGACTTTTGTTCAAGATAAGATGATTTTCAAGATGGCTGTTGTGGTGGCCATATTGGATGTCAGATCAGCACCTATCAGGAGGTGAAGCAATAACAATATTTTCAAGATGGCCACTGTTGTGGCCATATTAGACATCCAATCACCACCATTTTCATGGATTTTCAAGATGGCAGCCATATTGGACATCAGATCAGTACCATTTTCATTTAGGACCAACTAGACATCACAAAAAGTCTTTCACTGAAAAACCCATGTTGATATGACCATTCATTCAGGAGAAGTAGCGATAGCAAGATTTTCAAAATAACTACTGTGGTGGTCATATTGGATGTCCAAACAGCACTATTTTCATTTAGGACCAACTAGATCATGGGATGAATGTGTGTGGAAAGTTTCATTGCAATCCTCCAAAGAGTTTAGGAGATTAGTAGCAATAATAAACTTGTGCTGAAAGATGGACTATGGATGATGGATGAAAGACCATCCCATAATAAAGCTCTTCTGGTCTATGACCAGTAGAGCTAAACACTATGGGAAATCTAACATCTGCATCTTCAAATGACCATAACATGTACAAAGTTTCATGGCAACCAGTTGAAAACTGAGACTAGTTGCATTCACAAGATTCTATCATACACTATATCAGGCTCCAAGTCAAAAGGAGCAGCAACTCTAAAACGAGTTGCAGGAAAACTGGATTATCAATATGCACAATAAATGATGACCATAACACTAACCAAGTTTCATGGTGATCTACTAAAATCTGTACAACTATTTGTGTTCAGAAGATTCTGTCATACACTACATACAGCTGCAAGCAAAAAAAGGCAATAATTCTGCAGGAGCACAATGATTTGTTAATATGCACATCTTGAGATGATGACCATAACATTTAGCAAGTTTCATGGGAATCCTTTGAAAATTGTGAGACTAGTTGCATATTCAAAATTTTGTCATACAATGCATTGAGTCAACAGCTGCAAGTCAAAAAGGGCAACAACTGAAACTAAAATTGCAGGAACAAAGTAATTTGTTGACATGCACATCTTCAGATACATTCATAAAGTTTCATGGTGATCCACTGAAAACTGAGACTATAGCTGCATTCTCAAGATTTCATCATACACTGCATTCAGCTGCAAATCAAAAGGGGCAATAACCCTTATAAAAATTGCATAGACAAAGTGATTTGTTGATATTTGCATCTTCAGATACAATTATCAAGTTTCTTGGTGATCCACTGAAAACTGAGACTAGCTGCATTCTCAAGATTTCATTATACACTGCATTCAGCTGCAAATCAAAAAGTGCAATAACTCTTATAGAAATTGCGGGAACAAAGTGATTTGCTGATACATGTATGCACTTTTTTTTAGTGATAACCATCCTAATTACCAACTTCCATCAAAAACTACAGGACTAAGTTTCATTCACAAGATTGTGTGATGGATAGAATAATGGAGAGACAAGAGAAGTTGTATATACATCTACCTCTAAGTAAAATGTTTTTTTATTGCTTATTTACATCAACCACATATCTAGTCTACAACGTTTTAAAACAATTCCTCTTAGCTGTAAGAGGAGAAGCAATGATAACCTAAATTCTCAAAATATCCATTTTTTTTTTACCATTTTCAATCTATTTCCCCAAAAATGGGCCTGAGAAGAAAAGTAAAACCTCATTGCATATCTACACCAACCACATATCTATCCCACAAAGTTTCAATAAAATCCACTAAGTGATCTGAAAGGAAACGAGATGAAATAGTCAAACAAGACTTTTCTGATAATTTTTAATTGAATTTCCCCCCAAAATGGGCTTGAGGAAAAAAGTAAAGCCTTACTGCACATCTAAATCAACCATATAGCTATCCTACAAATTTTCAATACAATGCTCCAAACAGTTTATGAGAAGCGATGACAAACTCATGTCACATAATACCCCCTTTTAGACAATTTAAGAAATTTCACCAAAAATGGCCAAAAGAAAAAATAAACTTATTGTGCATCTACAACAACTACATATCTAACCTACAAAATTTCAATAACATCCTCCAAGCAGTGTGTGAGGAGAAGCTATCACAAGCTTTGTCAATGATGGACAAACAGAAAGACAGACAGATTGATGAAAGGATATTGAAATTTTCCAACCTGGAATTTTTTTAAAAAATCAGCAGTTGTTCCGCAGTATCAATGTCTTTACTTCCACTATCATCAGAAATACATTATCAGTCTTAAGTTCTGAAAAGAGTTCAATTTGAAGTCACCTTCTTGGTTACCCACCTGTCAAAATAACCTTTATTAAGGCTACTTTAAAGGAAATGATGTGGCAATATTCAAGATGCACCATCTTATATCAGAATTTTAAATTCATAAATGAATATATTGCATTAAATTTTTTAATAAGCATTACATTAATGGAAAACTCCTAAAAGAAAATAAAATTTGGAAAAAAATTACCTAAATATGGGTTCACAATAACCTGCCTTTCTGATCCGTAAATTGTCCTGATGTTGTTCAATGTATCACACACAGCACTGCCTGTATTTCTGCTGAATTCAGATCCTTCATGATTACAAAGTTGATTTACTGATCCATATCAAAGACAATTATCAACTAAAAATATCACCTAAAAATACAACAAATCTTCTCTTCATAATTGTTTGACTGTAAATCAATTCAATAAGAATAAGACAAACAATATAAATTGTTGGTCCACACAATAAGGAATCCAAATACATGTTATGTTTCTCTAGGAGGCATACATTTGATTACCCCATGTTCTATGGTATTTCTTATAAAGTGGGAATATTGATCCAGAGGACTTTGGATCACAGAGTGAAAATTGGTCTGTTTCCTTTCCCAGCTTCCAATACATGGGGCATTGATTAAAGCTATATAAATCTGAATGCTTTCAACTTCAAACACAGCACAGTCCAAATGGTTTCCTATTTAGGATACTGGTCTGACCAAAACACAGCACAGTCCAAATGGTTTCCTATTTAGGATACTGGTCTGACCAAAAGAAGAATTGGCTACCATATATACCAGTATCAAAAAATACCCCTTCTAAATATATACATTAAACAATACCCATTCTATATATATATATATATATATATATATATATATATATATATATATACATCAAACACTACCCATTCTATATATACATCAAACAATACCCATTCTATATATACATCCCACATGAATAAGTCTGTAAAAGCAATTGAAAATAAAAAAAATTTCTTCGCAACAAATGTTAAAAATCACAAACATACATACCTCCCTTAAGGTAATTTGAGCAAAATTATGATATTAATAGGTTCATGTAATAAAACAAAGTCAAATAATGTTCCACAAAATTAAGGAGTTATTCAGTTGCAAGTCAGACTAATGTATGGAAAGTGGGGGATTGGAGAGAAGCTTTAGAATCTATCATGTACTTTGGACCATATAGTTGGCAAATAAAATCTCTATCTGATAGTGTTTAGTAAAGTTTCCTAGAATGCATGAACCTTCAGGGGAATCACTACCTGGGTTCCCATTAATTAGGCTTTGTCCCTGGGGAATCACTACCTGGATTCCCATTAATCAGGCTTTGTCCCTGATCACTGAGAGAATGCTTAGGTGGGGTCCAGCAAAAGCAGCACACCCCATTTTAAATTCTGGGTACTGGCCTAAGGTTTATGTGCTTAGATACGTGGTTTTTACAAGTTTATGTACAGTTTCACATTTCTATTTTTCCCTATGTGTTCCATTGGATATTTTACCCCTGTTCTTTTATTACAAACTTGGGAATATTTTTATTTACAAATCGACATTCACCAATACATACAAGACAAAATGGCCTCAAGAACACAACAGAAATGAGTGAATGTGATAGGTAAACCATATGCTGATATCATTAAATATGATGCATCTTGATTCATTTTTTTGCCATGAAATTAAACCATATAGGAAGTACCATATATACTGGCATATAATCTCGGTTCAGATGCAAACAACGTAGATTCTTATCTGCCATCGCATAATGCACTGGCAGATCAGGGTCTATGTTGTTTGTTCTACTGATTGGTCCTTACAAACTGCATAGACCCAGATCTGCCAGAGTATTATGCGACGGCAGATCTGGGTCTATGCAGTTTGCAGTTGGTATCAGATTATATGCGAGAGCATATATGGTAATACAGAAATTTAATAGCAAGACCTGAATCAGTCTGGGAGAATCAACTGCCACATGCATAGAACTAATCAAAATAATACACAGTGGTATGTACCCAATTTTTTTCATGGTTTTCATCCTCATGGTATATGAACTCTGTCCTGGGCCATTGGATTATTTACACCAACTGTCTGGATTTTGATGCCATGGTACAAAAGACAATAGCTTTCCCAAAAAGCTTGAAGGCTCAGCTATATTCAATTCATTGCTTGGTTTAGAAAAAAAGAAACTTTTTAAAAATTTTAGTGACATGGGACATGAAAAGTAGGTCCAATAATCCATTTGAAGCAGGAATGATCTTTTCATGTTTAATAGATATGTGATAACTTTATGGTGGGATTTTATTTATGTCTTGTCACTGTTGAGCATAACTGGATTTCTAGGACTTTTGAAATCCCAATGTTATGAATTGGGCACAGTAAAACTTTACTACGTACTCATCCCTGGGTCGAGTAGATGCAGATTCACACCTTGAGAATAAATCTGAGTGCATTCTATACCCTTAACAAGCGTCCAAGTTCAAGATCACTTAACATTTGGCATGTGTCAGTTATAAATAACCTATGCCTAATCAACCTACTTGTTGTCAGTCTAGAACATGTTGCAAAGGAAACAACTTCATTTTTTTTATGCAGGTAACGTATGTAAACTTCATATTACAATGGGTAAATATTATGAACATATTATGTTGCAGTTTCACACTTAGCCCTTGATTTCTTAATGGCGTTTGCATTTAACAGTGACACTTTTCAGTAATTAAGGCGTAATTTTGATATGGAGAAAGTTTCCTTTCAACAAGCTGTCACACATCTTTATGAGTCAGAACTCTGTGATGTTAAGATACAGAGAGTGTCAAAATGTTTTCATCTGGTCAGGCAATCTTACAGTTGACCCTTGTCACCGCTATTACTATTATTATGAAGCTTTACTGATACATTGTCATGCCAAAGGGAAGATGCCAGCAGATATTTCTGTAAGGATGTAATTACTTTTCACAAGAAAAATGTTGCCAACTTACATTCAAAATGAGTATTTTAAGTGTCTCAGCCAATTCCCACCAACTTTCACACAATGTGTGCTGTTGTAATCTATTTATTAAAAAGATAATGTCAAGACAACAGCTGATTGGTCAAAATCTAGTTGAGGTAGTGCCCTAAAAGTGTTCCAATTCTTTTGACCAATCAGCAGTCTACCTTTTTATGGCACTGGTGTGTAGCTCTCTAGACCAAAATGGATCATTTAGTACAAAAGTTGGTGGAAATTGAGACTGTTAGAATTCCTTTAAATGCAAGTTACTGACATTTTTCTTGTGAAAAGTAATTACATACTTATATAAATATATGCTGGCATCTTCACTTTGACGTGACAATGTATTAATAAAGCTGCACAATCCTGAAAATATAGGTGATCTGTGGCAAGCGTAACAAAGTCTGACTAGATGAAAATCATAAAATGTTGACATTCTCCGTCTCTTAACTTCTCCCATATCTAACTAATAAAGATGTGTGATAGCTAAATGTGAATACCACTAAGAAATCAAGGGCTATGTGTACAACTGCAATTTCTCAAGATACAAGCCTTGTCTCTTATTATAGGTTTATCTAAAAGGCCATGTATTAGAACATAATATTTTCATGGCTTTTACCCATGTTAGTATCAAGCTTGCTTCAGGTACCTATGGTTCTTTAGTAAAAGCGTAAGCAGTGTAGTAGAGAAGTGTATTGTGTTGAATATAACAAGAATAGGGATGAGTAACTCTTGCAACTCACTCGTCCCAGGGACGAGTGCTTAGGAAATATTTTCCTCAGCACTGATGGTTGGTAAGATTTATCTGGCTGATTTGAGCTTACAGGTAGATAAAAAAGGATGCTCTTTTGCAAAAAACAAAAGATATGGTGTATCTGTACCTATTACTAGCCCCCTGGGTACAGGTCTGAGAAAACAGTATCTAAAGTTTTTTGGGGGGTTTTATTTGGGGAAGGAGTAACATGCCACTAAGCCTAGAATAGTGAATCCTGTTAAGTACTTTCAAAAATGTTCATGTTCTGCATGGCAAATATGTATACAACTATACCACTTTATCGTGGCACTAGTACCTAACAGGCAATTAAACTTATCAATGTGAATTTTTTTTAAAGTGAAGCCTAAAAGGATCATGTAGTATAGTGCCCACATGCATTTTTGATGGTGGACCATTTCAAGAAGGTGGAGTTTCATTTAAGTACTGCACAGCATATATTTTTCTTTTTGCCATTTTATGTCCAGGAAAAATCTGCAAAATGAGGAACAGGAAGAATTGCTGAATACTTTTTCTAATTTTTATTTGAAATATTTTATATAACATAGTGAATTTAAATAGTTATGTGAGACCTGTAATTGGACAAGTTGTGCTATCACAAGTTGCCTTACTTACATGTTTATTAAACATTACAAGCCTATACCTATCAATTACATGTATTGATGAATTCTTATGGTGCAGATTCTGCAAATCTAATCTTAATAAAAATCACGATACACAAAACATTTGTAAAATTTCCAATTGAAAGGTAGACTGACATCAATTGGTTTCATAAATATGCATGCCAGCATATAAGCCTTATTGGTGTGTACAAAAACACACAAGCAACAATTTGATTTTGCACCAATCTGTAATTAACACCTTCTTAGCCAAATGAAACTGATGTAAGAATAAACCCTCATGCCACCTACACCAACATGAAACAATTATTGAGTGCCTCATCAATATTTCAGTGTGGCACTTCAGCCAAAGAGGTGTCCTTTCTTATATGGATTTCAGGTACATATTCCTCAAAACAGTTGAAACACCTTCTGAAATGAATAAACTCTATGCCCTGACACAGAGCAAACTTATAAAAAACATAGTTATTTCCCTTTTTTGCTTTATAAAATGTTTGAAAATATTAATTCAATTAAATGTCAAAATGTGTTATGTAAACTAAATGATGTTAGATTTGTATGCCCTGCCATGAATGAAGAGGGGCAAATAGCCTTACTTTATTCAGGCTGTACATCTGTATGTCATATATCTGTCCTGCCATGAATGTGAAAGGTACATATAGCATTACTTTTCCAGACTGTCCATCTGTATAATAATAATAATAATAATAATAATAATAATAATAATAATAAAGTCTTTATCTTCCATGAGGTCTTCTAGTATATACAAATATTTGAAAGTAAATGTACAATGAAGATGCACTGTAGCAGTTATTTACAATTTATTAAAAGGAGAAGTTGAAGGAGAGGGAAAAGAAAAGATAACAGTATGATATTGTGAGGAGAACAGAAAAGGGAGAAAACTGGAAGAATGAAAGAATATACTTATTAATCATACAGAAGTATCATGTAGCCATTTTCTTATTCTATGATAAAAACCATTCAATGCTTTTTTCATATCTTTAGGTAAACTACTCCAAATCAATGGACCTTAATATGCAAAACTTTTCCTAAATAATTCTTGTTGTGGTTTTGGCATTTGCTCATTATTTCTTGACATAGACCATAAAAAGGTTGAATTTGGATTTGCTTGCTGTGGTTTTGGCATTTGCTCATTATTTCTTGACATAGACCATAAAAAGGTTGAATTTGGATTTGCTTGCTGTGGTTTTGGCATTTGCTCATTATTTCTTGACATAGACCATAAAAAGGTTGAATTTGGATTTGCTTGCTGTGGTTTTGGCATTTGCTCATTATTTCTTGACATAGACCATAAAAAGGTTGAATTTGGATTTGCTTGCTGTGGTTTTGGCATTTGCTCATTATTTCTTGACATAGACCATAAAAAGGTTGAATTTGGATTTGCTTGCTGTGGTTTTGGCATTTGCTCATTATTTCTTGACATAGACCATAAAAAGGTTGAATTTGGATTTGCTTGCTGTGGTTTTGGCATTTGCTCATTATTTCTTGACATAGACCATAAAATGGTTGAATTTGGATTTGCTTGCTGTGGTTTTGGCATTTGCTCATTATTTCTTGACATAGACCATAAAAAGGTTGAATTTGGATTTGCTTGCTGTGGTTTCAGTACCGAGGACACTATTCATTTGAAATTTTGTACACAAGTCTTTCTCTTAAATATCCTTTCTTTGATTGAAAGCATTCTAGTTGGTCCTTTGTATGAATATAGTCTGTATAGTCTGTATAATTTTCACAAAGTATGATCTTAATTAATCAGTTCTGGAGTCTGAAGAGTTTAGTCAGATAAGTTTGGCAAGAGTTTCCCCATACCATATTATAATAATCCAAGTTGGGCTGAACATAGCCTTTATAAAACCTAACTCAGTGAGAAATATGGAGGAAGTATTGACTAACAGATAGTAACCAGAGTGTTGATGAGACCTTTTTCATTACATGTCTAACGTGTTCATTCTATATTAGGTTCTTATCGACATGTACACCGAGAACCTTATCACGTGTGACAACTTGTAGTGAGGTATCATTGTAAGGTCCAATCTTGCTTCAGATAATCTTGATGTCTGTTGTAATCAGAATACTTTTAGCCTTTGATATAATTAGATACAATATTCCATTCTGTTTACACAAAGTTTCCAAATCAGCTAGGGCACCTTGCAAATTTGTAGTACAGCTAAAGAGAACTGTGCTTCAGAGAGTGTGGTATCATTAACATAGAGATCTATAGTTGAAACATTGTTTTGCAAGTAAACAGGCAAATCATTGATAAAGATTATAAACAGGCGGGGACCTAGTATTGAACCATGCGGAACACCATATTGTACAAGTTGATCACTTGAGTGTAGCCCATTTACTATGACTTTTTGATACTTCTCTGTGAAATAAAATGAAAACCATTTTATAGCAGTCTGTCTAAATTTATAAATGTGTAGTTTCGCCAGAAGAATTTGATGGTCGACTAAGTCAAATGCTTTCCTGAAATCAACTAAGACTGTCCCTACAAGCTTTCCATCTTCATCTAGGGTTTTCAGTCATTTTTCTACTATTGATATTTAAGCCATTCCACATGAGTGACTGTGCCGAAATCCTGACTGATTTAAATGAAATCAGTTGTTACTTACAAAGAAATCCATTAAACAGACATCTTCATGTTTTTCTATTAATTTGGAAAGGATTGGTAGAATTGAAATTAGTCTAAAATTGTTAACATTAGTCATAGATCCAGTTTTGTGAATTTGGGTGATTTTAGCTACCTTCCATATGTGGAAGAACTCCCCAGTTTTAATGCTATGATTAATAAGGTATTTAATGCTATGATTAATAAGGTATTTAATGCTATGATTAATAAGGTATTTAATGCTTTGATTAATAAGGTATTTAATGCTTTGATTAATAAAGTATTTAATGCTATGATTAATAAGGTATTTAATGCTATGATTGAAAAGGTATTTAATAAGGTATTTAATGCTATGATTAATAAGGTATTTAATGCTATGATTAATAAGGTATTTAATGCTTTCTGCTATAATGGTAAAGGATGTTTTCAAAAGTCTTGGGACAATTTGATCCCATTGCTTTTTAACAGGTAAAGTTCAAAGATATATTGGAATACTGTATCTATCTGAATTTCAGGAATTTTCGATAAGTGCATCAGAGGGTAGTTTATTTATTCAGTATGCATTTACCACGTCATAGTTTGCATCAGTTGATGGCTCTTTTAATTTAGCAGGTACATTTGCAAAAAAATGATTAAAATATCAGCTATCAGATAAGAATCAATGATATCCCGTCTTTCTTGTGAAATAGTCTTAACACCACAAAATGTTTCACTTTTACCTGGCCCCAATTTTGTTATATTTTCAAACAGAAATAGGATCCTTCTTTTCATTCTCTATAATTTCCTGGCAGTATTTTTTCTTAGTTTTTTTAATGAGTTTTGTAACTTTATTCCTCAAAGTAATCTCCCTCATGTCCCCTTGCTTTTTGTATCTAGTTCTCATAGCTTCAAGAATATCAGCCATCAACCCTTCTGGTGGGTGTGCATACTTTACCCTTTGGGTTTTCAGAGGCAAGCGTTGATCAACTACATTTAAGAGAATACTTAAGGTCTAAAGGGCTTTATCTGGATCATGAAATATCTGCATTGTATCCCATTGTACTAATTTCAGATCATATACAAAATTGTCCACGTTGAGGTTTTTAAAAGATCTGTGGTGTAGTTGTCTTTAGAGGGAATCATTTTACTTGTACAGGTGAAGAATGTTGAAAAATGATCACAGAGTCCAATTTTAGGTACGGAGATGTTTATTACATTTTCAAGATTACAGCTGTACTGCAATATATATGATCAAGAAGAATTGCAATCCATCTTTCCCGTGGAAAGCATCAAACAGATCTACACACCCAATATCCCAGTCTTTGGCCAACCTTTCTGTGATCAAGTTTATGTTCTTCACATCAGTATCACCATGAAGGCAACATTTGCAGAAGAAAATTTAAGTTTTTTTAAAATTTCAAATACTCAATAAGTTGATTTATTTTAACTTACTTTGAAAAACAAGAGGATTTATTGAGCACTTTTTGAAATAGCAAAGATGAAATATTATTTTAGGGGGGTTTCGATAACCAATGTGGTGATTTTGGAAGATATAATTTTGCGGTATTTCCAACACTGATTTTTTCTGTTTCTAGGTAAGGACAAATTCGTATGCCAAAAAGGTGTAATGAAATTTGGTCTCTAAGCATATAAGGTTTAGTATTTTGGGCCTAAAGTCTACACTGTATGCAGGACTAGTTGGTATAGAGATAGTTTGGTAGTATACAAAAGAGTAAATTTTGTTCATCTGAGATAAAGCAATATTGTTCACTTGCCTCAACATAGCGGCTTTCTAAAGAGGAAGTTCTAAATTCTCTGAGACAAGGTCTAAGTCCCAGACTGTGAATCAGATATGCATTTGCTGGTATGGTTTACAAGCTGACCTGTACAAAACTGAATCCAAGTCATGTTTAGATCTTGCTCAAGGCCTGTATAACCAAAGCAAGACCTTCCAATCTGAATCAGTGTTTCCCATGATTTGTATTAAATCAAGGACTTTTTTTACATTTGTCTCTGAGGAATCTAACATGTGGAAGGAAAGTTAGCTTACAGTCAAATATAGCCCTAAAAATGTGGATTCCTCCCCAACAAGGACAAGAGAACCATTAAGATAAAGTTTTGAGTCATGATGAATTCAATGTAATTAGCAGAAATGCATGCAAAGTTTTAGATTTAAAAAATCTGAACTTGTTTTTTTCTGCCCATTTCTAAAACTTATGTTAAGCTTACATATAGTTGACATGCAGTAGTTTCACATACTCTTTGATATTAACCAGATCAAAACATTGTTGACATATAACAAGCAGTCAGTGGATTAAGACATTTCACTATACTGTTAATTTTCATGTTGGAAAGGTGACTGATAGCTTTCAGAAAATGTTGGTAGGTGGGTGGCCCCATAGACTTTGGTTAAATAGGTCATTCATTATGTCATACTTCCATATGGTGTCATAAGCTTTCTCGAAGTCGAAAAAGATAGCAACTATATTTTCTTTTTTTATTAAAGCTTCTCTAATAAATGCTCAAGTCTGACTAGATGTTCTATTGTGCTTCCATAGCATCTGAACCCACAATGAAGGTGTCACAGTAGCTCGTTGGACTAAATATACCAGACGAGTCTGTCATTTATCATTCATTCCATGGATTTGCAAATACAGCTTGTTAATGATATGGGATGATAGTTGGAAGGGTCTGTATGATCCTTTCCTGGTATAGGTACTGTTGCTATAGGTACTGGTATAGGTACTGTTGCTATAGGTACTGGTATAGGTACTGTTGCTATAGGTACTGATGCTATAGGTACTGGTATAGGTACTGATGTCACTGTTGCTTTCACCAAGATTGCAGGAAGTGACCAGTTTCCCAAATTTTATTGAAAATGTTTAGTAGCTTACTGAGAGCTGTATCAGGTAAGTGTTTCAGAAGTTGATTTTGGATATCGTCTGGACTTGCTGAAGTGTCATGGGAATGATCAATAGAGTATTGTAGTTCTCTGAGAGTATCATGGGAATGATCAATAGAGTATTTTAGGACTCTGAGAGTATCATGGGAATGATCAATAGAGTATTGTAGTTCTCTGAGAGTGTCATGGGAATGATCAATAGAGTATTGTAGTTCTCTGAATGATCAATAGATTATTGTAGTTCTCTGAATGATCAGTAGAGTATTGTAGTTCAATAGAGTATTGTAGTTCTCTGAGAGTGAAAGGTTTATTGTAATCTTCAAAAGGTACCTTTTCTTTCAGGTTTTAACGTGTCTGAAGTCTTTAGACCAATTCTATCATGAATTTTTTTTAAGAATGCTTCAGCCAATGTACTTGAGATTTCTGGTAAAAAAAGGAGCGGCACCAGTCAACAAAGTTTTTCATCCATCTGCAATACTTGGATCATCCATTCATTATCTAGAAACAGATCAATCCAAGCCTTTCAAAAGTGAAAGAGTCTGTCACCTACTGGGGTATTGTCAGTCAGCAACAAGACGATGTCAGTTGGAGAGACAATTCCTGTGCAGCCTGATTCTTAGCATCTTCAATACAGTCTCCAAATAGCAGGGGAGATAAGAACAGCAACTAGTGCATGGTAACTGAGTGGCAAGGCTTGAGTAATGAAGAACAGAGGAACGCATCCTGTCTCATCAAGTCACGATTACACAAAGCATCATTTTTTCAGACCAATGGTTGACAATCAACTTAATCTTAAGGAAATGAAACAGTAAATCGAAGGAGGGATCTTCATTCTGATTTCTCTCTACTCACAAGAGAACTCAGCCAGGAAAATGCAACTGATTCAAATCCTGTACCAAGATTATAATAATAATAATAATAATAATAATAATAATGACTTTATTTAAAGAAGAAGCTCTTTTGGTCAACTGAACAATCTTCCATGAGAACTTCTACACTTACATGTATATATTGTACAAGTTTTACAAGTTGTGGTGTATTTAAACAACAATTGTTACGACTCTATGGTCTAAGAAAAATGTAACAGAAAGAAAGTGAAACCAACAAATCAAGTAAAAATCAACAAGCAATTTATTACTAGATAATTAAAATGAAAAATCAAAAAGTCACTTACAATAATGTGTTTTGAAATCCTAATAATCCAATAAGAATGATTGTTCTAATCACAAGTCCTAAATATAGAATGTTCCGAATTCATGGCTGTGTCCTTGAATGTTATGATGTGCTAATGGTCTCCAAAGTCCTGATGTACTAGTAATCTTGATGTGCTGATGTCAAAATGAAGTATTCCAAAATATCTGAATAAGTTCACTTAAATTCCAAAATCATCAATTAAAAATCCAAAATCCAAAAGTTTATGAGCACTGTTATAATCCAATGAATATTTAAAATAATTCCTCTCTTAGAATTTGGAATGAATTTTCACAACTGTAATAGCTCTTTACAAGACTGATGGTAATGTCAAAACTGAATAAATGTCCACCAAACATGGCATATATAAAGATTGGTCACATGACAGAATGTTCTAGAACATGTGTCATCTTAATGGAATTTTACTTGTAAACAAAAATCAACCTTGACCTTCAAATTGAGAAAACATATTGATCAAAACAACCTAATTCAAGGACACTAGTTAAACATGTTTTTCCTGATAACATTAAGATTTAAGCAAATATTAAAGTGAAGAAACATTTATAATTTCCTAAAATATTTATAATATTATATAAACATCATACATAACACCTCCCCTCATAAAGAAAAAGAAAGATTTATATAATAAAGCTTTCTTTTGAATATACATCTAATACTACAAAAACCAAAAATACATAAGAACATGTTTTATGATACTGGACTTAATTACATCAAGCAATATTACATTTCTAGGCACGTGAGAGTGCATCTGCAATCACATTGTCTTTTCCCCTGATGTGTTTGATGTCAATGTTATATTCATGCAACATCAAACTCCATCTCAACAATCTCCGATTTTTATCTTTCATTTTGTTGATGAAAGTAAGGGGATTGTGATCACTGTACACAATAATTGGAGAAAGAGCTGAGGTAACATACACTTCAAAATGCTGTAAAGCCAATATCAAAGCCAAACATTTCTTCTCAATTGTGGAATAATTTTTCTGGTGCTTGTTTAGTTTTTTAGAAAAATAACACACAGGGTGATCCACACCACTTTTGTCTTCCTGAATCAATACTCCACCAACCCCTACATCACTTGCATCAACAGATAATTCAAATGATTGGCTAAAATTTGGTGCAGAAAGAACTGGTGCATTCTTAAGCATGGCCTTTAACTTGTCAAAAGATTCCTGACACTTGTCAGACCAATGAAATTTGGTTTTCTTATTCAATAAACTTGTCAAAGGTTCAGCAATTTTGGAAAAATTGGAACAAAATTTCAGATAATATCCAGCCATACCTAGAAATCGCATCAGTTGCTTTTTACAAATTGGAACTTTAAATTCAGAGATAGCTTTGACCTTAGCTTCTATAGGTTTAACTTGACCTTGTCCCACAATATGTCCTAAAAATGTGACACAAGCATGGCAAAACTCACTTTTGCTCAAATTAATTGTCAGATTCGCATCGCTGAGTCGATCGAAGAATTTTCGAATGGTTTCCAAATGATCTTCCCAGGTGTTGTTGTAGATAATGACGTCATCGATATAAGCGTCACAATTATCAAGACCAAATGTTATCATGTTCATCAGACGTTGAAACGTTGCAGGCGAATTTTTCATTCCAAACGGCATAACTTTATATTGATAAAGTCAATCTGGAGTTGCAAATGTTGAAATTTCTTTTGCCCTTTCCGTCAGTGGAATTTGCCAGAATCCTTTTAAAAGGTCAAACTTGGTGACATATTCTGCATTTCCAATTTTATCAATGCAATCGTCCATTCTTGGGATTGGAAATGAATCAGTTTTGGTGACACTGTTGACTTTTCTATAGTCAGTACACATACGGAATGTATTATCTGGCTTGGGAACAAGAATACATGGTGAACTCCAGTTACTTTTACTTGGTTCTATGAAATCATTCTCCAGTAAATACTGAATTTCTTTCTTCAGATAGTTCTGTTTGAGAGGATTCATCCTATAAGGATGTTGTTTCACAGGCACAGAATCTACAATGTCAACGTCATGATAAATTTTACTTGTTCGTGTTGGAACATCAGGAAACAAGTGCTCATAGTCATGTAATAGCTGTTTTAGTTCATTTCTTTCCTGTTGTTGTAGATGTGAAAGTTTCTGGTCTAGGTTGTTCAATATTTCTGAATTCCGAAGATTGGTTATACCAGAGTCACTATAGTCTGATTGTATTCCATCGTTGATATCTTCACTGTGTTGGACAGGTACAACTAAATTAACTGAATAATTAGCTGGGCTATCTCTGTCAAAATATTCCTTTAACATATTTATATGACAAAGTTGTTTCTGTTTCCGTCTCCCAGGAGTGTTAATGATATAATTTAAGTCATTTACTTTCTTTTCAATGGTATAAGGACCATAAAATTTAGCCTGAAGAGGATTCTGAGGTATGGGAAAGAGAGCGAGAACTTTGTCACCAGGTTTAAAACTCCTTTCCTGTGAATTTCTGTCATACCTTAATTTCATTTTTGACTGGGTAGTGTGAAGATTAGTTCTTGCTACTTCACAGGCCTTTGACAACTTGTACTTGAAATCAGAAACATAATCAAGAAGATTAATCTTTGAGTCTTCATTTGAAAGAAGTTTCTCTTTCAATAATTTCAATGGTCCACGGACAGTATGACCAAAAACTAGTTCAAAGGGACTAAAACCCAACGACTCTTGAACTGATTTCCCTAACAGCAAACAACAACAAATGAACGCCCTCATCCCAATCCTTTTCTGTATCAAAGCAATATGATCGAATCATATTCTTCAAAGTTTGATGAAATCTTTCCAAAGCACCTTGACTTTCAGGGTGATAGGCAGAAGATTTAAACTGTTTAATGCCTAATTCATGCATAACTTGTTGGAAAATTCCAGACATAAAATTTGACCCTTGATCCGACTGGACAGATTTGGGAAGGCCAACAAGTGTAAAAAACTTCACCAAAGCTTTCACAATAGTTTTAGTTTTTATATTTCTCAGAGGAATTGCTTCTGGAAATCTTGTAGATGTACACATGATGGTCAACAAGTATTGGTTGCCTGACTTGGTTTTAGGTAAAGGACCAACACAGTCTACTATTATTCTACTAAATGGTTCATCAAATGCAGGAATAGGTTGCAGATGAGCCTTAGGTATTTTCTGATTGGGTTTTGCTACCATTTGACAAGTGTGACAAGATCTGCAGTATTTAGAAACATCACTTTTGAGTTTCGGCCAATAAAAATGATTCAAGATCTTGTGATAAGTCTTACGGACTCCTAAATGACCAGCCAAAGGAGTTTCATGGGCTAAATTAAAAATTTCCTGTCGATATGACTTAGGAACAACAATTTGATAGCTCACTGACCACTCGTCACCAGCGGGTACATCAGGTGGTCTCCATTTCCTCATAAGGACCCCATTTTTCACAAAGTAACACACTGGAACTTGTGTGGCTTCAGTTTCACTAATAGCCCTCTGAAACAAACAAGATATCTTGGGATCTTGCTCCTGTTCAACGACAAGGGATTGTCGTTTGTCACCCTGATTAGAACAAAGAGAATGAGTTGCCAAAAGAGGATCACTGTGATCAATACCGTTTGATTGATCAATACCTGAGGAAAAAGTGACCTCATCAAAAGACTGACCAATACATGTGTCAGCTAAAGGAATAATATCCTGATCAACATCGCTCTCAAGAGCTCTTTTTGCCATAGCTCTAGTAACTGCACAAGCAGGGTACAAATCAGGGATTTCAGTTTCGACAGGATCAACTTTCTGATCCAAACAAGGCTTGTCAGTTACAAGTGGATTAACCACAACCTTATCTCCAGCTAGGTCATTGCCTAGTAATAAATGAACACCCTCTATGGGTAAAGAAGTCACTGCCCCAACGGTCACAGGTCCAGAAACTAAGTCTGATGCCAAATTTACACAATGAAGAGGAACATTTACAAAGCCGCACTCTACTCCCTGAACAAGAACGCTTTCACTTGAAGAAGACTCCTCAGACAAAGGCAAAGTACCTGATAATAAAAGACTCTGAGAAGCTCCAGTGTCCCTTAATATTTTAATTGGGATAGGTTTGGCAGAATCACCAATAAGTGATATAGAACCTTCTGACATGAATGGTTCATAAGCCTCCAAAATAGAATCAGACAGGGGTTTGTTTGACCCAACAAATGTATTGCTTTCAATACAAGACCGTGACCTTGACCTCGTAGAAATAAGAGCATTTGGAAAAGCTCTGTCTTTTCTCTGTTGCTTATTTTTCAACTTGAAGCAATCAGAAATAACGTGCCCTTTCTTTTTACAATAAGTGCGCGTAGGAAGAGATAAGGATTTCTGATCAGTCTTATCAGATGTTTGATTCCTAACAGTTGTGCTGTTGTGAAATTTGGAAGTACTCGAATGAGATTGAAATGGTTTTTTACCAGAAAACTGCTGAGAGGACGATTTATTACCAAATGAAATTTTGTGAGTCAAGGAATAATCATCAGCCATACGAGCAGCATTTTCTAAAGTTTCCACATTCTGCTCGTCAAGATCGGTTTTAACATCACTATGGATGCACCTCTTGAACTCTTCAATTAATACGAGCTGTCTGAGGTTATCATAAGCTTGATCAACTTTCTTGGCTGAGCACCACCTATCAAATAGTTGTTCTTTATCCCTTGCAAATTCGACATGAGTTTGTCCAGTTTCTTTTCTACAATTCCTAAACCTTTGTCGATATGCCTCTGGTACCAACTCATAAGCTTTCAAGATGTACTCCTTAACCACATCATAATCAGTGCTTTGTTGTACTGACAGTGAAGTGTAGACTTCGCGAGCTTTGCCAATAAGTACACTTTGTAATAACAAAGTCCAATGCTCTCTGGGCCATTTCAAGTTTTCAGCTATTTTTTCGAAATGAAGAAAGTATTTATCTACTTCTTTTTCCTGAAAAGGGGGTACTAACCTAATATATCTAGTAACATCAAAACCTGAACTTGTATTTAAAGGAGTGGAGTGTGCTCTGTTTGCCAGTTCTAATTCTCTTAACTTAAATTGCATTTCCCTTTCTTCTCTTTGCATCTGCATCTGCATTTGTATTTGTCTATCTTCTTTCTCTCTCTCTCTCTCCATCTGCCTCTCTTCTTTCTCTCTCTCCATCTGCCTCTCTTCTTTTTCTCTCTCCATCTGCCTCTATTCTTTCTCTCTCTCCATCTGTATCTGCCTCTCTTCTTTCTCTCTCTCTCTCTCTGAATCTGAAGCTTTGCCAATTCTAAATCCATCTCGTTCTCTAACTCTAATTCCCTTAATTTCCTGTCAGAACCAGATACAGGCTTTCTCTTCAAACTTAAAGCACTATTTTCAAAAATTCCCTTTCCTACTAAATACTGAATCAAAATAATCTTTATCTCCTGTTTTGTCAATGATACTTTTGCCTCAGATAGACTGTATTTTCTGGCAAGTTCGAGCAACTCATCCTTTCTCATGCACTCTAACCCCTCCTGGGTAGGTTTTGAAATGAAATTCTGAACATTAGATGCCATTGTAAATGCTTGTTGGTTTCACACAAAAAAATTTCTCTATATAAAATCTTTGCCAAAGACAAAACAAAAAAAAATTCCAAGACAAAATCAATATGAATTTCAAAAATAACTTTAATATCTCTAATATGCTTTAAAGAAATTCAATCCCGGACGAGCCCCCAATTTCTGTTACGACTCTATGGTCTAAGAAAAATGTAACAGAAAGAAAGTGAAACCAACAAATCAAGTAAAAATCAACAAGCAATTTATTACTAGATAATTAAAATGAAAAATCAAAAAGTCACTTACAATAATGTGTTTTGAAATCCTAATAATCCAATAAGAATGATTGTTCTAATCACAAGTCCTAAATATAGAATGTTCCGAATTCACGGCTGTGTCCTTGAATGTTATGATGTGCTAATGGTCTCCAAAGTCCTGATGTACTAGTAATCTTGATGTGCTGATGTCAAAATGAAGTATTCCAAAATATCTGAATAAGTTCACTTAAATTCCAAAATCATCAATTAAAAATCCAAAATCCAAAAGTTTATGAGCACTGTTATAATCCAATGAATATTTAAAATAATTCCTCTCTTAGAATTTGGAATGAATTTTCACAACTGTAATAGCTCTTTACAAGACTGATGGTAATGTCAAAACTGAATAAATGTCCACCAAACATGGCATATATAAAGATTGGTCACATGACAGAATATTCTAGAACATGTGTCATCTTAATGGAATTTTACTTGTAAACAAAAATCAACCTTGACCTTCAAATTGAGAAAACATATTGATCAAAACAACCTAATTCAAGGACACTAGTTAAACATGTTTTTCCTGATAACATTAAGATTTAAGCAGATATTAAAGTGAAGAAACATTTATAATTTCCTAAAATATTTATAATATTATATAAACATCATACATAACACAATGCTATAAAAAGAACTAGATAATTGATCTACTGCTACAATAAAATATGTACAAGGCTTTAAAGATGAGTAAATACAGGATTCATACAAAGATTAGTAGTGAACCTGTGTAAAACATTACAGGCGAGTACATCAAGAACATTGTTTTAAAGAAGAGTAGTACTGAATTACACAAGATCATACAAATGATTGTTTCTGTAAATGTTGACTAAGAAGCTTCTTAAAACCTAGGGAAGAGTCAGTTGACCTTATATTGGGTGGAATGGAATTCCATAGTTTGGCTCCAGAAAAAGCAAAACTCTTTTTATAAAACTCTGAATTTGGTTTAGGTAAATATAAATTGTTGTTTGAGATGGATCTTAGTTCATACGTATATACATTTTCCACAAATTTAAAATTACATTGAAGATAATCAGGATCCAACACATGTAAGGATTTGTAGACTAGTAAACCCTTTTGAAGCTGAGTTCTCTGTTGAAATGGAAACCACTTACAGGTTTTAAAAAAGATTTGTTGATGGTGTTATTCTGAATCTGCATCAAGAATAAATCTAGCTGCTCTTTTTTGAAATTTCAGTAGTCTTTCTTGATTTTTTGTATCATTATCACCCCAGATAGAAGAGCAATATTCTAGATCTGGCATGATATAGGCATTGTAGAATATCTTTCTCTGTTCTTGAGAGAGATAAGATTTTATTCTCTTCAAAAGATAAAGCAGTGAGTTTACTTTTTTAATGACCTTATTAACTTGCATTTTCCAGCACAAGATATTGTCTATCATGATGCCAAGTAGTTTTTCATTTTCAGAATTTGAACTTGTCATGTTTTTCTGCATCATAACATATTGTAGGGATCAGACCACACATTCATTTTCCATGGACATCAGTGTTAACGTTTAAGAAAATAAAACTAGTGTGTGCACTAGATGACCCAGTACACAATACATGTACTTCCTGATTGAAGTAATTAAGCACAAACTTTCTGAACAATCAAATTTATTTGCTTTGTAGCACATTTTCTAGATAAATGTCACTAAAACGGGGTACCAATAAAAGCTACCTTAATGCTCAGTTTTGCACCCGGTAGGCACAACAAGATAATTGAAGCCAGGTGCTAGAAAAAATCTAAAGCATGTATATGTGTATATGCACAGACAGAAGAAGTTAAAAACACTGATAATAGTCTTGGAAAATTAAAAAAGAAAAAAATCCAAGCTGATATTATAGCCAATGGCACAATCTCCAAATGTAAGTACAGTATCCAATGTTCTTCCAATTTGAGACTGGTACCTGATTCAATTAATAATTATTGGTCTGATTCCTTGTAGCAACCGACCTCGGATCATGTGGTGGGAAAGCTATGGATGGATGGACCAAACAGGTTCATGTAATAGCCCAATTGGGAGACAAAATGACTGTCCAATTGTGGTCCAGCCCAATATGGCTACCAACCTCTGATCAAACTATATAAAGAAATGGCCAATTGGCTGGCTAAGCAGGCTGGTCAGACACTGGAACAGTGGAAGAAGTACCTGCCTGATGTGGCTGCTGGAAGAAAACCCAAGATGTTGGTCAGAAACTCCATGTACTGAGTCTGACAGGCACACTGGCCCTGCTCTAGCATGCAGGTGAACATGCATCCAATGGGCTGCCCAATGTATTGATGTATTCTTCTGACATATCCATAAGTCAGTTTCAGAAAGGTGGGAAGACTGGCAAGATAAGAAATCCCTTAATGACAACATCTGTGAAGCAGTTGTTTGAATAATTCTTCTCATCTGCAACTTTAGCAGAAAATCATATGGTGGAAAAAAGTTTACATCCAGTCTTCTTCCAATTACTGGAAGTAACTGTAGCAGATTGCAAAATCTGGGTAATCTTGGGAAGGGGAGGGGCCAAAGAAGTATCCCTAACTATACTAGCAACAGACTCTTTATGGAATGAAGGATGCATAGACAACTCAGATCTTATATGCTTTTCCCTGACTTCTCATATTACATGGACCTAGTCACTATTGTGTGCCTACAATAACAATGAAAAACAACAAAGTTTTTAAAATAGACTATAGATGCAAGCTCAAGCAATATAAAGCATAGTAAGAAGTAAAAATACATAAATACAGAAGTTCAACCAGAGCCTGTCACAAAGCAATGATATTTAAGATATGCATAAAAAAGAAAAAATAGTCCCTCAAAGATAATGATGCTCTACTGACCAAAAAGAATTTCCAGGAATTGAAGATAAGACCATTTCTTCTTTTAATTACTGAGTGTTGAAATCATCTCTGATATTTCTGAGCAATAACAAGATATTCAAAACAGTCACTCTGGCAGCCATATTGGATGTAAGATCAGCACCATTTTTATTTAAGAGCAATTAGACATCATTAGAATTCTTTTGATAAAAAGTCATGTGAATATCACCATCAATTCAGAAAGAGTAGCAATAAAAAGATTTTCAAGATAGCTACCATGATGGCCATGTCAGATTGGCATCAATTTCATGTAAGCCCATGTAGACACCATAAGAAGTCTTCTGGTGAAAACCCCATCTCAATAAGGCTTTCTACTTAGGATGACATAACAAGATTTTTAAGATGGCTGACATGGTGGCCATATTGGATGTCAGATAGACACCATTTCATTTATGAACAACTAGACATCAAAGTCTTTTGGTAAAATCCCAATGTTGATATAACCATCCATCTGGGAGGAATAGCAATAACAAGATTTTCAAGATGGATACTGTGGTGGCCATAGTAGATGTCTGACTAGTACCATTTGCAGTTGGGATCAACTAGACATCATCAGAAGTCTTCCAATGAAAAAGTACACTATGTTGATATGACCATCCATTCAGGAGCAGTAATGATAACAAGATTTTCAAGATGGCTGCTGTGGTGGCCATATTGGATATCTGAGTCACACCATTTTCACTTAGGACCAAATAGACATTATAAAAGTCTTCTGGTGGAAATAATCACTTTTCGTTCAGGAGGAGAATGCAACAAGATTTTCAATATCGCCGGCGCGGTAACCATATTGGATGTCAGATTGACACTATTTTCATTTCAGACCAACTAGACATTATGAAATGTCTTTTAGTGGAAACCTCATGTTGATATGACCATCCATTCAGGAGGAGTAGCAATAACAAGATTTTCAAGATGGCTGCCATGGTTGGATATTCCAGGGGAACCATTTTCATTAGAAAAAAATAGACATCATAAGAAATCTTCTGGTGAAAACCCAATGTCATATGACTTTCCATTCAGGTGGAGTAGCAATCACCAGATTTTCATGATGGCTGCCATGGTGACCATATTGGACATCAGTTCAGCACCATTTTCATTTAGGACCAATTAGACATCATAAGAAGTCTTCCAGTGAAAACCCCATGTTGATATGACCATCCATTTCAGGAGAACTAGCGATAACAATATTTTCAAGATGGTCACTGTGGTGGCCATACTGGATGTCTGAGCAGAACCATTTTCATTTAGGACTAACTAGAAATCATAAGATGTCTTCAGGTGAAAACCCCATGCTGATATGACTTTCCATTCAGGAGGAGTATCAATAACAAGATTTCAAGATGGCTGTAGTGGCAGTCATATTGGACATCAGATTGGCACCATTTTCATTTAGGACCAACTAGACATCATAAGAAGTCTTTTAGTGAAAATCCTATGCTGATATCATCATCCATTCAGGAGAAGTAGTAATAACAAGATTTTCAAGATAACTGCTGTGATGCAAATATTGGAGATCAGATCGGCACCAATTTTGTTAAGGATGAACTGGACATAATAAGAAGTCTTCTGGTGAACACTCCATGTAAATATGGCTTTCCATTCAGGAGGAGTAGTAATTACAAGATTTTCAAGATCGCTGCTGTGGTGGCCATATTGGATGTCAGATCAGTACCACTTTCATTTAAGACCAACTAGACATCATAAGAAGTCTTTCAGTGAAAATCTTATGCTGATATGACCATTCATTCAGGTGATAAGATTTTTAAGATGGCTGCTGAGATGGCTATATTGGATATCCGAGCAGCACTGTTTTAATTTAGAATGAACTAGACCATGGGATGAATGTGTTTGTAAAGTTTTATGAAAACCTCCAAGTTGTTTAGCAGGAGCAGTGATAATAAACGTGTGCCAACAGATAGACTGATGATGGACAACAGTTCATAAGATTTACTGAAAACATTTTGGAGGATTTGGGAGTACAAATATTGTGCTTTCACGTGACACATCATGTTCTGGCAGGTATGATCAACTAGACATCATCGGAAAAGTGTCTTGAAAGTGAAAAGTAGCCAAAATAATAATTTTAAGATTGCCATACCAGCTATATTGTATCTCAGGTTGGCATTAGTTTCATTTAGGACCAACCAGACATGATAAGAAGTCTTTTGGTGAAATGTAGCTATTGCCAACCTTTGGGAAAAGTAGTGAAAACAAGATTTGGTGGCCATGTTGGAGGTCAGATAAGCACCATTTTCATTTAGTACCAAACAGACATCACAAGTCTTCTAGTGAAAATCTCATTAAGATATAACCATCTATTCTGGACAAGCATAGATAACATAATTTTCAAGATGGCCACTGGGGCAGTCATATAGGATGTTCAAGGGGCACCATTTTCATTTAGAGACCAACTAGATATCAAAAGAATTCTTTTTGTGAAACCCCATGTCAATACAACCAATACAGCCATCCATTCAGGACCAATAGTGATCTGTAATAAGATTTTCAAGCTGGCTGCCATATTGGATGTCTGAGGGGCACCATTTTCATTTAAAATGAACTAGAATTTAAATGAAGTCTTTCAATGAAAACCCCCATGTCAATACAACCTTCCATTCAGAATTAGTAATGATAACAAGCTTTCCAAGATGGCTGATGTTGCAACCATATTGGATGTCCAAAAGTATGTCTGATGGGCACCATTTTCATTTACCACCAACTTAAGGCATTATAAGAAGGCTTTTTGTGGAAACCCCGTGTCAATATGACCGTCCATGCAGGAGAAGTACAGTTAAGAATATCTTCAAGATGGTTGTTATGGTGGCCATATTGGATGTCAGATTAGCATCAACTTCACTTATAACCAACTAGATGCCATAAGAAGTCTTTCAATGAAAACACTATGTCGATATGAACATCCATTCAAGAGAAGTAACGAAAACAAGATTTTAAGATGGCTGCCATTGTGGAGATGTTGGAGATCAGATCGGCACCTTTTTCATTGAGGACCAACTAGACATCATAATAAGTCTTTCAGTTAAAACATGTCGAAATAGCCATCCGTTCTAGAGAAGCAGCAATAACAAAATGTTAAAGATGGCACCCATAATGGATATCAGATCGTCACCATTTTTATATACGATGAACAAGACATCATAACACGATGAACAAGACATCATAACACGTCTTTTAGTGAAAACCCAATGTCAATATGACCATACATTTTTTAGTAGTACTAACAATATTTTCAATATGACAACCATGGCAGCCATATTGCATGTCAGATCCACAATCATTTTTAATTAGGACCAACCAGACTTTATAAGAAGTCTTTTGTTGAAAACCACATGACAATATAACTATCCGTTCAGGAGTAGTTAAAGATAAGAATTTCAAGATGTCTGCCATGGTGACTATACTGGATGTCTCAGGGGAACCATTTTTCTTTAGGATAAATTAGGCTTTGGGATAGATGTATTCATAGAGTTTCATGGCAATTCTACCAGTATTTTATGAGTAGCAATAAAAATCTTGTGATGACAGACAATGACAGAAAGGCCATTACATAAGCTCTTCAGGCCTATGGCCAGTAGATCAGCTACAAAACATTAACCAAAAAATGTTCTACTTTCAACCCCATCCAGGGACATAACCCAAGAAACAAGAAAGTATAGGATATATATGTGATAAGTAACAATGCAGGGGATTTGTCTCAACAATGCAGATTTACAATCCAATGTAGGAGTCACTGTCACAAACTGGTACATATTTGTCCCAAGCTGTTTTTCAAAGATTTTAAAACTGATATCCTCTACCACCTAATATACCCAATTTCAGTCAATGTTAGTTTTTAAATGACTTTTGTTTCATCATTGTGGCTCTGTTTAACTGAATGACCTAAACATCAATATAAGGGTTAATAAGTAGAAAAGGCAGGAACTGTATTTTCGTTTCTTGATTTTGAATAACAATCGGCTGATTACTGATGTAACATACGCATTCCTAAAACACCAACAGACCATTGAAAGAAAAACTAACAGCAAGATATTTGAACCCTTTTCCTTTATACTCAATACAACAAATACGTCATGAAATGAGTATCAAATGTATCAGCCGGCAGATGACGAGTTTTACCACTTTTCCAAGAAACTCAGAGAAATATCACACGTATGATCAGGAGATAGTGAAATTGGGGGATCATATAATATTCCAATATTGTAGAGATGGTCAGGATACAAGTAATTATAACATAAGAGATGGAATTAAAACTTTCAACAAAATATGTCATACTGTACTATTGCCCCCATAACCCTACCAACAGGCTTGACCCAGATATAGGAATAGTAGCATCCCTAAGATCAGTGTGTGATGTTATATTCCAAACATGAAGTAACTTGGTTACAGAAATGTAAGTGAGAAGAACAAAACTTTAACTACAATGTGTCTACAATATAATTCTTGACCCCATGGCCCCACACAGGGGCAGGAGTGGTACTGAGAGAAGACATGTATGTGATGATATTATTTCCCAAATATAAAGTGAATAGGGTATGGGGTTAGTGAAATGCTGGGAAAAAATGTTAGCAACTTTAACCAAAATGTGTCCACAATATAATTCTTGACCCTATGCCCCGCACACATAGGCGGAACCTAGAATGGAGTGGTACTTAGAGAAACATGAAGTGAATTGGTGAAGGGGTCATGACAATATAAAAGATGAAAACAAGAGTACCATGCAGGGCACATTATATGCCCAACCCATATTTAATAATCCTCTATGTAGATAACTGAAATTTTTGTGCATAAACCATTTTTATTCTTTCATTCACATTGACCATGACTTTTGATCTTTTGACCCCAAAGTCAATAGGCTTCTTCCTTACCGTAAGTGCAAAGCCATCCACAAAGTTTGGTCCAGGTTTTTTTTATGCAGAACTAATGTTACTGTGCAGAATCCATTTGTCTTCTTCCAGTCACAGTAACCTTGACCAACGACCATTTAATCCCAAAATCAATAGGCTTCTTCCTTACCCCAAGAGCAAGCCATCTACGAAGTTTGGTTGACATATGTGACAGAGAACTGATGTTATTGTGTAGAAACCATTTTTATTCTTTCACACTGACTTTAACCTTTGACCTTTTGATCCAAAATCAGTAGAGTTCTTCTCTACCACAACTGCAAACCTTCCACAAAGTTTGGTACCTGCAGATCATGGAGAACTCAAGCTATTGTGTGGAAAACATTTTTCTTCTTTCAGGGGGGAATGACCTTGACTTTTGACCTTTTGAAATTTATAGGATTCTTCCTGTTGAATTGCTTGGACTCTTGGCTACATGTATGTAAAAATATTTCTCAGTAAGTGTATACTCCAATATTTCACAACCAATCATCTTTAAAGGCTTTCTCTAATACCTAGAGTAGTACTCCTGGATATTGTAACTTGATTCTATAAATACTATGAGGTCTTGAGCCCATGTCTGCGATGAATTTTAACGCCTACGAACATCTTCACCATACCTAAATGAAGATCAATAGGCTGGTTCTATTCATCTGCACTATATAAAGCTTATAGGATAGGGAAGTATTGATTTTTTTGGAACCAGTCTGCAAAATGCATTCTAAAATCTGATCATTAATGTGTGAAAAAACAAAAAGACATCATGTTTGAACCAACTGATGTATTTATATGGCAAAGCACTGACTAGACTCTGGTGCGAGATAAAAAGTAACTTGTAGGATGACCACTCTTCACTGAATCAGGATGATAAATGACTATGAAGGAAATGAAAGACCCAGAGAATTTGTGAAATAGTTGTGACTGTAAGAATCAGTTGTGAATAAAAGAGTGATGGATGGCACTGAGTATATTTTTAGACTAGGTCAACAAAATACAGTCTGGACCCATGAAACCCTTATTTCATGGAAAGACTGGTGCATTCATTTCCAGGTTTTCTGAGTCCATGAGAACATGTACCATCATAAATGTAAATATTCTTATCTACTAAATTTTCTGGACACCATATTTTTTAAAATATGTAATAATTCTCAATAGTACCAAATTTCCAGGGCATTAAGTATGTTTTTTTTAAAGTTGACAACAACAAAAAAATTAAGTTGGATTGTAGACTAAGCAATGTTTTACATGCACTAAGAAACTGGTGATTGAATAGATGGTAAAAACTCCCTGATTACCTTAATTATCATGTATTAACTGAATGTGTAATTGTCAGTGGGCAGCAATAAAAACTGCTGACACACTCCACAACTTGTGATCACACAGTTTCCTAACAAAGTGGTTGTCACGGAATTGTATGGTTTATATCAATATGTATATGTGATCAAAAATGTATTCGGGTTTCGTTTCCGACTAAAGCGTTACTCGGGGGTTGTTTATTTTTTCGGCTCTAGTTATTTTGAAATACTGAGCGCGATTCACCCCATGCTGCACATGCAAATTGCCTGCAGTGAAAACTCACGTACCTAGCTGCTGCGCATATCTGTCACAGCTAGAGTACATATAGAGCGAATTCTCTATAAACAAATTACACTACGACGAGTCTTGTCAGAAAACTTACCTCTTTACGGGAGCAAAACTTCAGTTGTAGAGGTATGTGAAATTTAAGATAGTATTCTTTATCACTATTCGTTTTATATGACATAATTGTTTCATATATTAGATGTTTTAGAATTTATTCCAAATTCTACAGAGAGTCAATACCTAGGTCATACAACACCATGATATTAGAAATACTATAGGCTGGTTCAAGTTAGCTATTTGTTGTAATTGAACAGACGGGTATTATATAATTATACGCGGCATGCATTGAATGATTAATGTAATGTGTAACGAGACGTAATTCATGTGCGCGCATGCGCAACATATATCAATACAAAAGTACTAACCGTGTCATATGTACTACACGGTTTAGTTGTTATACTTTTAGCTGTCCATATGTATGGTTTGGTGGTGTGAAGTCACAGAACTCTGTGTGGTTACGTGTGACGTGTACGCTGTGTCTGGTGACGTTGTTTCGGAAGAGTGTACTGGTTTTCTCGATGCGAGGGACCAAGGCTTCTCGACCAACGGGTCTGTGTTAATGTGAAGGCTCTCGAGGGATCCTTCAACAGACTGGGAGGGGTGGACCATGCGTGGTGGCTCCTTGACCATGGACTAGAGCGGGTGGAACCGGAGATATATCTTGGTCGTCAAACGGGCGCCACGATAGTTATATTTATTGCGTGTTCCATTTTATTGTTATCTCAATATTGCTATCTGTGCAAAATTACATTCATTCCCATTTCAATGTCGCTATATGTGTGATAGATTCATAATTTTTTCATGCATTCCCATTTCATTTTCGTTATATGAACGATATATTCATAAATTCATACATATTCCAATATCGCTTGATGAATTGATAAATTGATGAGTATCATATTGATAAGTGCATAAATCACATGCTTTGGTCACCCTTGGTACTTAATAAGACCTTGTTTATATTGGGGTGTAGATCATATACTCTTATTTGTTGATTGGTGATAGGATGCTATTCACGTTTGTTTATAATTCTATTTGTTAAATTCATCTTTGATTTTCCTCGTTGAGTTACTTGTTGTTGATAGTTCCATGTTAGGAACTTTATAATTTTCCTTATCTTTTTGTTATAATGGTGTCAGATTTGTTCATCTTTAAATTGCGTTTATAAATAAACATCTTATTAACGCAGTTGCTTTCGGTGTCTTCACTAATCCAGTCCTCACCCGGCTTCATCCTGTGACAAATGGTGTCAGAAGTGGGATTATTGGATTAGTCGGAGCACAGACGTTAGTTTGCATAGGTCTTGACTCCGGTAAGATTTTTTCAGTTATTTATTTCAGATTGTGACCTTCCTGACAAGAACCAATTCAGGCGGGTGAGTGAATACCTCACTCATATTTTGTTTTATTTACCATTTGTTTATCATATATACATATTGCGTATATTTGGAGAAGGGATATACGGTTGGTTCGTGTAGTCCTAAAAATTGTATGTGTTATATGATAGTGCACTTAGGATTGGTGATCTTATCAACAGTATTTATCATGTCGTCACTCAAAGATCTAGTGGAGTTGGGCAAACAGTTTGGGTATGAGGGGGAGGCCCTTAGAAAATTCGTTCAGGAGGAGCAGGCTCGGGAAAGGGACCAAAGGGTAAAGGAGAGAGATATAGAAAGGGAAAAATTAGAATTAGAGGTATCATTTGGAAGGGAGAAAATGCTATTTGAGGAAAAGAAGATAGAACTAGAGAAGGAGAAGATAGAACTAGAGAAGCAGGCAGAGAAGGAAAGGATAGGTTGGGAAAGGGAAGCAGAAAGGGAAAGAATAGAGCAGGTAAGAGACCTTGAGGAAAGAAAGTTAGAGAAGAAGAAACAAGCAAAGTTACAAGCCATCGAGTTAGAAGACAGGAATATGGAGAAAGAACATAGAAGGAAATTTGAATTATTAGAGGCTAAGAAAGATGGTCAACAAGAATCAAAGTTAAGAGGCCCTAAATTACCCCCTTTTGAGGATGACAAAGATAACTTGGATAGTTATTTACATAGGTTTGAGCGATATGCTACCATCCAAAAGTGGAAAAAAGATGATTGGTCGCTCCATCTCAGCGCGTTACTTAAAGGTAAAGCGCTAGATGTGTATTCGCGTCTACCCGTGAACGACGCATTAAACTATGACGCATTAAGAGAGGCACTCCTTAAGAGATACGAGTTGACAGAACAAGGGTTCCGCAAAAAGTTTAAATATAGTAAACCCGAGAAAGGCGAGACATTCACCCAGTTCGTCAGTAGGACGGGGGATTATTTCCAGCGTTGGGTTGAATGTGGTAAGATTCAAAAAACGTTTGAGGGTCTTACCGATTTTTTACTTAGGGACCAGCTGTTAAACACTTGTGGTAGGGAATTGTACTTGTTCCTGAGGGAAAAGTCCTTCAATAATATCTCTGATATGGCTACTCAGGCAGACTATTTCGCCGAAGCTCGGGGAGGTACCCAGAATGTGATTTCAAGGGATCACAAGGGAGGTAACCAAGCTAAAGATCAGAGACCCAGAGAACCCGAGAAACCTGGTAAAAATAAAGGTGGAAACTTTCAATCTGGGAAGGGTACAAATCGTAGGGATAGACAATGTTTTACCTGTAAGGAATGGGGTCACATCACGCCCGATTGTCCGAAAAGGAAGGGGTTTGTCCAGAGAGTCGCGGTTGCTATTGAAAGCAGAGCATGGTCAGGAGGCGGTAAGCGCGATGATTTTCCGCGTGATAATTCGGCATCTAATAACGCGAATAAGGTATACGAGTCCGCAGCGCGTGCGCAGATCGGTCGTGATGTTATTCAGTCGATCGGCACCTGTCTTTTTCCCGAGGCGAGGGTACCGACTGCTACTGGTACCGCCAACGGTCAAGAAGTCACGGTCTTACGCGACACCGGGTGCACGGGCATCGTAGTAAAGCGGAGTCTCGTTAGGGATGACCAAATGATTGGTTGGAAATCCCCGTGCATGTTATTAGATCAAACGATTGATCGCGTTCCCGTCGCGAGAATAGAAATCGAGATGCCTTTTCTGACCGGAACCGTTGAAGCTCTGTGTATGGAAAATCCCATATATGACCTAACTATCGGAAATGTCGAGGGCTCCAGATTCCCAATTCAGTCTGATTTCCGGTTTCCAATTGTACTAACGGCCGAAACTAGGACCCAGGCGCAGGCGGACAAAACGCCACTACGTAAGTTGAAACTTCCGGAAGCCGTGACCGATATCTCGCGCGATGAATTTACGCGTGAGCAAGGGCATGACGCGTCCTTGAGCGCGACCGCGGAGAGGATCGCATCCGGTACCGCGAAAAATTGTAAGGGCGGTGCAAGTTTGAAATTTGTACGTAGGGAAGGGTTAATGTACAGGCAATTTACTTCGTTGGAGGGTAGAACATTCTTCCAACTGGTTGTCCCCCAGAAATTCAGGTCCCGTATACTTAGAGAGGCGCACGAGTCCGGTAGTGCAGGTCACTTGAGTAGGAAAAGGACGAATGACAAAGTGTTAAGAGAATTTTATTGGCCAGGTGTAAATAGTGACATAGCACGATTCTGTCGTTCGTGTGATTTATGCCATAAAACTGTTGAAAAGGGCGTTTTGAACGTCGTATGTATTGCGGTCATAGAAGACGAGTCGAGTGACCCCAACACAGAAATTGCCCTTGTGTACCCCATGGTTGTAGGAAATGAGGGAATAGATATGGTCAGCGTGTGCCCAGAATTACCTGAAGGTCAGCGTCAGCAAGTCAGGGAAATTTTAAGTAAGTACCCAGACGTATTTACAGATCGACCAGGTAATACTGGATTAATAACGCACGAGATAAACTTGAATACCTCGGAGCCAATAAGAATAAAGGGATATCCAATACCCTTTAACGCACCGGAGACAATCGATGAGGAAGTAGGTAAAATGTTAGACCTGGGAGTGATTGAACCGTCAAACTCCCCCTATTCTTCCCCCGTGGTATTGGTCCGAAAGAAAGACGGAACGAATCGATTTTGCATAGACTTTCGACAACTAAATAAAGTCACCGTGTTGGATGCTGAACCGATGCCAGACATGGAGGGCTTGTTTTCAAAATTGGCGGGGCACCAGTACATTTCTAAATTAGATCTTACAAAAGGATATTGGCAGGTGCCCATCGCTGAAAATGCCCGCGTATTAACGGCATTCGCGACCCCTAAAGGTCTTTTCCAGTTTAAGGTTATGCCTTTTGGTCTGGTTAACGCCGGTGCGTCGTGCGTGCGTCTTATGCGAAAATTGTTGAAAGGCATGAACAACGTAGATAGTTTTGTCGACGATATTCTTGTATATACGCATACCTGGGAAGAGCATGTTAGGGTATTAGTCGATCTGTTTGACAGACTCCGCAAGGCAAATCTCACAGCGAGACCCTCCAAGTGTAGCATAGCATATTCTAACTTGGAATGCTTGGGCCATCTAGTAAGTGGGTCAGGGCAGTTAAAACCCCACCCTGATAAAATTGAAGCGATTAAAGACGCTCCTAGGCCAGAAACCAAGAAACAGATACGATCGTTTCTTGGATTGATAGGTTTTTATAGGAAGTTCGTTCCAAATTTCGCCGCTATAGCTAGTCCATTGACGGATTTAACTAGGAAAGGGCAGCCAAATAAAGTTTCTTGGGGTTTATGCCAAGAAAAAGCTTTTAACGCCCTTAAGGCAAGATTGATCAGTGCACCGATCCTAAAATTGCCAGAATTAAATAAATCGTTCATATTGAGAACTGACGCATCCGACACGGGCTTAGGAGCAGTTTTGCTACAGGAGCAAGATGGGGTAAAGTTACCCATAGCTTATGCTAGTAGGAAATTGCTGCCTAGGGAGCAAAACTACTCCGTGATCGAAAAGGAGTGCTTGGCACTGGTGTGGGGTATAGGTAAATTCCACACGTACCTTTTCGGAAGGGAATTTGTCCTTGAAACGGACCATCAGCCTCTCATATATTTGAACAAGGCAAAAGTTGCCAACGCAAGATTGATGCGTTGGGCATTGACTCGGCAGCCATATCGTTTCCGGATCGAAGCAATCAGAGGGTCGGAAAATGTAGGGGCCGATTATTTAAGCAGAGTGTGATTTGGAGGTTTTTTTTCCTTACCATGATATTCTGGTAATGTAAATAATACGTTTCAGTTTGTATTTTTGCAAAATTCCGTGATTTTCTAAAAGTGCTTCCACTTTTTTTTAAGGGGGGAGGTATTGTCACGGAATTGTATGGTTTATATCAATATGTATATGTGATCAAAAATGTATTCGGGTTTCGTTTCCGACTAGAGCGTTACTCGGGGGTTGTTTATTTTTTCGGCTCTAGTTATTTTGAAATACTGAGCGCGATTCACCCCATGCTGCACGTGCAAATTGCCTGCAGTGAAAACTCACGTACCTAGCTGCTGCGCATATCTGTCACAGCCAGAGTACATATAGAGCGAATTCTCTATAAACAAATTACACTACGACGAGTCTTGTCAGAAAACTTACCTCTTTACGAGAGCAAAACTTCAGTTGTAGAGGTATGTGAAATTTAAGATAGTATTCTTTATCACTATTCGTTTTATATGACATAATTGTTTCATATATTAGATGTTTTAGAATTTATTCCAAATTCTACAGAGAGTCAAATACCTTGGTCATACAACGCCGTGATATTAGAAATACTATAGGCTGGTTCAAGTTAGCTATTTGTTGTAACTGAACAGACGGGTATTATTTAATTATACGCGGCATGCATTGAATGATTAATGTAATGTGTAACGAGACGTAATTCATGTGCGCGCATGCGCAACATATATCAATACAAAAGTACTAACCGTGTCATATGTACTACACGGTTTAGTTGTTATACTTTTAGCTGTCCATATGTATGGTTTGGTGGTGTGAAGTCACAGAACTCTGTGTGGTTACGTGTGACGTGTACGCTGTGTCTGGTGACGTTGTTTCGGAAGAGTGTACTGGTTTTCTCGATGCGAGGGACCAAGGCTTCTCGACCAACGGGTCTGTGTTAATGTGAAGGCTCTCGAGGGATCCTTCAACAGACTGGGAGGGGTGGACCATGCGTGGTGGCTCCTTGACCATGGACTAGAGCGGGTGGAACCGGAGATATATCTTGGTCGTCAAACGGGCGCCACGATAGTTATATTTATTGCGTGTTCCATTTTATTGTTATCTCAATATTGCTATCTGTGCAAAATTACATTCATTCCCATTTCAATGTCGCTATATGTGTGATAGATTCATAATTTTTTCATGCATTCCCATTTCATTTTCGTTATATGAACGATATATTCATAAATTCATACATATTCCAATATCGCTTGATGAATTGATAAATTGATGAGTATCATATTGATAAGTGCATAAATCACGTGCTTTGGTCACCCTTGGTACTTAATAAGACCTTGTTTATATTGGGGTGTAGATCATATACTCTTATTTGTTGATTGGTGATAGGATGCTATTCACGTTTGTTTAAAATTCCATTCGTTAAATTCATCTTTGATTTTCCTCGTTGAGTTACTTGTTGTTGATAGTTCCATGTTAGGAACTTTATAATTTTCCTTATCTTTTTGTTATAATGGTGTCAGATTTGTTCATCTTTAAATTGCGTTTATAAATAAACATCTTATTAACGCAGTTGCTTTCGGTGTCTTCACTAATCCAGTCCTCACCCGGCTTCATCCTGTGACAGTGGTCAGTGCGAGTTTCACATGTTCTTGTCATCTCAGTTTTGTTAAATGCTAGATTAATTACACTCATTTTGGATGTACTTGGTTCGATCTTCAGAGCTATAATAGGATTAAAAATAACTAAATTATGTGATTGAATTCCTGAACCAATTTAAGATTTGACTCATTTGCATATCTGAGGGGAACCTTGCCATATTTGGAGTTCTAGTGTTGAGATGATTTCAAACATTATTGAAAGAAAATATTTTTTATCTACCAAATTTTCAATAGCCATGTATCAATTTGTCTATACATTATTTTGTCACAGAGTCTTTATGTTATGAAACAGTCTTGATATTAAACCTCTCTCTAATGACCAGATATATACATTATAATAATCTTGGTCACAGTTGTGGCTACAGATCATCAATATGTAGCAATTGAGACTTTGGGGCTTAAATCAATTGATTTTGTTAATACAATGTCCAGTCAAACTAAATAAGCAAATTTATATATCCCATGGTTCAAGAACTTTCCCAGAAGTTTACAAAAATTAAAGTAATTATAGTATTTAAAGATGGTCACTAGGGATATTTGGGTACTCTGCTCAACTATCACCAATGACAGTACATGTACATGAACTGACTGACATAGTTTTACAACAAGCGAAAATAAAATAAAACTGCAACCACAATTCTTATTTGTAAAAAACACCAAATCATGGAAGCAATTTTTATTGGCAAGCAAAACTATAATGCAACCCAGTTTACCTAGCTCACTTCTGACCAGCAATGAATTTGCTGGGCACATCAATATACAATCCTAACATTAGAGATATTACTTTTCCAGACAAGATATTCAGGAAAATTTACAATTTCATTAACACATAAATAATCTGGACAGAGAAACAAGTAATAATCTTTAAATATCCACATATTTACAATCTAATGACTTAATCTGATAAAGTCATTAATGCAAAATAACTAATGATTTTTGTCTTTTACTTCTTTGCTTAAGCTCAAATTATATCTATTTATTATAATTATTACCAACTAAAACTTTATGCAATCCAATGAAATTTTGAATTATCTGAGAAACACAAGAACATTAAAGTTCAACAAAATTAAATGTCAACCAATTTGTGCATTTTTTAAGCACATGTATCCTTGAATAATGCTAGTCACTATTTATCCATGAAAATATCCAACATAATGTATGGATCACTTTTCAACTCTGTATCAACTCTTAGATACTGTTCCATACTGAATAGATATATTAATATGCAAGCAATCCCTTATAAAAATGCCATCCTAAATAAAGCTCGTGTGTGCTTGTGATAGCTCATGGCAAGCTCACTATAGATTGTGGCGAGCTCATAGAAGTTCATATAAGAAATTTGGCAACATCCAAGTACAGTTGCTTGCGCGATATTGCTAGCAAACCCAGCAGATAAATTAAGTATCACCTAGAAAACTGCATATAGTGATGGTGAGAAATTTGCTACATAATGTAAAATATTTTGTCTATAAAATCGTTAATTTGCATATCAAATCAATAATCTTCACATGTTTGGAAAGTTATTGATATTCTGTATCTATTAGTTGTTTTATATTAGCTTAGTTTTTATTGTATTGGTATATTAACCCTAGGGAATTATGCAGGAGCACTGTGGATGTTTTATATGTTAGCAAGGTTTTGACAATTTACACTGATATTGTACTTAATTGCATGTATTTTATTGGTACCTAATGAATATTAATGAATTTATAATGCACAAGCTAATCAATGAATAAACTTAACTATGTAATGTGAATATTTAAATCTCACATTAGTAAAAAAAATGATAAAGTCTATATATATTCTACTTATATTTTTATGATTCACTTAATTTTCATCACTGTAGTTTCGAACCCATTATTTTAATTTCACTCATTATAGCGGTTGGTATCTTGCATGTTGTGTATAGTATAAATATATCGACTTTTATTTTTACTTTCGTGATAATCCGCGTCGTACACAAGCACCTGACGACGAGTATTAGGCTGTCCTTGTACTATCAATACCATTTCTTTAACATTGCACTCGCCGTTAACAACTTTATTTTTCAAAATTAAAAAAGTTTGCGCAGACGGAACAAGGTTTGGTTTGAAATTTGTAACGTTTAAAGGGATTAAATAATCCTCAGATAGATAGAAACTGTGCCATGTACATACTCTCGATGACCGGAGGTGGAGTACGATTCATAATAGAACCGGTCCAGACTAAAGAATTGTTGTGCCCACAATTTAATACGTCAAATGAGATGACCTCTACATAGTCATTGAGACTATAATTTTGCAGATCATTATTTACTGCAGTTCTAGATGCAGTGTTGTCAGTTATCGACAATAGGATGACGAGATTAGTAAATTACATGCAAGCTTGTTAATCTCATTTCCGTTTGTGTTAGGAACCTTTTCTTCATCTCGCATATCAAATTCTACAATTCTTCTTATGCAGTGAACTTTAACTGTGTCAAGTTTAGAGGTCGTGTACATGTGGGTATGCTTCTAATTTTTATAGTTTTCATTTTTCAAAAAAAAAAAAAAAAAAAAAAAAAAAAGTTATTCTATTTCAAGGGTTTTAAGGAACAAAGTGAGTAATTTTCATTGTTTTTTTTTAAAAGATGTAAAGTACCTACCGAACGTTTGACAGTTATGATGTCGCAGCCCTTTCAAAATGGATGGTAAAACTAAAATTTAGGATCTCTAAAGGAATCATTCATGAATAATACTTAGAGATGTTTCTAAGTCTTATGAAGTGATTTTGGAATGTTGAACTAAAAAATTAAATGCTTTTGCCAAATAGGTAAATTGTCATACTTTGTTTTGTCCAGGTTACACAGAACATATTGCAGTAATCTAATTTATTTCAGTGGTTGTATCTGAATCATACAAGAAGCAGGAAGATGCATTATTTTATTCTGAAAGGATTGGTTTAGAAGAGGTGGTATAGTGTATTTCAAATGACTAACATTCTTGTTTTTCATATAAAAGGGTATGATTTTAACAGATGGAAAGGGGGAACCTAACCATCTGACCACTCGCCCACATGGATTTCTATATGGAAGTGAAGTAAAATATGCCTAAAGTTATCCAGAAAAAAATGTGACGATTTTCCCCACATATTCGAGAAAACGGCCGTCAGAGATTCCTTACACTGAAGACCTTGTCTTCTGTGGATCAGACTGAATTTCTGGAATCATTCCTTAATAATACATTGGATATGATTCAGATCATACACCCATTAAATCTCCTTTATTTGGTCTATGTGCAAAAATTTTGCAAAGAAAGCAGTATGCTTAATTTAAAAAAGACAAAACTTAACAGCTAATGAGATGTATTTTGTGTACGAAGTGCTATTACAAAAGAAATGGAACACGATATCAGTACATCATGGTACTCTATTGAGAAGTTAATTTTAACAAAGTTTTAAATGTTATTATAGAAACTGCTGGTATATTGCACAACAGAATGTTTGACTTTGATAAATACTAGTTCTAGCAATTATCATAAATACTGTTTCAAACAATTATGAATTTGTATTAATTCCTTCCACTTTGCTTCCTTTGATTTATTCATAGATTTTAGAGGTCCCCAGTGAAACTGCATGATTTATAAAAAACAAAAAAACAAAACAAACAAACAAACAACAAAGCTTCACGGTATGAAATTAATTTTGTTATCTTGTCGTGGATGAGAATGGAACATGAACAGATGATAAGTCTACGTCTGTCAGAAATCTGCATACTGGAAATACTATCAATATGTCAACACACATAAAAAGGGACCATCTACCATTAACTGACCTAAAAAAGATTAAAAGACTATCAAGTTGATGTGTATTGATCATATCGTAGGCTGTGTATTGTGAATCGTATCGATATGCGGCATAGGCGTATCGTTTCACCCTATTAGATTCTAAAGCCCACTTTTTTTAAAAAATACTATCCTAAAAATGGAAATAAAGTCTCATTTTCCATTTATGACAGTTATTGTTATAATTACTTTTCTACAGATTGTTGGTTCATCAAAAAAGATGCCGACTTCACCCATTTCTAGAATTGGAACAATGCATAGAGATATATCAAAACTTGAGCAACGATGAGGAGAACAAAACTACTTTGGTGCATTGAAAAATCTTTTGTTTTGGCTGTAAAATTTGAGGGGTTTTTTTTTGTTTTGTTTCTTTCATTTTTGATGCTTCGCAGTTGTTGAGATTTTACTGTGTATTTATTTATGAAGCTCTTCAGGGATTGCGAAGGTTGCTGAAGATCTGCCAATAAGTGCAACTAGCTAACAGAGCTCGTCACGAGCTTGTCGTGAGCTCGTATTGAACTTATTACAATTTCCGTGTGAGATTGTCGCGAGCTTGTTGCAAGGTCGCACGTGCAAAGTTTTAGAGAGCTTCCTGCTACCTGGTTGACAGCATATCACGAGCTTGATTGTTCATTGCGAGCTCACGCGTGCAAAGTTTTAGCGAGCTGGTTGAGGGCGCGCCGTGAGCTTGTATGCTAATTGCAAGCTTGCTGCGAGCTCGCACGTGCTATCGAGCTTGATTTAGGATTGCATTTTTAATAAAGGTATAGCGAGTTTGGCTACAAGTTAGTTGAAAGCTCGCGATGAGCACGTCGCGAGCTCGCCGAGACTTCGTAATCGTTCCAAATCCGGCTTCCACAGCGAAGTCATGGGCTCGCGCGTACGAAGTTTCAGCGAGCTTGTCACTGTCTTGAAATAAGCTTGTCATTTTTGTAGTGGAATTACCGTGACATTTGTCATTTCATCAACAATAACGTTTCCACTGCATTCTGTGTTCTGTTGATCACAAGTACTATTCATGATTCCATTGAGCAAATGGAACACGAGCAAAATTACTAATTATGTTTTATACATGTGAGTAACTTTTGAATAAACAATCAGTAGATCAATCCCACTTTCTCAAAGCCCCTTTTAATCACATCTGTCTGAAATAATCCACTTTGTATGAACTGCCTTAAGGGTATATGTTTTCTGGGTTGATCGAGACCTTATCAAAGAGTACATCTCCAATGTCCTCCCATTAATTTAACTGAGCAATCACCTGGGCCATGACAGATTTGAGGGTTGCAACTTATCCGTGCATGCGGCTGGCACAAACTATAGTATGATACTGTTTTCCTTTAAATGAGACAACAGCCTCTCCCCATAATTGACTTGGAAATCATCAAAAAGCACTGCCACCTTCTATCACACTAAAGGTCAGCGATTCACAAAAAGAATTCATATGGTATCAGAATCTGACCAACAAACAGAGGACTCCTAGAATCTGGGAGGACCAACATCTCTTTGAACACTGTGTCGGAGATATTGCGACAGATGAGAGAGTGAAACTCAATTTCGACAGAACCGTTTATATATGGAAAAGACAGAAATTTTGTTTAAAAAAAGATTGGTTTGCTGTCATTTACTTTGTTTTAGCTACTAATCCTTAACTGTCATGAGCTTTATGTTCTGATAATAGTCTTTAAGAACACTGAAAAACCTAATATCAATCTTAACTGCAGCAGTGGAATTATGCTTGTTTGGTTATACATGCACACAAAAGGATGTTGGCATCTTCTTTGATTCGAATGTCTGCATATATGCTATGTGTTAGCAATGAATAACTTACCTAATCAACCTAATTACTGCAGATGGAATTAAGCCCATTTGATAAAAATTGCAGTGAAGTGAACGTTAGTATAATATCTTATAGAAATATATACATGATCATTCAATATTTTATCATGTTTTGTATTGTTTCTTTTGTTTTTCTCAAATGACAAATCCACAAATATATATATATATATATATATATATATATATATATATATATATATATATATATATATATATATATATATATATATATATATATATATAAAACAAACATGAAATTTGATAAACACAAATTGATTCGCCGTAATTTTTTAACGCCTGAAAATTTGGACAGTGTTTTGCAATAATATTTTTCCTGAACTTGTGTTTTGGGATACAATTTAAGGAGACCTGTGGTCTCATTTTCAAGTAAACACATAGGAAGAAATATCTGATGTGATCATCAACTTACCAAAAATAAAAATAATTTGAAATACTTCATGTCACTTGTTATTAAAAAACGTCAACCTGTTGTTTTTTTAATTATGACTGCCATTTTGTGCAGGCCACTATGAGGCTATCTCTGTCAAGTGAGTCCCGGCACGGGCATCCAATATGTGTATAACTGTGAATGCACAACAACATCTGGATCTGATTTCAGTCGATGCGCTATCATGCTCAATTTAATTTATTTATTATCTAAATTTATTTGACGATTATTTATGATTGTTTCGTTGTTATTGGCTTGATTCAGTTACTAAATCTGTTTAGAATTCAGCAAGGAAGTCATTCATATGCAGAAACATGTAACTGTTGTATATATATATATATATGATGTAAGTGCGCTTCGGTTGGGGAATTACACAATCTAGATAATTTTCCTTTTATAGATTTAATTCTGTATGAACCCTTTTCATTTTACATGCTGACTGACTGCACTATAGTTGACCCTAGCTTATAGATGAAACTAGCAGACCTCAGAGAAAACATTGCCTGAAGACCTTTCTAGGCTTAATTCTGAGCTAAACCTATGGTCAAATTGTATCAACTGCAAACATTTATCTATCTCTAGTATACAAACCAAAATGCACAAAGCCTAAATTATAGACATATATCCACTCTCTGCACACACACACGCACCTTTGTAACATTTAATGTTTAGAAGAATTTTCAAAAATGGTATATATTTAGTGGGAAATTACTTGTAAAATATTTCAATATGAGTTAAATAATTCCAAATTTTAAGCACTTTACACCTCCTAAATGAGCTACAAATTTCACAACAACAAATGGTCAAAAAACTAAATATTCGGCTATAAAGGGAAACTTGCTATCATTGGTTTATTGTAAGTCTACAAACACATCATCTGCACCAATAATAGGCTTCTTTGTTTCAATAGGCTGACAGTCTGATTGTAACATCTCCCACTGTGAGACCAGATTGGGTTCTGGATAACACCGTCATACGTGTGATAGAACCAAGACATCAAACCAGTAGATTTACAGCAGATTGACTTTTAAACCAAGATTTTTTTATCGACATCAATTTTACGTGTTTTAAGGGGACTGAAAAGAAAACAAGTGGATTTTTTTTATCTAAAGACTCGAAAAGCCATCATGGACTAACTTTGATCCCTTTATTACTTATAACACCTCATAAAACATTCCGCATTTGGCCTTAAACTCTCCAGATTACAACAATAAGGTAATCAATTCACAGCTTGTTGTGTACACATTAGCCATCTTAGGCCGATTACTCACCCACACATCATTGCAACGGTATAACATTCCTATCCCTAGTAGACTGGTTCCCGCTGGTTTCTGTAATGTGGGGACAGAATGTGTAAAAATTCCACACACACACACACACACACACAAACCCCACGTAAAAATCTTTTTTTTAAAAAGCAGTAGATTTCAACTATAAAACAGTATGTGGTGAAGACGGCTTTTAAAACAGTATTTTTGTCCTACCGCTGGTAGAATTACATGTATGCACCATATTTAACAGGAATCACAATTTATTAAAATTAACAGTAACTACAAATGTAGCCATTTATCATAGGCTATGCAACTACTCTACAACAAGAAAAAATTAAATTTATCAAGAGAGTTTCGAAAAAATATATACAAATGTATCTTCTCATCTAAGACACAGATAAATACAATGCAACCTGAAATAATTAAATTTGACACTATAATATAACTCTGACAAAATACTGCTAAATGACATCGAAAGCTGAAAATTGAATTCAGCCAAGGTCTAATCAATATCAAGCTGCATACCAAATTTGATTCACATTCAATTAGAATTAACTGAGTTGTAGTGCACAAATGAAAGAGAACTGGTCCAACAACAAAGGGCTACAACTCCACTAAATATTGATGCGGAATGCTGATAATCAACCACAGCAAAGGTTCAAACAATATGAATATGCCTACAAAAGTTGGCTGAAATCCAAACTAAAGAGTTGTTCTGTGCAATTGAAAGCGGAGCTATAACTCCACAAAATGATGATGCAAAATGCTGACAATCAAACTAAGCCAAGGCCTCATTAATATCAAGCTGTATACAAAAATTTGTGAAATCAAATGATTTAGGGAGTTAGTGGGAGAAAATGAAACTGGGGTATTCAAACAATCAAGGACTATAATTTTGCTAAACTATGTACAATGCTGACAATCAACCTCAGCCGAGAAGTCATGAAAATTAAGCTGCTATTACTGAATTTGGCTGAAATCCAATAATAATCCATGTAGTTATTATGCGGAATCAAAGTGGGTGGGTCCAACAAAAACCAAATAGTAATGCAGCAAGCCAACAATTCAACTTAACCAAGATCTCATGAATAATTGAGCTGCATGCTAAATTTCGTTGAAATGCAAAATTAATTAAGGGTGTTATTCTACAGAAATGAAAGTGAGTGAACCTGTCAATCAAGGGCTATAAATCTGCTCAATGATGATGCAGAATGCTGACAAATGAACACCGCCAAGGTCTCATTAATATCAAGCCAAATACCATGCTTGATTTAAATCAAATAATAACCAAGAGATTTACTGTGCAGAAAAGAAAGTCGATTGGTCTGATAATCAGGGTTTATAACTCTGCTAAATGATGATTTAGAAAGCTGCCAGGTGAACTCATGCAAGATCTCTTCGATATCAAGCAGCATACCAAACTTGGATGATATCTAATAATAATTAAGGGAGTTCTTGTGCGGAAAAAGAAGTGGATGGGTCTCACTATCAGGGGCTTAAACAGAGTAATTACACTTCAAAATCCCACTGGCTTAGATAATAAAGGTCCAAACGTTATTAGATGTAGTGCTAAAGTTATAGCTCCAACTCTTATTAATCTTTCCTAACTCTTATTAATATTTCCTAACATATGGAAACAAAATAAACTGACACCTGTTTACAAAAGTGGTCAGAGAGACCTGATGGACAATTACGAACCAATCTTTGTACTATCTTTACTATAGAAAATACTGGAAAAGCAATTTCATAATCATATTTTGCTGTATTTCAATCAGCATGATCTTATAAGCAAATCAGTTTGGATTCATACCAAAGTATTTTTGTGCATATGACTGAGGAATGGTTAAAAGAAATTAAGATTGCAACATTTACACTTGTAAACATGCTTTAAGTTTAGTTTATTACCTGTAAACGTTCACAAAATCAGTAACTGTGTAAACTAACATGCACATAGTGCACCTCGTGTTAGCCGATGCACATACCCAGGCAGTATGTCCGGTTGCATTATCGCCTTTTTTTTTTAGCTTGCACATCTATACAGCAGTACAAAACAATATGTATATATCTATGTTCAATTGTTTAATTGCACAGCACAATAAAGCCTATATAGTGCCAATCAAAAGTAAAGTTTTGAAAGTAAAAATGATGAATCACACAACAATTTAAGGAAGATAAACCCTTACAAATTAATAAATGTAAACATGAAGATACACGATAAAACATAAAAGGTAAAGATGTTAAAAATTCCGTCAAAATATATCAAATAGAGTACCAAGGTAAAAAATATAAAATCCATAAAGTATACGATATGACCATGACATTCCCAAAGATATGTTACCTAAATTGTCAGATATATTCAACAAAGACATCTCTTATAAACTGAATCATGTTATAATGAGAGGTAAAAGACAAACAGCAATTGTTTCAAGAAATGGCATGCACGTTGTCAATGGCTTACATATAAATACATGTCAGCTAGAAGCGTAATGTGCAGATTAATAATAATAATAATAATAATAATAATGATGATAATGACTTTATTTAAAGAAGAAGAAGTTCATTTGGTCAACCGACCAATCTTCCATGAGGCCGTCTACAATTACATGTATATGTTGTACAATTTTCACAAGTTGTGGCGTCTTTAGACAAAAATGCTATTAAAAACTAGATAATTGATCTACTGCTACTATAAAACATGTACAAGGCATTAAAGATGAGTACAAACAGGATTCATACAAAGGTTAGTAGTGAACCCGTGTAAAACATTACAGGCGAGTACATCAAGAACATTGTTTTAAAGAATAGTACTGAATTACACAAAATATCATACAAATGATTGTTTTTGTAAATGTTGACTAAGAAGCTCTTAAAACCATGGGAAGAGTCAGCTGACCTTACATAGGGTGGAATGGAATTCAACAGTTTGGCTCCAGAAAAAGCACAACTTTTTTTTTATAAAACTCTGATGAATGTACATTTTCCACATGTTTAAAATAACATTAAAGATAATCAGGAGCCAACACATATTTGTAGACTAGTAAACCCTTTTGAAGCTGAGTTCTCTGTTGAGATGGAAGCCACTTAAGGGTTTTAAAATGATTTGTGGAGGGTGTATCTAAATCAGCATCAAGAATAACTCTAGCTGCTCTTTTTTTTAAATTTCAGTAGTCTTTCCTGATTTTCTGTATCACTATCACCCCAGATAGAAGAACAATATTCTAGATGTGGCATGATATAGGCAATGTAGAATATCTTTCTCTGTTCTTGAGAGAGATAAGATTTTATTCTGTTCAAAAGATAAAGCAGTGAGTTTACTTTTTTAATTACCTTATCAACTTGCATTTTCCAGCTCAAGATATTGTCTATCATAATGCCAAGAAGTTTGTCATTTTCAGACTGTTCTATATCTATTTCTTTTAGTACTACTTTGAACTCATTTTTCTCAGCTTTTACTTTGGCTCGACTACTCATGATCATGGCTTTTGAACTGGCGTAATTTATCTTCATACTATTGTGCTTACATCAGTTATTTTCTTTAACCAAATCCTGATTTAATTTAGTGGCAAGGTCATGGCCAGTTCATCCAGTGTTATATAATGTCGTGTCATCTGCGAACATGTTGGTGGTGGATAGCTCAATGTGATATGGTAAATCATTGATGTACAGCAGAAAGAGTAATGGTCCAAGAACTGATCCTTGCGGAATACCGGACTTAATGAGTTTCTTATCTGAAAGCTTATTTAAAATAGAAACTTCTTGTTGTCTGCCTTCAAGATAGGATTGAAACCAAGTTAAACATTCGTTGCTAACTTGATATATGCCGAGTTTTTCTAGCAGGATTTTGGGGAAATACATTGTCACAATCCACAGGCGATAATCCACTATGCTCGCTTATCACACGTGACCACCTGTGTAGAGATTTTCTTGTTTCTCATGAATATACATACACCTGCTTAACCAATCACTGCGTGCACGAGTAAATTTTACTCGCTATTGTGACCCAACATGACCTTTCACCTCTTCCAAACACAGTCACTTATCAATCGATAAAATGGACACATCCATTGATGTATAGAAGATTGTTACATTGTGTTGTTTATGACATATGTTTGTTCATCTGCACTCGTGAAAAACAAGGACATCTCAGCACGGCCAGCCATGGGTGATAAACAAGCGTAGCAGATTATTGCCTTTCGGTAAACACTGCAGCAATAAATGAAGGCCATCTGGTGTGTGCTATTTTTGTAGACTTCCAGAAAGCTTTTTATCTGGCTGAGCATGATTCTCTTGAAAAAGCCATCTATGCATAACTCTAGTTCAAAATGCATGTCTTGGTTTGAATCATACACGACCCTTTCACTCATATATGATTCAAACCAAAATGTATCGGTATCTTTTAATGTCCATCTTTCTAAAGAACAGGACATTATATATGTGGTCCCTCAAGGGTTCATATTTGGCCCACTTTTGTTTTTACTCTTTATCAGTGACCTGCTGCAATATTTCTGGAGGAATCAAATTGTGCAACCAAAATATTTGCAGACGATACAACACTTCAAAAAACTGAACTAGCGCTCAAGACATTAATTCCAACATGGAATAATACCTGGAACAAGTTTCTTTGTGGTAAAGAGAGAATATTATATGGTCTTAAACTTTGCAAAAACTAAATGCATGTTGATTACAACTCGGCAAAGGCAGTGTAGACTCAAATCAGACAAACTAAACATAAGAACTGGCAATTAAATAATTTCTATGGTTGAAAAGGAAAAAGTGCTGGATTAACTGTTGATAATTACCTGTTATGATCTGAGCATAATAATAGGAACAGTAAATGTATGGCTACTCAGAGTGCTTTGCTTTCACCTATTAAAGGGATTTTACCTGTAGATCAAAATATCAAGTGTTTTATACAAGTTTAATTCGACCGCATATGGACTACTGCTGTATTGTATGGAGTGTTGCTTCAAAACTTGCTTTGGTATAAGACACCATACTATCAGGAATGGTACGTAGGTTAATTCCAAATGTACCATCTTCTTCTTAATTTAAAACTCTGAAAATTGCACCAACTCATGAGATTTTTGTATCGAAGGCAAATGTCATGCATAAAACTTATATGGGCACCTATCCTAGTGATATATGTAATAAGTTTCAGTTATGTGAAGATGAGCTTCATGAATCTTACAACCTACGATAAAGTTCTTAACTGAATTTCACCCTACCAAAACCAAAAAATGTTTTAACTACATTGAATAAAGTTCTTAAAGTATTATTATTATTATTATTATTATTATTATAACTCCACAAAAAATGATGCAGAATGCTGATAATCAAACTCAGCCAAAATCTCATTAATATCAAGCAGTATTCTAAATTTGGTTGAACTATAATAATAACTAGAGTATTAGTGATGGTTGCATTGCGAAGAGCCCCCACTCACAACAATATGCTCAGCAGGTCCTTAAACTGAGGAATTTGTGTTCTGAAACCAAAGTTAGGAAAATGGTCAATTAGGGAATGCTGGAAATTGAAGATTCATCAATATAAAGGTACGTGACAAACTCATAAATATGGTTGAAATCCAATATTTGTTTAGTAAAGTTATAATGTCAAAAAAGGAGGTGCAACCAGGGGCTATAACTCCTGTAAATGATAATGAGGAATGTTGGAATTTAAACTCATTCAAGGTCTCCTCGATATAAAGCTGCATGCCAAATTTCATTAAAATCCAACAATCTAAGGTAAGTAACAATACCTGCCATGTCACGTCATGACACACAAAAAACATAATTTTTTACTCTTAAAGCCTGCAACACATCATGTTTATAAAAATATGATTTCCAATAAACCTGAGAAAGAGATAAATCTTTTTTGACACTATGATATGTGCTCATAACCTATAACGTGTATAAACATGATTTGCATAGCCTTACACTTAATGTCAATGGAATAATAGCACCCCTAGACAGTTTATACAGTTAATTGTCATGCCATTAAACGATAAAAGAGGTCAGAAATAAACAACCACCATTAGCTAGATTACTTAACTGTGTTGCTGTTGTTTGTTCTTCGAGTTCGAAGATGACCATGACATCGCTAACTGGTTCGGTTTCTGTGAGTATATGAGTGGCTGAACAGGCCAATTTGTGCTCTGAATTGTCTGTGGCACACTTGATCAATGGTGGACGTGCTGCAGTTCTGAGATTTACACTGCTCATGCTTCTGCACTGCCTCTGCAATTCTCTTCGGTTCAAGGTCTGTAGCTCCAGCATGGATGAGACTACACCAGGTGCAGGGATCCTCTTTGAGATCTTCCCAAAATTCAGTGTCAACGTTTGTGGCATTTCTTCTGACAACCCTGAGATCACTTTCCCTCCTTCAGCTCGCTGCAGAAGATCTTATTTGGTCGTCGCTCTTTAGACATCCTGGTGACATGGCCTGCCCATCTCAACTGATGTCATCAGCCCATGTGAGAACCCTAGTGTCTGGGACCCTGTCCTTCCATCTTATCCTCATCGGTTTCCTCAGGCAACTCATATGAAAATCATTCAGCATATTGGCATGGCGTCTGTACACCATCCAGGTTTCGCATGAATACAACAGGGTCGAGAACACAATGGCTTTGTAGACCTTCAGTTTTGTTTGTTTACTGATGCCTCTGCACTCCTACACATTTGTGCGTAGTCTTCCAAAGGCCATACATGCTTTAGCAATTCTGATCCTGGTTTCATCATCGATGGGGACTGCATGTGACAGTGTGCTGCCAAGATAGGTGAACTTGTCCACTGCCAGGAGGGTTTAGCCATTTACTGTGCGGGCAGGCTCTACGTAAGGCTTTCCTGGTACAGGTTGGTGCATCACCTCTGTCTTTTTTATACTGATTGTGAGACTAAAATTGTTACAAACTGAAGATAAATGGTCCATACTCTGTTGCATATCAGACTCAGATTTGTCATTCAGGGAACAGAGTCAGCAAATAGTAGATTGCGAACAGTCACCTCCTGCAATTTCATCTTCGCATGTAATCTCCTCAGATTGAACTGCTTGCCATCAGTTCGATATCTGATGTCGATCCCAGTGTCATAGTCGTAGAAGGCACCAGTAAGCATTGCAGAGAACATCATACTGAAGATGGTTGGGGCCAGCACACAATCTTGCTTGACTCCATTGGTGACTGGGAATGGTTCAGACGACTCGCTGTTGTCCCGACACGAACGAGCATGCCATCATGGAATTGCCAAACCATCACGATGAATTTCTCTCGGCAAAAAAAAAAAAATCGCCATGATCTTCCAAAGGTCCCCGTGGCTGACTGTATCAAATGATTTTGTCAGGTCGATGAATGTCGTGTACAGGTTGGAGTTCTGTTCCTGGCATTTCTCCTGGAGTTGACGAGCTGCAAACACCATATATGTGGTCCCTTGTCCTTTCCTGAAGCAACATTGACTCTCAGGCAGGAGGCCTTGATCGATGTGATGCACAAGGCGATTCAGCATTTTTGCAGCTATTGACAGCAAGGAGATGCCCAGATGGTTGTTGCATAATTGTCTGTTGCCTTTCCGCTTGTACAATTGGACAATGGATGCATCCTTGTACTCCTGGGGTATAGTTCCTGGAGTCCATATTGACTGGAAGAGATCAGTCAGTTTTTGTGCCATATGCGAGCCTCCGGCTGTGTAGACTTCTGCTGGTATAGCATCTGCTCCAGGTGCTTTGCTATTGACAGCAGGTCAATTGCTTTCTTACCATCAGAAGACCTTTGGTGAAAACCCCATATTAATATGACCATTCAGGAGAATTTGTAACAAGATTTGCAATATGTTCCTTGTGGCAGCCATATCCGAGTTCAGTTCAGCACCATTTTTATTCACGACCATCATTAGAAGTCTTCTGGTGAAAATCTCATGCCGATACGAGTTTCCATTCAGGAGGAGTAGCAATAACAAGATTTTCAAGATGGTTGCCATGACAGTCATACTGGCATAATTTTCTTTAGTACCAACTAGATATCACAAAAAGTATTTTAGTGAAAACCCAAATTGATATGACCATCCATTCAGAAGGAGTAGCAAAAACAAGATTTTCAAGAGGGCCACGTCGGCCATACTGGATGTTCAAACAGAACCATTTTATTTAGGACTAACTAAACATCAGAAGAGAACGACCAGTCATGACTTGGCTAAGAACCATGGACACCGGACTTAAGACAATCCACATGTGTCCTGGAGGGAGGCAAAATAGATAGCCCAAGACCGTGACAAATGGAAAGCTGCAGTGAAGGCCCAATGTTCCAGAGGGAACGAACAGGAATGATTAAACACCATAACAAGTCTTATGATGAAAACCCCATGCTGAATAGACTTTCCATTCAGAAGGAGTAGCAATTACAAGATTTTCAAGATGGCTGCTGTGGTGGCCATGTTGGACGTCATATCAGCACCATTTTCATTTTCGTATTTTTTACGTACGACTTTCGTACATGATTAATGGTGTTTCACAAACGAGAAGTACGTACGTTTTATCGTAAGTTTCCCTTACACTTTTACGTAACTTTACGGCAAGTCCCAGGCAGGCGTAAGTGCAAAGCTTTTTCGTAAGTATGTTTGTGGAGAGCGAGAGTCAGAGAGAGGGTTATTTTGAGATGCTCCCTCTCAATTGCAATATATATATATATATATATATATATATATATATATATATATATATATATATATATATTGTTATGTATGATGTTTATATAATATTATAGACATTTTAGAAAATTATAAATGTTTCTTGACTTTAATATTTGCTTAAATCTTAATTTTGTTTATCAGAAAAAAACATGTTTAACTAGTGTCCTTGAATTAGGTTGTTTACTTCAGATTTGAGCTAAAGGATAGTTTTGATCACGAACATGTGTACCAAATTTGAGGTCCAGGTTGATTTTGTTTACAAATATAACTGGAAATACCTTAGGAGTTACCTGTCAATGGTCACACGTACATTTATTATTCTAGAATATTTTGTCATGTGACCAATCTTTATATATACCATGTTTAGTGGACAGTTTTTCAGTTTCGACATTACTCTCAGTCTTGTAAAGAGCTATTACAGTTGTAGAAAGTCATTCCAAATTCTAAGAGAGGAATTATTTCAAATATTCATTGGATTATAACAGTGCTCATAAAACTTTAGGATTTTGGATTTTTTTAATTGATGATTTTGGAATTTATGTGAACTTATTCAGAGATATTTTGGAGTACTTCATTTTGACATCAGCACATTAAAGACTACTAGTACATCAGGACTTTGAAGACCATTGGCACATCATAACATCGAAGGATAAAGCCGTGAATTCGGAACATTCTATATTTAGGACTGGTGATTACAACACTAATTCTTATTGGATTATTTGGATTTTAATGCACATTACTGTAAGTGGTTTTTTTATTTTTCATCTTAATTATCTAGAAATAAATTGCTTGTTAATTTTTACTTGATTTGTTGGTTTCGCTTTCCTTCTGTTACATTTTTCTAGACCATAGAGTCGTAATAATATATATACCTACCATTATGGTGGGTCTTTCTCCAACAAAGCTATTTTTAAACATATTTATTAACGTTCTCTGTAAAAGAATTACACGTAAACATGAATATGCATATGATATATTTTATATTGTTGATTAGCCCGAAAATATAAACAAATGAGACATTAAATCACCAATTTTAATGAAATTCCGTCAAAAATCACCGCAGAAATATTACCCTTATATATACGGAATGTCAGGGTCAGGCAGTGCTGATATTCAAAGAGGTGTTCCATCCAATGAGATATAGAATATATTGATGTTAATAAAGCGATAAATTAAGATGCGGAAAAATCTAAACCAATAGTCTAATTCCTTTTCCATAGCTACTATTCATTACGTAAAACTTTTTTTTCCTGCGTGTTTACACGTGACGATGTCAACATTTCCACACCTTGTGGTAATAGCAGCTGTCTTTAATAAATCAGCTTACAAAAAAAAAGTCCTTACTGTAAACGATTATCATTATCATAATATTTATCACCATATTCAGACAGTCGTATCCATTATCATTATCATAATATTTATCACCATATTCAGACAGTCGTATCCATTATCACTATCATAATATTTATCACCATATTCAGACAGTCGTATCCATTATCATTATCATAATATTTATCACCATATTTAGACAGTCATATCCATTATCATTATCATAATATTTATCACCATATTCAGACAGTCGTATCCATTATCACTATCATAATATTTATCACCATATTGAGACAGTCGTATCCATTATCACTATCATAATATTTATCACCATATTGAGACAGTCGTATCCATTATCACCATATTGAGACAGTCGTATCCATTATCATTATCATAATATTTATCACCATATTCAGACAGTCATATCCATTATCACTATCATAATATTTATCACCATATTCAGACAGTCGTATCCATTATCACTATCATAATATTTATCACCATATTCAGACAGTCGTATCCATTATCATTATCATAATATTTATCACCATATTCAGACAGTCGTATCCATTATCATTATCATAATATTTATCACCATATTCAGACAGTCGTATCCTCAAGAAACTGGAATAAATATTGTCATGGCTAATAATAAGAATTCTTTCATGTTGACTCTGTGGTCATTAGATATAAAAAAAAATACGTGTCAGCTAAAACAAGAAAGTAATATAAAAGGGACATCTGTGTTATTGAAGAATATTTAAAATGAAAAGTTATTTTTAAAAAAATGTGCTTGGTATTATCCACAACATCTGTACAGTATTTAGTTCCAATTGGATATTGTACAAAATTGTATTTCGACACAATGATTCAATAGAGAGACTAATATACTATTCCCACTTGTCTGTTATGATTCCATAATAAGAGTAATAAACTATTCCCACTTGTCTGTTATGATTCCATAATAAGACTAATATACTATTCCCACTTGTCTGTTATGATTCCATAATAAGACTAATATATTATTCCCACTTGTCTGTTATGATTCCATAATAAGACTAATATACTATTCCCACTTGTCTGTTATGATTCCATAATAAGACTAATATACTATTCCCACTTGTCTGTTATGATTCCATAATAAGACTAATATATTATTCCCACTTGTCTGTTATGATTCCATAATAAGACTAATATATTATTCCCACTTGTCTGTTATGATTCCATAATAAGACTAATATACTATTCCCACTTGTCTGTTATGATTCCATAATAAGAGTAATAAACTATTCCCACTTGTCTGTTATGATTCCATAATAAGACTAATATACTATTCCCATATGTCTGTTATGATTCCATAATAAGACTAATATACTATTCCCACTTGTTTTTGTTCCCATTTCCATTGAAATCGCATATTTGTACAAAGATTCCTCAAAGCTACAAATATTGTGATTAAGAAACATTGCTGCGTCTATGTAAACCTGAGCGAACTATTATTATAGCAAATTATAAGCTGTCTCTATTATTATAGAAAATTATAAGCTGTCTCTGTATACATCAGGTAAAATTTTATCATAGGGTGCACAGTGCATGGTACCAAAATACGATTGAAATAATTTCAACCGAACATTAAAATAACAGTGTCCAAATTTACGCCGATTCCTGTTCACTCGAGTAACACAGAATTATGTTAATACTCATCATCAAACGGCGGGGTAATCACTCGAATAACGGCGGAAATTAGCAGCCAAGTGAACAGATCAGATGTAAAATGTTGCTATTCAATCTTTATTTATATTTAAAGCTTAAATTACATTTTCTTCAGGCCTCTATTTCGAGTTTGTAACTGTCTGCAGAATAATTTTGTTCTTCTCTTTTCCTAAATAATTATCATTTGTTTGACGTATTTACTGAACAGATTTGAATGTTTTAGTACAAGTCTATATATTGTCTCTTTTATAATCAAATTGTATATTTTTTCAATCAGGACATTCAGACATCTCGAAACAGTAGCTCTTGACTCATTCTTTATTTCATAGAGCTTTGCTATGGCATTTGGTCTTAATATACAGTTTTTCTTCAAGTGCGCGAGTTTACAAAGATAATGTTAACAAAAAAAAATTAAAAAAAAAAAGAAGAAAAATAAAAATGTATCTTGTATGACATCTCAAGTGAACAGAGTAATATTCCATGAACGGAAAAAATGTGCATACTTGGGGGTGGGTGGGGGTGTAAATTCTGTTCAAAATAGAAAATTTAAATGATTATGTTTTCCACGGAACTTCTATGCCTCGAGTTCGATGTTACAGGAAGAGTATATGTGCTACTTTCACTTATTTATTTATTTATTAATGTATTGTCTCGGCTTTATTCAGATAAAAATGCGAAAAAGCGAGACATTTTCTTTCCTTTGGTTTTTGCTTCATCGCTCTAAAATGATTTTCATTAAAAAAAGTAGAAGTCCAAAAAGTTCACAAAATGTGTAAAAAGAAATAATTAAGTGAACAAACAAATTCATGGAATTACCAGAAAATTTAATCATCTACACACGAATAGGAATATGACTAAATTTTATTTTTCTGCCTCAAGGGGTTTATGCTTAATCTTGCTAACAATGTTATATTTTTTTTAAAACTACCAATTCCAAACAGTTTTAAACTGAACAAATAAGAGATTGCTGTAATGACCTGAAAATCTAATCAGGTCATCTACGTATGCATACAAAAATGCTAGCAAAAATTCAGTTGTATACGTTGATTGGTTCTTGCTCACTGTTGCTAAAATCTTCTCCAGACAGACAGACTTACAGAAGTACGGACGTACGCATGGGTTGGACCAAATTAACATGCCCTCAGTAAATGACGTAGGCAAGTGAAGTTCGGTTGACTTGTTTATATACATATGTACGTGATTCGATCAGACTTCATTGTCATTTAGTTATTTGGATAACTTTCATCAGTGGATGGCATACGTGTTTTGCAGACACAAATATAGTTTTTAAAGTTTAAGTCATATAGTAAACTTTTCAGAACTTGTAGAGCAGAGTTAAGACAATAGATAGGAAGATAAAATGACTCATGGTTTATATGGATCCAAATCTAATAATTGGAGACATAAACCTAATAGTTTATCGAATTTTATTTCTTGGCATTAATGTACATTTATTATTATGTAAATAAAATTTTTATTTTTATTATATAGTTAAAATATTAATCAGATATAGTGATTAACCTGTGTTGAGAGAATTTATGAAGAGTGTGTGTGCGTGTCTGAAAGAGATCGAGAAAGATCATTTTGAGACGATTCCTGATCTAAAGAAATGGATCTACATCACGTATTACTGAATAAGATTTAATTTTATTCCAAGGTTTGACGAACCTATAAACAGGGAGGGGGTGTTAAAACATGAGTGAATGGTGCTTTTTTTCTTCATATTTTGGTCTTACAATGCAAACAATTGAAGCAAAGATGAAATTAAAACCCAGTTAAAACTTTATTCTTAGTATTTCAATGAATATCAAATAAGTTCGGAAGGTTGTAGATGACACAAAGGATTGCATAAACGCCACATTTACCTTCCCATATACAATGGTGGACTCGGCTGGTTTGTCGTTGGAAACTACAGACTGAGGACCTCCAAGTATGTTCATGTATTTGAAGTATGTTCATGTATTTGAAGTATGTTCATGTATTGAAGGAAATAAAAGTCGATAAATATAGTCAAGTGAGTAGATAACCATTTTGATATAGATAAATAAATAAGTATGGCTTAGCCGTTTCTTTCAACAAGTAAGTTAAATTCTGTATATTCATCGACTTGTAGCTCTCTCTCTCTCTCTCTCTCTCTCTCTCTCTCTCTCTCTCTCTCTCTCTCTCTCTCTCTCTCTCTCTCTCACACACACACACACACACACACACAGAGTGACGGTTTTCCCACTAAGCAGACAAGGCAGCTGCCTTGGGCGGCAAAATTCAGGGGGCGGCAGATTTTAAATTATGAAAATCTGGCTTTGTTAAAAAATTTATTTATTTTATATTAAAAAAAGAGAACAACCTCTAGTTATTTCTATTATTTAAAGGCGTAACGATCTTTAAATGCTCTGGTTTTAAGGCTTTGTTTTGTGCAGGGGGAGGGGGTACGGCAACTCTGACATTGACTAGGGGCGGCAAAATCATAAATCTGTCACTGCACACACACACACACACACACACACACACACACACAGGCACCCTATCTTCTTTAATCAGAAATAATACCTATATTCCATTCAGTATGGCCAATAGGTCAAGACATTTGTGCCCGATATTTTTATTTATTTTTTTATTTTTTTTTGTTCTTTGTTTTATTGCTGTTCTAGTCGTCGTCATCTTCGTCGCCATCCTTTGTAAGTATCTTGCAGGTACCCTATTATATGTTATGGAGTTATTACCTACCTCCCATACAAAAGCGTGACTTACGCAAAAGATTTTCTTAGACGTACGAAATGTTCCACCGGATATCTTTGTGAAACACACTTACGAAATAGCGTAAGATTTTCTTACGCTTAAAACTTACGAAACATCTGTGCGTAAACTTACGTTGCTTCGTGAAAAGGGCCCTGGACTTCATAAGAGGTCTTTTAGTGAAACCCCATGTTGATATGACAATCCATTCAGGAGGAGTAGCGATCAGATTTTCATGATGGCCACCGTGACGGCCATATTGGATGACAGATCGGAACCATTTTCATTTAGGACCAACTAAACCTTGGGATAAATGTGTGTGTAAAGTTTCATGGCAATCCTCTCAGTAATTTATGAGTAGTAATAACAAACTTGCGATAATGGACAGACATCAGATGTCAAACATGGGACAAAGGACAATAGACAATAGGCCATGGTTTATGACTAGTAGAGCTAAACACAAGTAAAAATTAACATTGTTTAACTCAATCAGAAGCGAATTATGACTTAGTAGATGTGTCCAGGTCCAGTACTAATAACATTAATCATTTTATCCACTATTGCATCCTATAAACATATGAAACAAGGATTTCTTCTATGGAAACGTTGCCGATTTTCAACTGTAACCTTGTAACCCATCTTCAAAGTTGCCGTTTTATGTTAGACAACAACAACTGTGGCAAAACAAGTTATAAAGTTTTAATTGTTTTTCATCAATGTTTAATCATCATTTATAGTTACTATTTTTAACAATATGAATTTAGAACTTTCCATATTTACACTATTTTCACCCTATTCTGGTTGGACAGATGTAATTTCACCCAAATATTAGTGTCCAGCATGGACCTTGAATGATTAACCTACGTTACTTTTACTCTTTTGATCACTTGCTATACTCATTATAGTAATTTCTCTCCCAAAGTCAGTATAGTAAAGGACATGGATTTTTAAAAGTTCTGAATGGAATTTTTTACACCCGAAATGGAAAAATGGACAGTTTTTGGCATTGGAATGGGGCTGAATTTCGAACCCCTAATAGGCCCTGAAAATTCATGAGAGCAGATATGAATAGACATCTTAAAATAGGTTAAACCAAACACTTGTATGATAATTAACTTTTAATGAGTAAAGATAAAACTTACAGTTGGCACAGCGACAGCGATCATGTGTTACGACAATAGCACTACATGTATGTCATAAGCATTCGAACTGCTTGTAACAGCAGAGACACTACCACCAAATACTGAAATGTGTGGGTGACCCGTTTTAGGATTTTTGCCCAAATGCCAAGAACACGCCTTTGAATTTTCTTCGATGTTTGCAGAAGGAAATGCCCTAATGCCTATAGTTATTCTCAGAGCAACAAATATGGTGCATCACATTTTGAATGTTTCACCATCTTTGTTCTCCTCACTCTTGCTTCAGATGTGGTGTAAGTTCTTAAATTGGGAACAATGTTTGTGAGCAAAGTTCTTCTCATTCAGAAAAGAATAACTTGGAGAACAGCGTTGGCATGTCATATACATTCTCACCTAAAGACACCCTGCATGCCTGCATTTGTACACCCACACCAAGTACAGTTGGTACAATGCTTTTAATAACTAGATAATCAACGAAAGCGTGTCATGTCACTTAGTAAGCACTTGATTATGGCAGTTAATCTAGAAGTAAAGCACTTGCATGACAATATTTATTAATATTAATGGCTGTTACAGGCTTCGTTAAGCTCACAGCAAGTCAACTATGCACTTTTTTGTATGCCTAATCATTTTTTAAGGGGAGCCCCGTTAACTTTAGGGTGGATGCACACAATCCTGCGTCCAGGAGAAAACACCATATGTGAACAAGATGAAAAGAACTAGACACTAGACCAACAAGGTGTAGACTTTGATGTCCTTTAAAACTTGAAATACTTCATGGAACACGGATTCCCACCACAGTGCCTGAAAACTAACCTGAATGCAAAACCTAACCAAGATGTGACAGATGGATTGATAGACAGTCAAGGGTAACACTATATACCTCAATTGCTGTAGTGATTGGGCAAAAAAGAGAAAAAGGAACAGTTAAAAAGGGAGGTAACTCTGACAAAAATCAGCAGATTAAATACTCTTATCAAGTACTGACTCGCTAATGCTGGGCCTAGTTACTGCCTCATCACGTGGCCAACTCCATCTTATGGGATTCCGAGGCACTTTCAGGATAAATAAAAATACTCATATTTGTTTAAATTCAAGCTCAGTTTTGTCTCTACATATCGCCAGCTAGACCACTGTTGCCACATTTTCCATGTCACAGCCATATGCAATTAGAACAGGAAGGCAAGGGACTGCATGTTGAGCCAAAGATCAAAGCATTGCAATAAAATGTGACCTTCAATCCAAGGTCAAAAGGTTGAGCAGGCATGTTGCAAAATGAATTGTCTTAGCTTCAAAATTATTCATATCAAGTATGAAGAAATCCATCAAGGGGTTTAGGAAAAATAAGCATATGACCATAAAAAATTGAACCAAACCATAACACAAAATATCTATGACCTTGACCCCAAGGTTAAAGTGGTATGCACGCACGTCACATAAAGAATTGTCATAGCTTCATAATGATTCATCCTAAGCATGAACAAAATATGTCACACAACACAATAAAATTTGAAAGGGTGCACATAAACATCCACAACACATTGTCACTGACGTACGAAAAAACAACTGTCCATATCGTTTGCATACTTGTTCTATGTGTGGTGACTAGGCTATTCCTTTGAGTAATAAAGAGTCCTCATTATAATATTTGGACCATGTGGCAAGGTTCTCACTGATCAAGATTATCCTATGTTTTGACAACTCTCTGAATGGGCAAATCATAAGGAATTACAGAATTAAGGATTTTGTCCTGCTGAATTAAGTAAATGAAGGCGATAATGACTGATAGTCTGATATAAAATGTAATTACTATGTATTTAGTGGCTATAGGAAATGAAAGAAATGAAATTAATGATGATGACAATTGGGGCAATGCCTCAGCATCTGATGTTTGTACCGAAAGTGATAGCTCTGCCATTCAAGTATAAAGAATGCTTTAGAAAAAAATGCCAATAATCCCAAATAGAAAGGTTGACTCAAAAATTTTTATCATTAAAAGTAAGATTTTATTTCTTTTCAACTGTGCAGCAAACTGAATGAAATAACCCATGTTGGAGTTAGGTGTAGGCAATAGGTTATATCAATTCTTATCTATATACATTCTTATCTTGAATAAGAATTTGAGAGAATGTCAAAATAATTTAGCATTAAACGGAAATGGTATATTTAAATTAATGCAGTATTTTAAAGGAATTTAATATAAATATTCATAATTATGGTGATGTAAGAAGCAAATGATATTCATAGTAAATGATGAAAAGTGAGAAGGGAGCCATACATTCTTGGAAAACTTGAGAAAACAGTCTGAATAAAATTCAGATGATGATTACAATATATACAAAGTTTTATAGCAATCCAATGAAAACTGCGAGATTAGTTGTGGTCACAATATTGTGTCATACATAGGATTCATTTTGTCGAAAAGGGTAACAACTCTTGCTAAAATAGAGGGAACATAATGACTGAATCTTCAAGTGATGACCCATGTATGAACAAAAGTTTCATACCAATCCAATGGAAAATGCGAGACTAGTTCCAGTAACAGATTGTGTCATGTATTACACCCGCTGTAAGTCAAAAAGGGCAATATCTCTGATATCAAGAGGGACTGAGATCCTTTACCTCACTGACATTTACCTAAAAGCCGGTATGTATGATGCTTTCTGACATTTAAAGGCTTTCATATTTTTAGTACATGTAATGGCAGCCATACTGGATAGCAGATTGGTATCTTTTGTGCAAACTTAAGAGACCTTATGCCTGGATGCTTTCTGTGATATATGGTCAACAGAAGTTGACCGCATTTTGAAGAAAAGTCATTTAAGGTTTATCTATTTGTAGTAACAGCAGTGATCTGCCTATGCAATATCTTTCACCAAAAAGATATGCTGACGGTACTCCAAATGTAAGGCCTGTTAGAAGTAAAAATTACATTATAGCAAAGCCAAAGAAGGAATTGTTTTAAAAGAACTTTCAATTTCTGCTCCACCGGTATGGAACATTATTCCCAAAGACATAAGGCAGGCTCCTAGCATTTCTTCTTTTCATAATCGATGTCTTAAATGGATGAAATCTCAAGACATTTGAACAGGTCTAAGTAACATAAATGCCTCCTGCTTTATCTGCTTATGCATCTTTTTCATAGATGCATTTTGTAATACAATATGATATTTTATTTATTTTTATGTGCTCACTGATGCTCATGTATTAAGGACTTGAAACTTTGTTTGATTTTCAGAATAACTTAATTCTTTACTGTTAAGCCAAATTGTTGTCACCTTGTGCTCTATATACTGTATGTATTGTACATAACGGAAGGCCTCAAAGTAAATTAGTTCCTGTAACTAACTGAGTTACCTTCTCTAAATAAATCGTTATTATTATTATTATTAGTAGTAGTAGTAGTATTAGTATTATTATAATTGATGGCAGATCAGCATCATTATGTACAAAATTGAAAAGGCAAAAATTTTATTTAGCAGTTTTTGAGAAGTCATTTTTCTATTTTTAGTCTTGAAAGCAATATTTCAAGGCTGACTTCCGTAATTATTGATGAAGAAATAAATTGTCTTGAGTGCTCATAGTTATTTCTTACATTGATGCTGGACTTGATTTCCCACGTTTGCTTGTTTATATTGCATAATGTGCCAACAGATCAGGATCAACTTTCTGCTAATTACTATTTTCATTCTACTAATTACTTCAACTGAACTGTACATACCCTGATCTGCCTGCACATTATAGAAAAAAAGTAAATCTATAAAATTGCTGTCGGGTATCGATTATACATGGGTAAATATGGTAACATGTCATCAGCAATTTACATCCAGGCTATAATTAATAATTTACTGATGACAGTTCACAGCAAGACTTCATAATTCCACGCTAAATAAATGTTAACTAGACCATTTCACTTTAGTACAAATCAATAACCACCTGCTGTTTGCTGTGTCAATAGTAAGTATGCCTTTCCTAAACCAATCTAAATCTTTACAATGTATTATATTATTTTGATAAATACAGGACATCTAGCTTTTTCGAGTACATATAAGGAAATATTCAATAGGTGAAGTGGAAATATTATATTGTCATGACTTCAGCACTCGAGACAATACAAAATGTTTCCACTTCACAACTGAAATATTTCCTTATTCTAAAAACAACAATAGATTTTCTTCCTATTACGGAAAATGTTGATTTGTATGAATATTTCTCATTCTGTCTGTACCAATGTGGTGTCAACAAGACATATTATTACATCAATAAAGTCCCAAAACTTGTAATAGTGTAGGACAGTAACTGTTACAAACTTCTATCTTACAACTCTTTATACCATGTCTTCAATTCAATTAATTACAGTTTTTATATGAGGTTGGCTAACTAGCCTATGAGAGCAATATAAGAGCAACTTGCTTTTAACTAGAGGGGCCCCGGGCGGCCGAGTGGTCAAAGGCGATCGTCTTTACAGATCACTGACATCTCACCTCTGGGTTCGAGTCTCGGGCTCGGCCAACTTGGGTATGTTATAAAGCTTGCCAGTAGCTTCCCGTGGGTCGGTGGTTCTTCCCGGGGTTTTCTCGGGTTCTTCCTCCACCAAATATACTGGCCGCCATGTATAACCTATCATGTGCTGAAAAATGGCGTTAAACCCATAACAACCAACCAACCTTTAACTGGTTTTTACGGCCAGTTGGTCTTAAATTGGCTCACGTGGTACCACGTTTGAATGATAACATCAGAACATCTGTCAAATGGCTGTCAATTGCCTGCCTGTGATTAGTATTGACCGAGTGAGGCAGTGATTGTTTGCATTATTTTGATGTTGCCTCTAAAATATGCATGGATATATCAATAATATATATATATATATATATATATATATATATATATATATATATATATATATATATATATATATATATATATATATATATATATATATATATGCACATTACACAAAAAGACATAAACTTGTAACTGCTATATATATCTTTACAAAAGCTGTCTCCATGGAAATGACATCATACACATAATTTACTGTCTACTCTCTTTGTTTATCTTATGATACTAAATCAGAAATAAAAAATTTCTTTGAAGCTGACCTACCCATTATATGTGGAGAGCATATGCACTGCTTTAACTCTGACCAATAACTATGTTGAGCCGGCAATTGCCATATGCAAGACCAAATTTATAGGTCAAAAGTATTGTCAGAGTGAATTTGACAATTATAAATGCACAGTTATTACTTGAATGTAACCATTAATATAGATTCCCATCCCCTTAGTCTGTTATAACTGAGCAAGCTAACAAGTATAGAGAAGGATGAAGAGAAATACAAATAAATAAATAAGGAAATGTTAAGAAGATGAAGAAGAAGAAGAACTAAAATTCTGTGTTTGTAAAATATGTATCCCATGCTTCCCTTGTTTGACCTCCACCCTGAAGTTTAAGTATCTTGGGTAGGTGTCAGAGGGCAAGGTCTGCCCGAGGTGAGATGTGTGTTAGGTATGTGCATTTGTCTGTTCATGTCCTGCAAGTATATACTTGGTTAAAGGGTGTGGCTCTTGATAGTTTTCAAGCTACTGTATGACCATGGCAGTATTGCTTTTTTAGCTAGCCACAGTTCCATTATTTTTCGTAAGCCTTTAGATTCGCATGTATAAATTAGCATTTTTACCCTAACGCTCGCTTGAGCGGCACTCTTTAAAGATCAATAAAATCAAGTGGCACATGTAATATATGAGCCGTTGTGTCCAATCCACGTCATATTTCACTTTGCGCTAACGAGTGTAGGTGGGTGTATACGAGTAAAGACTGAGAGTTTCAACCACATGTCGGTATTTTGTTGAGTTTTGTTTCAGAATAAATAAATGATAAACATGCTGCGTATTACATTGTTGATACTGTTTATTATATTGGTGATACTTTTACTAACACAGCCGACCTTCGAATAATGTTCAGGTCAATTTATAGCATGTCTCTGCGCTGGTATAAACTTATGGCTGCCGACAAGGGCGCTAACCAGTCCCACTCCTGTTACTAATATGGACGTATCCTCCATGAAATAGAACAAAGCACGCATCCAATGTCATGTCAGTTGTTGAAAAACGACAATGGTACTTGTAAAGGCAGATAACTCTTCCAGGTATACTGTTGTGTACTGCCTGTCAATAGCTAGGTTGGCTTACGTTTTGCATCTGGAAAATGTCGGATTGACCGAACTTTATTGAATTGGATAAACTGAACCCTTGAAACATAGCACCTTTGCGTGCATTATTGGGTATTTGCCCAAAAATTGATATCTGTTGTAGAGAGTGATGCTTGTGACATTGGAAACTATATGACAGGACCCCTAGTCAGGTTTCGTCTTTGGGGAAGAAAAAGTTACCTGCTGCACCTGAGAATTTTAGCCAAAATCCAACACTCCCATAAGGGTTGCCTCTAGGACTCATGGTACTATTTCAGCTCCCATAGTAAATCTATGCAAACACCATGATATTACAAATTCAATAACTTTACATTTCTGAATGCCCATGATCAAACCTATATTTATCAGTATAGACATGTCCTTGATGCAAGCTTCTCTGAAGAGAAAACAATATTGCAGGTGTCAGTCGATTTTATTGATCTTTAAGGTGCACCTCTCAAGCAAGTTTTAGGGTGAAAATGATAAATGCTTGGATGGGAGTCCATTTTCCCATCCCAAACTGCCACTTTCCCCCTAAATTTAACAAATCTCCCATATCATGATCATTATAGAGGGAGAGAGGTAAATAAAATGCCCTCCTGACAGTTCAGCCAATGTGCAGTAATGCAGCAGATAAGACTCGTCCCTTGGTGGTAGTGTTGGGGGCCAGGCTGGATTAAGACCTTTTGAGGCCCTAAGCACCGAAAAGATTATGGTGCCCCCCCCCCCTATGTAATTCAAAATAAAAACAATACTAAACCGTAATTTCTCTTTTTTTTTTCTTTTCTTATTTTTGTGTGCCCCTGCTTTGCTGGTGCCCTATGCACGTGCTTAGTCTGCTTACCAGATAATCCAGCACTGGTTGGTGGTAAGGATGGATCATGGGGGTCAGTGTCAGGGTTGGGATCTCAATAGTTTCCACCTATAATTCACAATAAACAGACTTATTATTCCTATTAGAATTTTCATAACCATCTCACCATGTTTTACAGGAAATCTTACATAGTGTCCAAAAAAGAACAAGAGTCCCTTAAAGGGGTGTATGCTCTAATGGCTGAAAATAATTTATTGGAATCTAAGTTAGTACCATTTCTTCTGTTCTTCTATTTTTGTAACTGCTGAATATTTAAATCAGCTCTGATATTCTTGCAATACTCCAACATACCAAACTTGGTACCAAAATATTTTCATTATATGCCACTAACATGTTCACATGTAATTGCAGTGCAAAATTCTTTGTGATGGCCTTGGATCTTGAACCTGATATGGAAAGAAAATCATTTACCTTATCTCACACAATTTAAAGATATACCCACATGCTAAGTCTGGCTAAATCTATAATTAAACCTTTGTTAGGTGAAAAAAAACTTTATTTAAGTGGGATCATTCAAGATGTTCTTCATGTATATCTACAAACTGGGGGTGGATTAATACCCATTCATACTTGTTTGTGTTATCATGCACACAAGCAACTACATCTCAAAGCCCAAGTCCTTTGACTTTAAAATCAGTGTCCGAGTGCTATCAGCTTCTTCTTTGGAATGCAACTACAGTCAAACCTGTCTGAACAATTACTTTATATAGCGGTCACCTATTCTCAACGGCAAGTCTAACTTTCCCCAGGTAAATTTCCTATATCATGTCATGTATAATAATGGTCACCTGCTTTCTGCAGTCAGCTGACATGTGTTTCCTTGCCAAATAATGGTCACCTGCTTTCTGCAGTCAGCTGCCATGTGTTTCCTTGTCAAATAATGGTTAATAAATGCTCTGAGTGGTTACCGGAGTATATTAGTATATTGATAGTGACCACTTGGTGTATGCAAACAACATGTTTGCTTCAAGGCACTGTTTAAATAAGGACATATCACGTGAATCGATGTGTATACATTTCTTTTTGGCTCGTACTCAACATACTCCAGTCATCCAGTCACACTGCCAGAGTAACTCGAAGGTGTCAATATGTAAACTTTGAACAGCGAGGTGGTTTTTATCATTAGGGGTAGGGTCAAAGCAATTTGTTTTCTGGATTGTGGGAAAAGCAGTAGTGTTGTCGCTGCAGAAATGGGTATTGCCTTTTGTGCCAGTGTGTTGACATGTATAGTTCGATATCTTCATTAACTTGCCTGTGAATTAAAGCTGTCTCTGATGATAAAAGTTAATCTTTGAGGAGAGAGATGAGTTACATCTGTTTTCATTTGGGTCAGGGGTCATTCAATATTTAAAAAATTTGTCTGTATATAAAAGGCAGACGAAGTTTTGATTCATGTGTTACTAATAAAAAGGCTTGTCTTCATTCTCTATTCATCAAAGGCCTCTCACATAAGCCCGTGTCTTTTGATCTTGCAGAGTTGAACAACTGGTTAATCAAGATATTTTTGAAGTGTGGAGAGCTGTTTCTAAGTCAAATTATAACAGTTGGCAAAAAAAAAGGGTCCTTCTCTGTTTCACAGACATGTGTAAGCTGTCAATTAATAGTGACATTAGTGTTTTGTCATGGTGCGCAAAAAAAAACTTAGATCAGGGATTGTTTCAATAGTCAGTGATGATTTAATTTATAGGATGGATTAAAGTGAGCAGGATACAATGCTCTTGCGTTGAATGTAAGTTTGGGAGAGAACAACATATAGATGTTTTTTTATGATTTTGCTGAATTGCATGTACACTAAGCTAAATATGTTGATAATGTAATAATAATAACAATGACACTGGTATTTGGTACATGGTATTTGTTCAAAAACCATGTTTGAAAGGTGAACCTGCATACAGAGGTCTCCTGTGTACAAAGGGCAGTTTGGTCTTTTCCCATGCATGGCCACTTGACATGTTTGACTGCAAAAATACGAAGTCTGGTCAAAATTCACTTGTACATGTACAAGCTCAATGAAGTACAAAAAAGCAAGCAATTACCATGGTGGTCATACTAGATTTCAGATTAGCACCATTTTCATTAGGACCAATAAAACATAATAAGAAGTCTTTTTAGTGAAAACCCAATATCAATGTGACCATCTGTTTAGGAGGAATAGCAATAACAAGATTTTCAAAATGGGCACCATGGATGCCATATCTGATATCCAAGCAGCACCATTTTCTTTTTTGAAACACTAGACAAGTTGGTATGAATGTATACATATAAAGTTTCATGGTAATCCTCCAATTAGTTAAGCAGCAGAGGTAACAAATGTGCTAACAGACGGATGATAAATAACAGGCAATAGCATAAGCTCTCCTGGTCTATAATGAGTAGAGCTAAAAACCAGTAAATTAGGATTTTGTTTTTACTTTTGTCTCTCTTCATGGGACTTTAGAGTGATTTAATTTAAACACACCCACATGAAACATACATCGCCTCTTAGTATCCTAGTAAACCAAGGACATCAAAATAATATTATTACGTAGCCATCAGCAGACTTACTCATTATACACCCAAGTGACCATATATTATATAGATGATCTTCACCGTTAACATGTGATCTCCACATCCAACATGGACCGGCCTCTACTATGGGTCAACATACTTTTGGACTTTAATGAGAAATATTTTGGGTGCAAGAAGCTAGAGTTACTCTGCAAAAATCAAAAACTCTAAAGTTAATTGTAGCAACCTTGCCCTTTAACCCTTCATTCAGGTCATATTTGATAGAATATGCATGAGAGACATCAGACAGATATGACTTTACTTAAAGAGAAATAACAGTGTCAAGTCTTCACATTTGGCAATTTTTTTTCAGAGATTATAAAATAGAAGTGATGACCAGGTTTACCCAAAGCCATAGATTTTTTAAACTAGGTAAAACAAATGATATCAATGTGCAACCCACTAGTTTGTCTGAATTTGTGATCCTTCTCATACATCACAAAATCGGCCCCTCCCACAAATTTATAAACAGCCTTTTGTGACGTGTGAGGAAGACTGGTACCTGTGCTAAGTGTAGTGGCCACTTTAGAACAAGAGATCTAAGTGAGCCTTAGATTGTTCATCTGCCGACAATTCTACCTAACAACTAAATGCAAGTACAGTTCACCAAAAAATTTGGGTATGTATGATGATTTCATACATTTAATGGTTTTTATATTTTTAGTATAGGCAGCTATATTAGGCAGCAGATTAGCATCATCTGTGCAAACTTCAAAGGCCTTGCACCGGGATACTTTTTCTGAAATTTGGTCCACTTGTTGACCGGTTTTTAAGAAGTCATTTTTAAAAAAATCTTATTTCAGTAACAAATACCATATTCAATAATGGATCATCATCTTTTTGTGCAAAATTGAGAGGTTTTTATGCCAGGATGCTTCCTGTCAAATTTAGTTAAATTGTACTGAGCAGTTTTTGAGAAGCCCTTGTAACAGTTGTTTTGTATTTTTAGTAATTTGGTCAACTGTGATGGCAGATCAGTATCATTTGTATAAAGGCCCATATATCAGGATGCCTTTCTGTCAAATTTGATTAAATTCTAATGAGCAGCTTTTTAGAAGCATCAGTTGTACAAATTTAAAAGGGCTTCATGCCAGAATGCTCTCTGCCAAGTCCACCTATGAAGCCTGATGAGAATTGAAAGCAGTAAACTTCTATTATCCTGTGGAAAACAAAAATGCAGTTTGGGTTCTGGAGGCCTTGACCTTTGGACCTCCAAAGAAATTAGATTCTTCCTCTACCATAAAGCACAGAGCATTCAGCCATGACATTTAAGCTAAAAGGCTGCAGCAAACCCAAGTTACGAGTATCATGCGAAAACCACACTGTATTGAGACATATGGACAGAGTGCCCAATGAAGCCAAAGTAAAACTCAATTCATATATTAATGGAAATTCCAATTTTAAATGAACAATCCGTGTCTAAAATCATGTGTAACTGCCAGCTTTACCAACTTATTTCTGAAAAAAACTCTCCTATGCTTTTCCCATCATGATGGACCATGGTTCCTTTCCAAGTCATACAAGGAAAATCACTGCCTCTGCATGCAATCTGAAGATTCTGTCCTTATCTACGATATCAAAATAAAGAACAAACACATCATACACTTTGATGTATCACAGAACTAAACATTTATGAGTCTCTACATTGTTGCAAAGGAAAAGCAAAGTGTATTCAGTTGCTATTTTCCTGTTCAAAATGCACTGATTAATTGTCCATTATCTGTGAAGTCTGCTTAAGTGGCAGAATTCAAATTATATGCATCATGATACTGAGGTAATTATCTTTGCATCATTAAATGTTTACCAATTTAGAAAACAAAGCATTTTTTCAAATAATTGTTTTGCAAATTAATGATTGACTAAATGTGCACTGTCCTAAATTTTTGTGTTCCCTGCCAATGCATATTAATGCAAATTTAGTTTCCTGCTGATTCATGAAAGCTTTATATATTGTATATATTGTATGCTGGAGTTTTCTGTACCATATATATCTGCATACAAGTTTGATCCAACTGCAAACTGCATAGACCCAAATCTGCCATCGCATAATGCACCAGTAGATCTGGGTCTATGCAGTTTGTTAAGTTTAATAAGTACAACAAACAACATAGATCCTGATCTGACAGCACATTATGCAATGGCAGATCAGGGTCTATTTTGCTTGCAGTTGGATCCAACTTTTAAGCAAATATATATATGGTATGTTTTATCCATTTTAGACATACAGCACTCTATGACTGTAATGCCCTTCATTATAATACAGCTCCTGTTATAAGGTAGGTATGGTCATAGATTCCATTTGATTAAGTGGTAGTAACATTATATGTACAGTAAAACCTGTCTTGAAAGACCACTTCTTTGATAGGCCACCTGTTTAGTGTAACCAGATCTCAATGCACATATTTATTGATTATATAGTGTTATGACCTCTCATGACTGACCACCTGTCTCAGGAGATCATAATATTTTAGCAGAAGGGGTGGTCTTTTAAGACAGGTTCTACTATATCATGTACTTCATTATAAGGCGGTCTCCTCTATGGCTAATACAGATAGTGTTATAATGAGGGAGTGCTCAGAGTATCTAGCACTTCTTCATGGTAATACAGACAGTGTTATAATGAGGGAGTGCTCAGAGTATCTAGCACTTCTTCATGGTAATACAGACAGTGTTATAATGAGGGAGTGCTCAGAGTATCTAGCACTTCTTCATGGTAATACAGACAGTGTTATAATGAGGGAGTGCTCAGAGTATCTAGCACTTCTTCATGGTAAAGGAGATTTCCAACATTTTTATTATCATACAGCTCTATATTTGTTATAATGCCAACATTCATCCAAATACAAAACTGGTGTTATAACAACATTGGTAGTATAAGGAAACAAAAAATGTGAAATGTAAAATATACAACGCTGAATAAGATTACAAGGGAACAACTTAAAACCGGGACAATTACCAGAAACTTCGACTCACAGGGTAATCATAATGTCCAAATTCTGAATAGTCCCATTGCTCACAACATCACTATTTCTATTCATTATACTCTTGAAAAGATAATGTGTATTACATAAAGTTGAAGAAGAACTTGGTATAGAACAGGGATCATATTGTTACAACTCTATGGTCTAAAAAAAATGTAACATAACAGAAAGAAAGTGAAACCAACAAATCAAGTAAAAATCAACAAGCAATTTATTACTAGATAATTAAAATGAAAAATCAAAAAGTCACTTACAGTAATGTGTTTTGAAATCCTAATAATCCAATAAGAATGATTGTTCTAATCACAAGTCCTAAATATAGAATGTTCCAAATTGACGGCTGTGTCCTTGAATGTTATGATGTGCTAATGGTCTCCAAAGTCCTGATGTACTAGAAATCTTGATGTGCTGATGTCAAAATGAAGTATTCCAAAATCTCTGAATAAGTTCACTTAAATTCCAAAATTGTCAATTAAAAATCCAAAATCCAAAAGTTTATGAGCACTGTTATAATGCAATGAATATTTAAAATAATTCCTCTCTTAGAATTTGGAATGAATTTTCACAACTGTAATAGCTCTTTACAAGACTGATGGTAATGTCAAAACTGAAAAAATGTCCACCAAACATGATATATATAAAGATTGGTCACATGACAGAATGTTCTAGATTGGTCACATGACAGAATGTTCTAGAATGTGTGTCATCTTAATGGAATTTTTACTTGTAAACAAAAATCAACCTTGACCTTCAAATTGAGAAAACATATTGATCAAAACAACCTAATTCAAGGACACTAGTTAAACATGTTTTTCCTGATAACATTAAGATTTAAGCAAATATTAAAGTGAAGAAACATTTATAATTTCCTAAAATATTTATAATATTATATAAACATCATACATAACAATATCAAAGTAAAGAAAGCTTTTAAATATCAATCAACCAAAGACTTGAAAAATTTGTGAACTGTTGTCAAACTTTAATTCTGTCAGAAGCAGTTGTAGTCAATCCTACACACCATTACCACTCCCGACCCCTGATCGTTTCACCTTGGAAAATTAACTCCAATATATTTCTGCATTTGGTTTTTTATTCAAGTTTTGAAGTCATTGCACAGCTATGGAATAACCAATATGCTTAAAATCTTACACTATTATTTTGTTTATTTTCTTAAAAGCCAGTAATGCAGATGTCAGCATCCTAATAGGAGTCACTTTGGACTTTATGCTAAACTTTAATCAGCAAGTTACTGAAATTTGTCAGAAAGCATCTAAACAATTAAATGTGCTCAAACAAATTGGAAAATACCTTACAACTGAAGGAAGACTGGCCGTACACCACTCTTTCATCACAGCAAACTTCAACTACTGTTGCCTGACCTGGCATTTCAGCAGTTTCACTAACATGAACAAACTTGAAAAACTTTATGAACGACCTGAGATTTGTCTTCAGTGATCTCAAGAAACCTTACTCTGAAATCTTGGATTTGGCAAATGTTATCAACTCTCCACATCAGAAGGATGAAGATCACTGCACTTGAAATATTCAAAATTTTAAACAAGAAATGTCTAGTACACTTAAATGATCTAACAGTTTTAAAACAATCTTCTTACTCTTTTAGGTATGAAAATGCTGTGGAGATACCAAAAGTAAAAATATCCAGGTACGGGCTACAATCTTTTAGGTATGCAGCAGCAAAACTATGGAATTCTCTCCCCATTAATTTACGAACACCCTCAGATTTTAATAATTTTAAATCCCTCTTTAAGACCTGGTCTGGGAGCTCACTGTGTAAATGCTCCATATGTAAACACAAGTAAATAAGTTGCTGCTGCTACCTTAACCAGCTCCATTCTTAGCATTTTAGATTCTAGTTTTGTATATATGCTTGAAAGTATTGACTGCCATAAATGTTGTATATATGCGTGTAGCAACTGATTGCCCTAAATATTGGCTTGTATTGCTTACACATTGTTTTGGATGAATTTTCCTCCTTTTTGAAGATACTTTTATAAATTTGTTTGCTTCTGATGCATTAACACTTATTGAATAAGTGTGCTTGTGTATGTTTTGCATAGTCTGTCCTTGTTCTTGTATCTTTAAAATCGGTATGCATGTAAATGGAATCTTAAGGATGTATTGGCCATTATTTTAACCAGTATATTTTAACACTGCGATAAAGTGTAGAGTTTATTCTATTCATGTAAATTTATTTCTCTGCATTGTTGTTAAAACAGAAATTATAAATTGGGGGCGGAATATCTTACGTGTATATTAGCCAGCTATTATGCATGTGTATTGTAACAATGCATGTAAATGAAGAGTGAATAAAATCTTTTCATGTAAACAATCCTTCTGCATCGATTATTAAATCATAAATGGGTGGAGGGGTATGCAGTTTTAGCTTAGAATCAGGATTCTATAACTACACAAAAAATTATGAATATAAGTACTGTAAGTCTGATCGTTGAAGTTAATTGTTATATTATTGTTTACAGTCGGTAAAAATAGCTCCAACGAGCTAATGTTTCTTATTATGTAATGCAACTCTGACTTTAAATAAAATTTGTCTATGTCTATGTCTATCAACAGGATGGACATGGGCCAGTTGACATGACTTTGGAACAGAATCATTTAAGTTGTAGGCATCAAGAGTTTGCTTTTGCAATAAAGCTTGCTACCCTCTGTTATTGTTGTGCATTCATACAAAGCCATAGTTATCAGCATATAATCCCATTTGTACAGGGATTATTATATCAAAGAGCTCTTTGCAGCTGGAACAGTTCTCACCCTCCCTGACTTGTCTGCAGCATTTGACACAATAGACCATGATATATTAATTCATCATCTCCAGCATGTATTTGGCATTCACGATACAGTTTTACTATTGTCCAAGTCATACTTAGTCAACAGAACACAAATTGTGTCTGTAAATGGAAAACACTCCAGCTGAGTTGATATGTTTTGGTGTTCCACAGGGTTCTGTTCTTTGAACCGTTCTCTTCAGTCTATACATTCAGACCCTCTCAAGTATCACAGATCATCATCCAGTGTCTCACCAATTGTACGCTGATGACACCCAGGGTCCAGCTACGTGGAACGAATTGCATCTTGAACTTAAACACAATGGCACTTTGAACTCATTCAAGAGTGCTCTTACAATTCACCTATTTTGACTGCAGAAACAGAATTAAGACTTAACAATGTTTCCTTACCTTAATTATTTTCAGGATGTTTTTGTTTTTGTTTGTAATTTTGCAGTGTTTGTTTTTGTAATCTTGTCTATATATATATATATGTCCCTATGTGTTAACTAATATTGTAAAGTGCTTAGAGCTTCTAAATATTAAGCGCTGTACTAAGTCCTCATTATTATTATTATTATTATTACACTTTTTCTTTCCTATTCCTTGTTGGAAATGACAACTGCTTGTTGGGAATCCTTCTTTTCATATTAAGCTGAATGGTCTACTCCCAAACTTGGCCGAGGCAGAGAACTAGTTCTCGGGTACCTGGCCCTTGTTGAGGTTACATTATACTATTTACAGAAGTCACAAGGTCATTTCACACCTATTGCAATGTACATCTTGCATGTAATATACGATAAGGTCAATACCTTGGTATGGGTTTCAGTTACAACAACAATTTATCAAGTCTGAATATGAGTTGCTTATGGCTTAGCAGAAAATACCAATGTCCAATTTGGACATGTTATAGTCGGTCAAGAAATCAGTCCCATCAGACATGTCAGGCAGATACTAATATGACAAATTCTGGAGACCTGCAATCAATTTATCCCAATTTGACTAAATTGTATTAGCCATATGTCCAGATAATTTTAATTGTGAACAAATTAGTTCCAGAGGAATGTTCGAGATAGTCCCAACCCCAACACCCATTTAAGTCAACTGCTAATTGAGCTTCTGCCCATTGCCATCTGTCTTCATTACTGAAGGAACATTTATTTTTGTACCGAGTCTGAAGATAAGCAGGAAAAATAACACAAACATTCATTTGATTTTTCGTTTGAATCCTTAAAAAATGTACTCAAGACCACAACAATGTTATTGAATTAGATTTATTTGAATCCTCAAAAAATGTACTCAAGACCACAACAATGTTATTGAATTAGATTTATTTGAATCCTCAAAAAATGTACTCAAGACCACAACAATGTTATTGAATTAGATTTATTTGAATCCTCAAAAAATGTACTCAAGACCACAACAATGTTATTGAATAAGATTTATTTGAATCCTCAAAAAATGTACTCAAGACCACAACAATGTTATTGAATTAGATTTATTTGAATCCTCAAAAAATGTACTCAAGACAACAACAATGATATTGAATTAGATTTATAGATGCAGGTACCAAAGTACACAAAGAAATGTCGATGGATTTTATATCTTTATTAACATCAAGAAATATTCAAATCCTATTAGAATACATTGGATGAATATTCAAATAGGAAAATTTGGTATTCATTTCTGCTCTGATAAGGGGTGCTGAACTTATCAATCATTAAGAATTGATACACAGATACTGTGAATTCATTTACTTTTGTGGGTATTAATTTACATGGCTTTGTGAAAAATGATATTTTCAACAGTACATGTACCTAAATTTGTGGACTGTGGAAATGGTCCTATGGTTTCCAATGATGGATCATTGTCTATTGGTTATTAAAATTTATGTTTTGTAGCAACCAATAAATCCAAGAAATTAGTATCACACGAACAACAGTGAATTCACACAAGACAGATATATAGGTATTTCACGTAAACAATAAGACAAATAAAAGAGAATTAATTTTTCAAAAACTAGAAGAACTATGATGTTATGCCATCTCAAGATACCCACTTTTTGGATGGACTGTTTTTCAGATTAAGGGGAATTTTAATTAGTTTAATTACTATTTGAGACCTCCACATGGTTTTGCAATATCAAATATTTCATTTTGATGATTTTATCATTACACTGGGGTTCACTTTGGGAATTAAAGCCAGTCTATAATAATTACTCTAATTAAAATTTAATATAATGCCCATTGCAAAGTGGTTTATTGACATTCTCTTTTTTTCACCTTTAACCCCTGACCAAGGAAACCCAGGGTCAGTGAAAGAAGAAAAATCTAAAGTACTCTCAAAGGCCTCAAAGACCTCACATTTTACACCAATTATGATAGGCTTTGTCCAACTTTATGACACCCTTAGATCTCCCCCAGCACCCACAGACCCCAGAGGTCACATTGGAAGTTTGAAAGCTTCCTGCAAATCTAAAACCTATTTATAAGTCACACTCCAAGTTTAAAAGCATCTATGTTTGCACCTTTGATACATATCTGAGCAGAGTAAAGTTTCATGAAAATATCCTATGTGGCTCAAAAGTTACAGTGGAAAAGGAAATGGGTCATGGATTATACATTTTCCTTACTGTGACCTTGACTTGAGAGATATGACACGCGATATAGTCATGATGTATATCCAGGAATAGTTTCAGCAGCTAGATTTCTATAAAAGCACAATAAGCAAATGGACTGATGGATGGAAGGACAATTACATAATATGCCCTCTAATGTACCCTCTAATATGCCCTCTAATGTGCCCTCTAATATGCCCTCTAATGTGCCCTCTAATATGCCCTCTAATATGCCCTCTAATGTGCCCTCTAATGTGCCCTCTAATGTGCCCTCTAATATGCCCTCTAATAAACCACTTGCATCATGCAAATATCCATAATGAACATTCTTTAAAGGTTCTCCCCAAATTATTACTGTGAAAGTGACATTTTAGAAGACACCTATTACAAAATTGTCAATGAGTTTCTTCCAAAGATAAATAAATGATGAAGATTTGACTACTGAATTCACTTTATTGTAAAACAGTCTTCTGTTTATACTGACTGATTCAAGGCCAGGCACAAATTAGACCTGGACATCACATTGGCAAACAGACTTTCAGTGGGTTTGTTGGCTACCACCATGTTTAAACTCTTGCTATATAGATAACCAGCGTCTGTTTAACACAGTTTTCAATATTTATAACTTTAATTATTCACTTAACCACCACACAATAAGCTTAGCTAATGTGCTTTATTTTTTATTTTTGTTGGTTTAATGGCACAATTAACACATTGTTGGCTATATCATGCCACGGAAATGAGAGTTAAGTACCTTTCCCAAGGACACAAAGCTGCCGACATGGGCTGGCCTGGGCAGGTATTGAACCCATGACCCTTGAATTATGAGTCCGATGCTTAATCAAATGAGCTACCATGACTAATATCTGACTGTCAGGGTTTATTATATGATATGCAATCACAGGATTCACACAAATTTCTAAAAAAATCACAGCTAAAAATGCGTAGAAAGGGCACATAATATTTTTAAGTTCTACTTTTATTCTTCATTAAATCCCTCTATTATAATTATTAAAACAATTGTCCCCTTTTTTCTAAATCTGGGTGGAAGATTTAATTTCCCCACTAAATTTTCAGTTCTAGATAGACCCTACACTTCATGACCATGGAATTTTTAGGATTCCTGTACATTTTGTACTGAGCAGACACCTAACATTCCAAAAAGATACAGCATGTTATCATTTGAGGTTCTCTATGGAAATTGATTACTCCTCTGAGAGCTCATTAGTATAAGAATGGATGTCATTTTCAATATTTTCTAACAAGAATCAATTGATTCTGCACAAAGTAACCTTCTTATAGATGCATTTTAACAAAAAAGACCCAAAATTTGTCCTGACTAAATGTACTTTGTAAACTGCACATACAGTACTATCAAATGGTATAACAGATATCAGCTGAACATAACTTGCATACCATTAGGTCTAATGAAATTTAGAATTAATTTCAATTTTTGTCTGTAATTTCCTTGTTTCAATGACTTAATAAATTGTAAGTAATCTTATCAACCTATAACATTTACTGATAAACAGGATTTACAAGCAGAATTTGGACTCCCTCATGGATAACATATTTAATTTTTTCATTCTTAAATCTTTGAAAATTTTACATCATTTGAATCAAATTTACATTAAAAGAAATCTTTCAAAACAATCCAAAATTTAGTGAATTATCTGATACATCATAGTTCTGAATAAAGTCAAAACTATAAAATAATCTACATACATGTATTCACCTCTGCTCTTGAAAAAGTTTTGCTTATAAAGAATATTTTCCCTAACGGTTATTCATAAACAGGTTTCATTGTAATTAAATTCGACACAACACAATTATCAGTATTGTTAGGGTGAACCAAATTGGACCCTGGTAACTTACATACAATATTTTTTAGAGCACCAGATCTAACAAAGCATTCTGTGAGATTTAAGTTATTTCTAGGAGATCTTATACATGTATTACTTTTCTAAGGTCACAAGGTCACCAATGTACACTGATGCAAATGCAAAATGCAAGCAAACTGTCTTATGGATTCTCTGTTATCACATTTTACACAGAAAAAACTGTGACAATACTTAGTGACTGACCATTTAATTTTTGAAGGGGGGGGGGGTGAATTTTTAAAAAAAATTCTTCCTCTGATTCATAGCCTAAAAAAAAACAACCTATTATATCCATTGAAATTTATTTCATTATCTAAAATAAAGAAAAAATTCCAAGCTCAAATAAAATATCAGGGCTCCACCCCACCCCACCCCCACCCCCCGCAATTTATTGTTTGGAGAAACTGAACTCAATGAATGAGACAGAAATAGTCCAAACTTCTGTGATTTTTCTGCACTCTGTGAAATATCAAATGTACTAATCTTTGGATAAGCTGGCTAAAATTATTATTTAATTAATCCAAATCTGGTTGGAAGATGATCGACATTTATGATACACATCAACAAAACTAAACCTCCAAAGTTCATTTCTTATGTCACTTAAATAAAACAAGAAGCTGCTACTAACATGGCAATTGTCCACCGCTGCCCACTACTACAAAGCTTACAGCACTGGGAACTTGGTGAAATATGGAGTCAATCATAGGCAAATAACTCAGTAAAATATGCTCAAAATCTTTCTTAAAATTGACATCATTTAGGATCTTGCTAATATGTGAATTCTTGTTATCAAAAGCTGTTATGATATTCAAAAACCAATCATGGGCCAGAATGTTGTAAAATATGGTCAAAATCTAATCATCAAACTTATTTGAGATCTTGTTGGAATAAAGCTTCTTTTGAAATTTGGTTCAAATGAAACAAAAGATGTGGATGCTGCTGTTCAAAAGACATGACTATTTAAATTCAAAATCTGGCCATTACTGAACTCATCTGAGACCTTGCTGGGGATAATTTTATTAAAAACAATCTTTTTGAACTCAAGCAAGAAATATGAATGCTACAGTGTTCACAACCAATGGGATGCCAATTCAAAATATGAATGCTACAGTGTTCACAACCAATGAGATGCCAATTCAAAGCTTATAAAGGGCCATAAAATGTCATCAAAATCTGATCCAAGAACTTTTTAAGGTGAAGATACACAGCAAATATATTTCAAATAAAAAAAATGTGAATATCTGAGTGCTCATGTTCCAGCAGGATGCCTATTCCAATTCATTCCTAGGCCACAATTCTGTAAAATATTTTTAAAATTTGATCTTCATCAAATTCATCTAACACCTTGTTAAGATAAAGCTACACCCCCAATTTGGTTCAAATCAAATAAAAGATGCAAATGCTTGAGTGTTCAAATCCCAGTGGGATGCATATTTTAAGAAGTTAAGGGTTGTAACTCTGTAAATTAAGGTCCAGATCTGGTCATATTCAAACTTATCCAAGATTTGATTGACTTAAAGCTTCACTGCTAATTTGAAATTAAACACAAAGGGTGAATGCTAGAGTGTTCACAAGCCAATTTATGTACAACCTTGTTAAGATAAAGCTTCACAGCCAATTTGGTTGAAATCAAACCAAAAATGTGGATGTTAGAGCTTATACAAGCCAGTGCAATTTCTATTCTAAGTTGATCAAAGGCCAAAACTCTATAAAATATAGTCAAAACCTTATTATCATCAAATTCATCCAGGCTCTTGTTAAGATAAAACTTTGCAGTGAATTTGATTGAAATCAAAGAAAAAGTCTGAATACTTAAGTGTTCACAAGCCACTGGGACACCTATTCTATGCTGATCAAGGGCAATAACTCTTTAAAATACAAGCCAAATCTGCTCAGCATTTAACTCATCCAATGTCTTGATAAGCAAATACAATTCAAATCAAATTAAAAATGTAGATGCTAGAGTGTTTGCAAGTTTGGTCAGACATATGGACAGATCCTAGATCCTAACCATTTATATGGCCCCTCACCATAGCAGTACTGAATAACTAACTGGAAATAGTGAAGATAATTGCTTTTGCTTAAATATTCTCCCACATAATATAGTTTAACATATACAAATATCATGAAAAAGTTACGTGTTTCTCATTAAAATTGGGATCAAATGTCTGATTGGCATCTGTTTTTGCAGAGATATTGTTTTCAACTGCTTATACTGCAATACCTGATGACAGCACCCATTTCCTCTTGGCATACATCTCCAGGATTCCTTCTAAGTGTATTCAATACAAATGTTAAGAGATTACAGTGCAGATCATGATTTCCTTCTAAGTGTATTCAATACAAATGTTAAGAGATTACAGTGCAGATCATGATTTCCTTCTAAGTGTATTCAATACAAATGTTAAGAGATTACAGTGCAGATCATGATTTCCTTCTAAGTGTATTCAATACAAATGTTAAGAGATTACAGTGCAGATCATGATTTCCTTCTAAGTGTATTCAATACAAATGTTAAGAGATTACAGTGCAGATCATGATTTCCTTCTAAGTGTATTCAATACAAATGTTAAGAGATTACAGTGCAGATCATGATTTCCTTCTAAGTGTTTTCAATACAAATGTTAAGAGATTACAGTGCAGATCATGATTTCCTTCTAAGTCTATTCAATACAAATGTTAAGAGATTACAGTGCAGATCATGATTTCCTTCTAAGTCTATTCAATACAAATGTTAAGAGATTACAGTGCAGATCATGATTTCCTTCTAAGTCTATTCAATACAAATGTTAAGAGATTAAAGTGCAGATCATGATTTCCTTCTAAGTCTATTCAATACAAATGTTAAGAGATTACAGTGCAGATCATGATTTCCTTCTAAGTGTTTTCAATACAAATGTTAAGAGATTACAGTGCAGATCATGATTTCCTTCTAAGTCTATTCAATACAAATGTTAAGAGATTACAGTGCAGATCATGATTTCCTTCTAAGTCTATTCAATACAAATGTTAAGAGATTACAGTGCAGATCATGATTTCCTTCTAAGTCTATTCAATACAAATGTTAAGAGATTACAGTGCAGATCATGATTTCCTTCTAAGTGTATTCAATACAAATGTTAAGAGATTACAGTGCAGATCATGATTTCCTTCTAAGTGTATTCAATACAAATGTTAAGAGATTACAGTGCAGATCATGATTTCCTTCTAAGTGTATTCAATACAAATGTTAAGAGATTACAGTGCAGATCATGATTTCCTTCTAAGTGTATTCAATACAAATGTTAAGAGATTACAGTGCAGATCATGATTTCCTTCTAAGTGTATCAATACAAATGTTAAGAGATTACAGTGCAGATCATGATTTCCTTCTAAGTGTATTCAATACAAATGTTAAGAGATTACAGTGCAGATCATGATTTCCTTCTAAGTGTATTCAATACAAATGTTAAGAGATTACAGTGCAGATCATGATTTCCTTCTAAGTGTATTCAATACAAATGTTAAGAGATTACAGTGCAGATCATGATTTCCTTCTAAGTGTATTCAATACAAATGTTAAGAGATTACAGTGCAGATCATGATTTCCTTCTAAGTGTATTCAATACAAATGTTAAGAGATTACAGTGCAGATCATGATTTCCTTCTAAGTGTATTCAATACAAATGTTAAGAGATTACAGTGCAGATCATGATTTCCCTCTAAGTGTATTCAATACAAATGTTAAGAGATTACAGTGCAGATCATGATTTCCCTCTAAGTGTTTTCAATACAAATGTTAAGAGATTACAGTGCAGATCATGATTTCCCTCTAAGTGTATTCAATACAAATGTTAAGAGATTACAGTGCAGATCATGATTTCCCTCTAAGTGTATTCAATACAAATGTTAAGAGATTACAGTGCAGATCATGATTTCCCTCTAAGTGTATTCAATACAAATGTTAAGAGATTACAGTGCAGATCATGATTTCCCTCTAAGTCTATTCAATACAAATGTTAAGAGATTACAGTGCAGATCATGATTTCCCTCTAAGTCTATTCAATACAAATGTTAAGAGATTACAGTGCAGATCATGATTTCCTTCTAAGTCTATTCAATACAAATGTTAAGAGATTACAGTGCAGATCATGATTTCCTTCTAAGTCTATTCAATACAAATGTTAAGAGATTACAGTGCAGATCATGATTTCCTTCTAAGTGTATTCAATACAAATGTTAAGAGATTACAGTGCAGATCATGATTTCCTTCTAAGTGTATTCAATACAAATGTTAAGAGATTACAGTGCAGATCATGATTTCCTTCTAAGTGTATTCAATACAAATGTTAAGAGATTACAGTGCAGATCATGATTTCCTTCTAAGTGTATTCAATACAAATGTTAAGAGATTACAGTGCAGATCATGATTTCCTTCTAAGTGTATTCAATACAAATGTTAAGAGATTACAGTGCAGATCATGATTTCCTTCTAAGTGTATTCAATACAAATGTTAAGAGATTACAGTGCAGATCATGATTTCCTTCTAAGTGTATTCAATACAAATGTTAGAGATTACAGTGCAGATCATGATTTCCTTCTAAGTGTATTCAATACAAATGTTAAGAGATTACAGTGCAGATCATGATTTCCTTCTAAGTGTATTCAATACAAATGTTAAGAGATTACAGTGCAGATCATGATTTCCTTCTAAGTGTATTCAATACAAATGTTAAGAGATTACAGTGCAGATCATGATTTCCTTCTAAGTGTATTCAATACAAATGTTAAGAGATTACAGTGCAGATCATGATTTCCTTCTAAGTGTATTCAATACAAATGTTAAGAGATTACAGTGCAGATCATGATTTCCTTCTAAGTGTATTCAATACAAATGTTAAGAGATTACAGTGCAGATCATGATTTCCTTCTAAGTGTATTCAATACAAATGTTAAGAGATTACAGTGCAGATCATGATTTCCTTCTAAGTGTATTCAATACAAATGTTAAGAGATTACAGTGCAGATCATGATTTCCTTCTAAGTGTATTCAATACAAATGTTAAGAGATTACAGTGCAGATCATGATTTCCTTCTAAGTGTATTCAATACAAATGTTAAGAGATTACAGTGCAGATCATGATTTCCTTCTAAGTGTATTCAATACAAATGTTAAGAGATTACAGTGCAGATCATGATTTCCTTCTAAGTGTATTCAATACAAATGTTAAGAGATTACAGTGCAGATCATGATTTCCTTCTAAGTGTATTCAATACAAATGTTAAGAGATTACAGTGCAGATCATGATTTCCTTCTAAGTGTATTCAATACAAATGTTAAGAGATTACAGTTCAGATCATGATTTCCTTCTAAGTGTATTCAATACAAATTTTAAGAAGATTACAGTGCAGATCATGATTTCCTTCTAAGTGTATTCAATACAAATGTTAAGAGATTACAGTGCAGATCATGATTTCCTTCTAAGTGTATTCAATACAAATGTTAAGAGATTACAGTGCAGATCATGATTTCCTTCTAAGTGTATTCAATACAAATGTTAAGAGATTACAGTGCAGGATCATGATTTCCTTCTAAGTGTATTCAATACAAATGTTAAGAGATTACAGTGCAGATCATGATTTCCTTCTAAGTGTATTCAATACAAATGTTAAGAGATTACAGTGCAGATCATGATTTCCTTCTAAGTGTATTCAATACAAATGTTAAGAGATTACAGTGCAGATCATGATTTCCTTCTAAGTGTATTCAATACAAATGTTAAGAGATTACAGTGCAGATCATGATTTCCTTCTAAGTGTATTCAATACAAATGTTAAGAGATTACAGTGCAGATCATGATTTCCTTCTAAGTGTATTCAATACAAATGTTAAGAGATTACAGTGCAGATCATGATTTCCTTCTAAGTGTATTCAATACAAATGTTAAGAGATTACAGTGCAGATCATGATTTCCTTCTAAGTGTATTCAATACAAATGTTAAGAGATTACAGTGCAGATCATGATTTCCTTCTAAGTGTATTCAATACAAATGTTAAGAGATTACAGTGCAGATCATGATTTCCTTCTAAGTGTATTCAATACAAATGTTAAGAGATTACAGTGCAGATCATGATTTCCTTCTAAGTGTATTCAATACAAATGTTAAGAGATTACAGTGCAGATCATGATTTCCTTCTAAGTGTATTCAATACAAATGTTAAGAGATTACAGTGCAGATCATGATTTCCTTCTAAGTGTATTCAATACAAATGTTAAGAGATTACAGTGCAGATCATGATTTCCCTTCTAAGTGTATTCAATACAAATGTTAAGAGATTACAGTGCAGATCATGATTTCCTTCTAAGTGTATTCAAATCCAAATGTTAAGAGATTACAGTGCAGATCATGATTTCCTTCTAAGTGTATTCAATACAAATGTTAAGAGATTACAGTGCAGATCATGATTTCCTTCTAAGTGTATTCAATACAAATGTTAAGAGATTACAGTGCAGATCATGATTTCCTTCTAAGTGTATTCAATACAAAAGTTAAGAGATTACAGTGCAGAACATGATTTCCCTTCTAAGTGTATTCAATACAAATGTTAAGAGATTACAGTGCAGATCATGATTTCCTTCTAAGTGTATTCAATACAAATGTTAAGAGATTACAGTGCAGATCATGATTTCCTTCTAAGTGTATTCAATACAAATGTTAAGAGATTACAGTGCAGATCATGATTTCCTTCTAAGTGTATTCAATACAAATGTTAAGAGATTACAGTGCAGATCATGATTTCCTTCTAAGTGTATTCAATACAAATGTTAAGAGATTACAGTGCAGATCATGATTTCCTTCTAAGTGTATTCAATACAAATGTTAAGAGATTACAGTGCAGATCATGATTTCCTTCTAAGTGTATTCAATACAAATGTTAAGAGATTACAGTGCAGATCATGATTTCCTTCTAAGTGTATTCAATACAAATGTTAAGAGATTACAGTGCAGATCATGATTTCCTTCTAAGTGTATTCAATACAAATGTTAAGAGATTACAGTGCAGATCATGATTTCCTTCTAAGTGTATTCAATACAAATGTTAAGAGATTACAGTGCAGATCATGATTTCCTTCTAAGTGTATTCAATACAAATGTTAAGAGATTACAGTGCAGATCATGATTTCCTTCTAAGTGTATTCAATACAAATGTTAAGAGATTACAGTGCAGATCATGATTTCCTTCTAAGTGTATTCAATACAAATGTTAAGAGATTACAGTGCAGATCATGATTTTCTTCTAAGTGTATTCAATACAAATGTTAAGAGATTACAGTGGCAGATCATGATTTGCTTTTAAGTTTATTCAATACAAATGTTAAGAGATTACAGTGCAGATCATGATTTCCTTCTAAGTGTATTCAATACAAATGTTAAGAGATTACAGTGGCAGATCATGATTTCCTTCTAAGTGTATTCAATACAAATGTTAAGAGATTACAGTGTGCAGATCATGATTTCCTTCTAAGTGTATTCAATACAAATGTTAAGAGATTAACAGTGCAGATCAATGATTTCCTTCTAAGTTGTATTCAATACAAATGTTAAGAGATTACAGTGCAGATCATGATTTCCTTCTAAGTGTATTTCAATACAAATGTTAAGAGATTACAGTGCAGATCATGATTTCCTTCTAAGTGTATTCAATACAAATGTTAAGAGATTACAGTGCAGATCATGATTTCCTTCTAAGTGCATTCAATACAAATGTTAAGAGATTACAGTGCAGATCATGATTTCCTTCTAAGTGCATTCAATACAAATGTTAAGAGATTAAAGTGCAGATCATGATTTCCTTCTAAGTGTATTCAATACAAATGTTAAGAGATTACAGTGCAGATCATGATTTCCTTCTAAGTGTATTCAATACAAATGTTAAGAGATTACAGTGCAGATCATGATTTCCTTCTAAGTGCATTCAATACAAATGTTAAGAGATTACAGTGCAGATCATGATTTCCTTCTAAGTGTTTTCAATACAAATGTTAAGAGATTACAGTGCAGATCATGATTTCCTTCTAAGTGTATTCAATACAAATGTTAAGAGATTACAGTGCAGATCATGATTTCCTTCTAAGTGTTTTCAATACAAATGTTAAGAGATTACAGTGCAGATCATGATTTCCTTCTAAGTGTTTTCAATACAAATGTTAAGAGATTACAGTGCAGATCATGATTTCCTTCTAAGTGTTTTCAATACAAATGTTAAGAGATTACAGTGCAGATCATGATTTCCTTCTAAGTGTATTCAATACAAATGTTAAGAGATTACAGTGCAGATCATGATTTCCTTCTAAGTGTATTCAATACAAATGTTAAGAGATTACAGTGCAGATCATGATTTCCTTCTAAGTGTTTTCAATACAAATGTTAAGAGATTACAGTGCAGATCATGATTTCCTTCTAGATCTAAGATTTCCTGTAACAAGAGGCTTATTGTCTGACTAACTGCAGTATAACTACAGCATATCTCTAACTGCAATATAACTACAGCATATCTCTAACTGCAATATAACTACAGCATATCTCTAACTGCAATATAACTACAGCATATCTCTAACTGCAATATAACTACAGCATATCTCTAACTGCAATATAACTACAGCATATCTCTAACTGCAATTTAACTACAGCATATCTCTAACTGCAATATAACTACAGCATATCTCTAACTGCAATATAACTACAGCATAGCTCTAACTGCAATATAACTACAGCATAGCTCTAACTGCAATATAACTACAGCATAGCTCTAACTGCAATATAACTACAGCATAGCTCTAACTGCAATATAATTACAGCATATCTCTAACTGCAATATAACTACAGCATAGCTCTAACTGCAATATAATTACAGCATATCTCTAACTGCAATATAACTACAGCATAGCTCTAACTGCAATATAACTACAGCATATCTCTAACTGCAATATAATTACAGCATAGCTCTAACTGCAATATAACTACAGCATAGCTCTAACTGCAATATAACTACAGCATAGCTCTAACTGCAATATAACTACAGCATAGCTCTAACTGCAATATAACTACAGCATATCTCTAACTGCAATATAACTACATGTACAGCATACCTCTAATTGCAGTACAACTACAGCATATCTCCTGCAATGAAATGCAATATTCATTTCTGCATGTGAAAACTGCTTGAAATAAAAATACATTTCTTGTGTCCTCAAGTGAACCATTGATTTCTGAAAGGATAGTTATCACCCTCTTCCAGGTGTTATGCAACATACTAAGCTCAACTGATTGGGCCATTGCCTGTGCAAGACAATACTATTGCAATTATTGCTTTAATTTACAGCATCACTGGTTCACCAATATTCAATACAATATCTTCAAAGATGCCCCATCATAAAGTGAAAGTTGCAGATTTCTTTCATTTCTGAAATAAATTGCTGCATGGGTATTGACCAGTCTAATACTAGTCATTAATATTGATTTCTTTGAGCCATCTTCCCTATAAAAGAACTTGTGAGTCAGTGATGTGAAAATAAGGGTGCAATTATATCTGCCCATCACATGCTTTCTCTCTCTCTCTCTCTCTCTCTCTCTCTCTCTCTCTCTCTCTCTCTCTCTCTCTCTCTCTCTCGTCCACTGCACTCTGATACATTTAATTCTATCAACCTATCAGAAGTGCACCCATTTTTAAAGGTCTTCGGGAATGGTAAATTCCAAAATTATTTATATTACCTACCACCCACACACCCCTCTAAATTCCAGTTCACTGGCTACCCCATGATCCTGACCATCGACTTTGACACTTAGATCATTTAGGATCTTCCATGAACACTACTGAATATATGTTACAAATGAAAAGTCTACTGATAATCTACTTGCGTAACTATGCTGAGACAGAGTGACACAAACATTTCAAAACTTTAGCCAACAGTTTATCTGAAGGACAGACATATACGCGAATAATAGCATTACCACCATATCCCTGCTGAAATTAAGCAGGCAATCCAATGAAATTGCAAGGACACCAATCCTCAACACAATGCAAACCAAGACAGTACTGGAATCAGCATATGAAGTAGCCAACTGCCCACTACACTGTGGCCAGTAACTTGTATGCTGAGCTGGCTACTTTTTCCAGTTCATATCCCATCTGGCTAATTAACATTTTAAGGTAAAATATCTCCATTTCAAAATGCTTTATTTCCAGTATGTACACTTTGCTATTCTTGTGCTTATTTGTAAGATCTTAAAATCCTGTGCTACTTCCCAAAGTGTGATGTAAGCACCAATATGATTGGTCAATAGAATCTAAAATGAACCCATCAAATCATGTTTTCTGAAGCCATATTTGACTCAACTTCCTGCTCAATCACCTGAAAGATGGTTAACATAGATCTATTGGTATTTTGCAAAACACCCTAAACTTCAAAAACATGAAGAAAACTCCTAGTAAGCATGCCAAAAATAAGAGAGAGAGAGAGAGAGAGAGAGATAGAGATCATTTGAACAATCAGATGACGAAAGATAAAATGTATCAGTGATTGGACTCCTGAATTTCCATGTCTTATATCAGACAAAAGTTTGATCTTTTGCGCAATTTGTATGTCATGTTACAAGCCTTTGTCCAAAGTGAAAATTCCATAATTTATTTTGGGGCATATTTCAGTAAATCTATCACATGACGGACAAAATAGAGAATTTTGAGACAGACAGGGTAGCTTTTGTAATGAAGCTGACCTGCCCGGCTAGCAGAATTTCAAAAATTATTTAAAAAATTGAATTAGAACAAGCTATCTTAGCACAAGTCTGGGCAAAACAAACCTGAGTAAGTCCTGATAATTCCTGAGATGTGCATTAATTTCTTTGATGTCTGGTTAAGTCCTGGGATACTGCAGGAAGTCCTAAGGTTAGTCCAGCTGGATATCCCAGGATGTTCTGGTATCTCCTTGTAGGTTCAGGGATGTTCTGGTTCTAGGAATAAATCTGGGCCAGCTTAACAGTTGAGATGACCAGGTCTGCTCCATACTAGTATATGCAAATGATACCCTTTCATCGACCCATGGTTACCCAATGTACATATGAGGGACCAGTGTTCTGACTGCGACTATTTACCAAATTGCCTAACAATGGATTCCTGGACATCTTGTACATAATATTCCACTCCACTATCAGAGCCTCATTCTCTTATTTCCAAGAAACTTCTTTCAAAATCATCATAAATTAAACAATGCAGCCTTATAATCCACAGAGGTAATTGTAATTCTGTAATCCACAGAGGTAATTGTAATTCTGTAATCCACAGAGGTAATTGTAATTCTGAAGTAAATTACTACTCATCTGCAACTTTTAAAAGGCTCTATTGTTATGACTCTATGGTCTAAGAAAAATGTAACAGAAAGAAAGTGAAACCAACAAATCAAGTAAAAAATCAACAAGCAATTTATTACTAGATAATTAAAATGAAAAATCAAAAAGTCACTTACAGTAATGTGTTTTGAAATCCTAATAATCCAATAAGAATGATTGTTCTAATCACAAGTCCTAAATATAGAATGTTCCGAATTCACGGCTGTGTCCTTGAATGTTATGATGTGCTAATGGTCTCCAAAGTCCTGATGTACTAGAAATCTTGATGTGCTGATGTCAAAATGAAGTATTCCAAAATCTCTGAATAAATTCACATAAATTCCAAAATCATCAATTAAAAATCCCAAATCCAAAAGTTTATGAGCACTGTTGTAATCCAATGAATATTTAAAATAATTCCTCTCTTAGAATTTGGAATGAATTTTCACAACTGTAATAGCTCTTTACAAGACTGATGGTAATGTCAAAACTGAAAAAATGTCCACCAAACATGGTATATATAAAGATTGGTCACATGACAGAATGTTCTAGAACATGTGTCATCTTAATGGAATTTTACTTGTAAACAAAAATCAACCTTGACCTTCAAATTGAGAAAACATATTGATCAAAACAACCCAATTCAAGGACACTAGTTAAACATGTTTTTCCTGATAAACATTAAGATCCAAGCAAACATCAAAGTGAAGAAACATTTACAATTTCCCAAAATACCTACAACACCATATAAACATCATACATAACACCTCCCCTCATAAAGAAAAAGAAAGATTTATATAATAAAGCTTTCTTTTGAATATATATCTAATACTATAATAACCAAAATTACATAAGAACATGTTTTATGATACTAGACTTAATTACATCAAGCAATATTACATTTCTAGGCACGTGAGAGTGCATCTGCAATCACATTGTCTGAAAAGATGTGTTTGATGTCAATGTTATATTCCTGCAATATCAAACTCCATCTCAACAATCTCCGATTTTTATCTTTCATTTTGTTGATGAAAGTAAGGGGATTGTGATCACTGTACACAATAATTGGAGAAAGAGCTGAGGTAACATACACTTCAAAATGCTGTAAAGCCAATATCAAAGCCAAACATTCCTTCTCAATTGTGGAATAATTTTTCTGATGTTTGTTTAGTTTTTTAGAAAAATAACACAGGGTGATCCACACCACTTTTGTCTTCCTGAATCAATACTCCACCAACCCCTACATCACTTGCATCAACAGATAATTTAAATGATTGGCTAAAATTTGGTGCAGAAAGAACTGGTGCATTCTTAAGCATGGCCTTTAACTTGTCAAAAGATTCCTGACACTTGTCAGACCAATGAAATTTGGTTTTCTTACTCAATAAACTTGTCAAAGGTTCAGCAATTTTGGAAAAATTGGAACAAAATTTCCGATAATATCCAGCCATACCTAGAAATCGCATCAGTTGCTTTTTACAAATTGGAACTTGAAATTCAGAGATAGCTTTGACCTTAGCTTCTAAAGGTTTAACTTGACCTTGTCCCACAATATGTCCTAAAAATGTGACACAAGCATGGCAAAACTCACTTTTGCTCAAATTAATTGTCAGATTCGCATCACTGAGTCGATCGAAGAATTTTCGAATGGTTTCCAAATGATCTTCCCAGGTGTTGTTGTAGATAATGACGTCATCGATATAAGCGTCACAATTATCAAGACCAAATGTTATCATGTTCATCAGACGTTGAAACGTTGCAGGCGAATTTTTCATTCCAAACGGCATGACTTTATATTGATAAAGTCCATCTGGAGTTGCAAATGCTGAAATTTCTTTTGCCCTTTCCGTCAGTGGAATTTGCCAGAATCCTTTTAAAAGGTCAAACATATTCCGCATTTCCAATTTTATCAATGCAATCATCCATTCTTGGGATTGGAAATGAATCAGTTTTGGTGACACTGTTGACTTTTCTATAGTCAGTACACATACGGAATGTATTATCTGGCTTGGGAACAAGAATACATGGTGAACTCCAGTTACTTTTACTTGGTTCTATGAAATCATTCTCCAGTAGATACTGAATTTCTTTCTTCAGATAGTTCTGTTTGAGAGGATTCATCCTATAAGGATGCTGTTTCACAGGCGCAGAATCTACAATGTCAACGTCATGATAAATTTTACTTGTTCGTGTTGGAACATCAGGAAACAAGTGCTCATAGTCATGTAATAGCTGTTTTAGTTCATTTCTTTCCTGTTGTTGTAGATGTGAAAGTTTCTGGTCTAGGTTGTTCAATATTTCTGAATTCCGAAGATTGGTTATACCAGAGTCACTATAGTCTGATTGTATTCCATCGTTGATATCTTCACTGTGTGGGACAGGTACAACTAAATTAACTGAATAATTAGCTGGGCTATCTCTGTCAAAATATTCCTTTAACATATTTATATGACAAAGTTGTTTCTGTTTCCGTCTCCCAGGAGTGTTAATGATATAATTTAAGTCAATTACTTTCTTTTCAATGGTATAAGGACCATAAAATTTAGCCTGAAGAGGATTCTGAGGTATGGGAAAGAGAGCCAGAACTTTGTCACCAGGTTTAAAACTCCTTTCCTGTGAATTTCTGTCATACCTTAATTTCATTTTTGACTGGGTAGTGTGAAGATTAGTTCTTGCTACTTCACAGGCCTTTGACAACTTGTATTTGAAATCAGAAACATAATCAAGAAGATTAATCTTTGAGTCTTCATTTGAAAGAAGTTTCTCTTTCAATAATTTCAATGGTCCACGGACAGTATGACCAAAAACTAGTTCAAAGGGACTAAAACCCAACGACTCTTGAACTGGTTCCCTAACAGCAAACAACAACAAATGAACACCCTCATCCCAATCCTTTTCTGTATCAAAGCAATATGATCGAATCATATTCTTCAAAGTTTGATGAAATCTTTCCAAAGCACCTTGACTTTCAGGGTGATAGGCAGAAGATTTAAACTGTTGGATGCCTAATTCATGCATAACTTGTTGGAAAATTCCAGACATAAAATTTGACCCTTGATCTGACTGGACAGATTTGGGAAGGCCAACAAGTGTAAAAAAACTTCTCCAAAGCTTTCACAATAGTTTTAGTTTTTATATTTCTCAGAGGAATTGCCTCTGGAAATCTTGTAGATGCACACATGATGGTCAACAAGTATTGGTTGCCTAACTTGGATTTAGGTAAAGGACCAACACAGTCTACTATTATTCTACTAAATGGTTCATCAAATGCAGGAATAGGTTGCAGATGAGCCTTAGGTATCTTCTGATTGGGTTTTGCTACCATTTGACAAGTGTGACAAGATCTGCAGTATTTAGAAACATCACTTTTGAGTTTCGGCCAATAAAAATGATTCAAGATCTTGTGATAAGTCTTACGGACTCCTAAATGACCAGCCAAAGGAGTTTCATGGGCTAAATTAAGAATTTCCTGTTGATATGACTTAGGAACAACAATTTGATAGCTCACTGACCACTCGTCACCAGCGGGTACATCAGGTGGTCTCCATTTCCTCATAAGGACCCCATTTTTCACAAAGTAACACACTGGAACTTGTGTGGCTTCAGTTTCACTAATAGCCCTCTGAAACAAACAAGATATCTCGGGATCTTGCTCCTGTTCAACGACAAGGGATTGTCGTTTGTCACCCTAAGTAGAACAAAGAGAATGAGTTGCCAAAAGAGGATCACTGTGATCAATACCGTTTGATTGATCAATACCTGAGGAAAAAGTGACCTCATCAAAAGACTGACCAATACATGTGTCAGCTAAAGGAATAATATCCTGATCAACATTACTCTCAAGAGCTCTTTTTGCCATAGCTCTAGTAACTGCACAAGCAGGGTACAAATCAGGGATTTCAGTTTCGACAGGATCAACTTTCTGATCCAAACAAGGCTTGTCAGTTACAAGTGGATTAACCACAACCTTATCTCCAGCTAGGTCATTGCCTAGTAATAGATGAACACCCTCTATGGGTAAAGAAGTCACTGCCCCAACAGTCACAGGTCCAGAAACTAAGTCTGATGCCAAATTTACACAATGAAGAGGAACATTTACAAAGCCGCACTCTACTCCCTGAACAAGAACACTTTCACTTGAAGAAGACTCCTCAGACAAAGGCAAAGTACCTGATAATAAAAGACTCTGAGAAGCTCCAGTGTCCCTTAATATTTTAATTGGGATAGGTTTGGCAGAATCACCAATAAGTGATATAGAACCTTCTGACATAAATGGTTCATAAGCCTCCAAAATATAATCAGACTGGGGTTTGTTTGACCCAACAAATGTATTGCTTTCAATACAAGACCGTGACCTTGACCTCGTAGAAATAAGAGCATTTGGAAAAGCTCTGTCTTTTCTCTGTTGCTTATTTTTCAACTTGAAGCAATCAGAAATAACGTGCCCTTTCGTTTTACAATAAGTGCACGTAGGAAGAGATAAGGATTTCTGATCAGTCTTATCAGATGTTTGATTCCTAACAGTTGTGCTGTTGTGAAATTTGGAAGTACTCGAATGAGATTAAAATGGTTTTTTTACCAGAAAACTGCTGAGAGGACGACTTATTGCCAAATGAAATTTTGTGAGTCAAGGAATAATCATCAGCCATACGAGCAGCATTTTCCAAAGTTTCCACATTCTGCTCGTCAAGATCGGTTTTAACATCACTATGGATACACCTTTTGAACTCTTCAATTAATATGAGCTGTCTGAGGTTATCATAACCTTGATCAACTTTCTTGGCTGAGCACCACCTATCAAATAGTTGTTCTTTATCCCTTGCAAATTCGACATGAGTTTGTCCAGTTTCTTTTCTACAATTCCTAAATCTTTGTCGATATGCCTCTGGTACCAACTCATAAGCTTTCAAGATGTACTCCTTAACCACATCATAATCAGTGCTTTGTTGTACTGACAGTGAAGTGTAGACTTCACGAGCTTTGCCAATAAGTACACTTTGTAATAACAAAGTCCAATGCTCTCTGGGCCATTTCAAGTTTTCAGCAATTTTCTCGAAATGAAGAAAGTATTTATCTACTTCTTTTTCCTGAAAAGGGGGTACTAACCTAATATATCTAGTAACATCAAAACCTGAACTTGTTTTTAAAGGAGTGGAGTGTGCCCCGTTTGCCAGTTCTAATTCTCTTAATTTAAATTGCATTTCCCTTTCTTCTCTTTGCATCTGCATCTGTCTCTCCTCTTTCTCTCTCTCCCTCTCCATCTGCATTTGCCTCTCTTCTTTCTGCATTTGTATCTGCCTCTCTTCTTTCTCTCTCTCCATCTGTATCTGCCTCTCTTCTTTCTCTCTCTCCATCTGCCTCTCTTCTTTTTCTCTCTCTCTCTCTCTGAATCTGAAGCTTTGCTAACTCTAAATCCATCTGGTTCTTTAATTCTAATTCCCTTAATTTCCTGTCAGAACCAGATACAGGCTTTCTCTTCGAACTTAAAGCACTATTTTCAAAAATTCCCTTTCCTACTAAATACTGAATTAAAATAATCTTTATTTCCTGTTTTGTCAATGATACTTTTGCCTCAGATAGACTGTATTTTCTGGCAAGCTCGAGTAACTCATCCTTTCTCATGCACTCTAACCCCTCCTGGGTAGGTTTTGAAATGAAATTCTGAACATTAGATGCCATTGTAAATGCTTGTTGGTTTCACACACAAAAAAATTCTCTATTAAAAATCTTTGCCAAAGACAAAAAAAAATTCTCCGAGACAAAATCAATATGAATTTCAAAGATAAATTTAATATCTCTAATATGCTTTAAAGAAATTCAGATCCCAGAAGACGAGCCCCCAATTTCTGTTATGACTCTATGGTCTAAGAAAAATGTAACAGAAAGAAAGTGAAACCAACAAATCAAGTAAAAAATCAACAAGCAATTTATTACTAGATAATTAAAATGAAAAATCAAAAAGTCACTTACAGTAATGTGTTTTGAAATCCTAATAATCCAATAAGAATGATTGTTCTAATCACAAGTCCTAAATATAGAATGTTCCGAATTCACGGCTGTGTCCTTGAATGTTATGATGTGCTAATGGTCTCCAAAGTCCTGATGTACTAGAAATCTTGATGTGCTGATGTCAAAATGAAGTATTCCAAAATCTCTGAATAAATTCACATAAATTCCAAAATCATCAATTAAAAATCCCAAATCCAAAAGTTTATGAGCACTGTTGTAATCCAATGAATATTTAAAATAATTCCTCTCTTAGAATTTGGAATGAATTTTCACAACTGTAATAGCTCTTTACAAGACTGATGGTAATGTCAAAACTGAAAAAATGTCCACCAAACATGGTATATATAAAGATTGGTCACATGACAGAATGTTCTAGAACATGTGTCATCTTAATGGAATTTTACTTGTAAACAAAAATCAACCTTGACCTTCAAATTGAGAAAACATATTGATCAAAACAACCCAATTCAAGGACACTAGTTAAACATGTTTTTCCTGATAAACATTAAGATCCAAGCAAACATCAAAGTGAAGAAACATTTACAATTTCCCAAAATACCTACAACACCATATAAACATCATACATAACACTATTTTGAGAACATTCAGAGACTGGTTAAAAAAACTGTTAGTGAAGGCTGTTATATAGAAAGAAGAGTCATTGAAACTAGTTTTGCAAATAAATACTTTCAGACTCATTTTCAACCTTTGTTCCAAAGACTCAGGCCTGGACCCTCTCCACTTGAAAGGAAGTGTTAAAGACAGAATTTGAAATTGTTGAACTAACAAATCAATTTGATGAGGGATCAACCATTAAGTGTTCGAAAATTGTCTAAAAATGCTGCAGGGCAAAATGGCTTAAAGCAAATGTAAACTCCAGGCCCCACCAAAAAAGTGACAAAACAATAGAAAATAAAGATTTTAATTGTAAACAGCATATGTTGTTTACTAGTTGTTGTTGATCACCAGCAGACATGAGGGGAAAAACACACATATGATGTATTGAGCATTCTGTTTGGGCAATATTTATCCCATTTCAATGACTTTTCACTTGTTGACCAATCAGTGAATAGAAATACAAGTACAGTGAAACCCTTCAAAACTTAAATCCCTTGGGACCAAGTTTAATTTTCAGTTTGGAGTGGTTTTCAGTTTACTAAGGGTATTGCAGGCATGCAAAAGTGTCATTTTATATACATGTACAGCTGTACATGTACATCATCATTGGTACCAGATATAACTTTTATAACCAAAAACCTGTCAAATTTTTTAATAAAAAAAAGTTAATGTTTTTCACATGATTTGAAAGAGAAAGAATTTTGTTTCTTGTGTGTGTGAATTAGGGAAAGTGCCCTAATCTGTTTCAGCATGCATGTCATGTATTGCTTTTTACCTCGGGTGCTCTTGGGACATTTCCAGGTCACTTATTCACCAATATACAGTATTTGCTAACCATAAATATTCTGGCCCAGCATGTGTCAGGTTTGTGTTTTCCTTAATGCATGACCACAGACCATTTCTGGACCATAAATATCAATGTTTTATGGAATTTAGCAGATACAGTACATTTCCAAGTTTGAATTTCAGTTTTATGGTGTTTTTCATTGTGTAAAATTGAAATTTAGTACCAAAAATTTGTTTCGATTTTCAAAGTAGAAGGGTTTCGATTTACTTGAACAAAAAAAAAAAGATGATATTAAGGAAGGAATAATTTGGGACCAAATACAACTTTAAATCTTGAGGGGATTTTGGTATATGGGATTGGTTTTGAGTGGTTTCACTGTATACATGAAAGAAGTTGTAGCATAAACTGATGGCATTTCAACTTTCACTTCAGACAGAATCTGAAAATTTTAAAGGTTTTGCACGGTCCAGCACCAGAGATGAAAACAGAAAAAGTAAGGATTTTAAATAATCTGCATGGTTAGACTATTGATGCAATATATAATGTTTACACACAGGATGATTTGTCGGCCAGAAGAACCATATGTTTTGCCAAATGCGTGGGTCCTCAGTGATATATACATCAGTTACAGGCCTTAGGAGAGACAGTAATTTCAAACAATGCTTCCATTTTTGTAAAAATAAATGATTATGGCAATTCTGAAGGACAATGAAAGCAGTTCAGTTTTATGCGGATTACTACATTTATTGATAATTTATCAATATTTACTCACTTAAGAGAAGTCTCTCGTGCAAATATTCCTAAAGGAGAATAACTGTGTTTGGACACCTTGTTGTCCATAGTTAACACCCAAAGAGATATCTCATTCTTTACCACAACTTCAAACACAGAGAGCAGTTTGGCATGCATCTGTACATTTCTGCCATCTTGTACATTCTGAGCAGCTGAAGTTTTTGTAATGATCTCTTTGTATATGTGGTAATAATGAACGATTTCAGATTTTAGTACACTTAACAAAAGCTTCCTAGAGTCCCAATTTCAGAGCCTAATTAGTACACTTAACAAAAGCTTCCTAGAGTCCCAATTTCAGAGCCTGATTAGTACACTTAACAAAAGCTTCCTAGAGTCCCAATTTCAGATTAAACAAAGTAAAAAAAATTGCTCTGTCCATGCCCTCAATGCATGCTTTATAAATTTCCGACTGAAAAGGGAGTTTGAAGACTTAGATTTTTCATTTTATTCATTTAATATATATACAAAAGGACAAATTTCATGTACCTATACAAAGAGATCATTCTCAGATAACATCTGTATGAAATGCATGCATGTATGTGTGTGTGTATGTGTGTGGAAAGAGCAAAACAGAGAAACATGATGCGAGGAGTGCTTTTGCAGTTTCCGGGTTAACAAACCAAAAAAATCAGCTCTGCTGATGTGTACATCATGCTGAATTTGAAAACAACTAGACAAGATTGACCTTCATTCCTGTATATCCTATTTTCTCAACATTTTTCCTGATACAGTTAATGACACAAAGAAACCATTTTCATCAAGATGCAATCATTCATTGTTAACAGCTAAAGGCCTTCTGTTTTCTATGGATATGAACTACCGTTTATACTCACCTATAAGCCGATACCAACTGCAAACTGCATAGACCCAGATCTGCCATCACATAATGCGCCGGCAGATCTGGGTCTATGCAGTTTGTAAGGACTAATCAGTAGAACAAACAACATAAACCCTGATCTGCCGGCGCATTATGCGACGGCAGATCAGGGTCTATGTTGTTTGCATTTGGACTCGGCTTATATACGAGTATATACGGTACTAGGCCTAATCTCTTAATAAAAGGGTAGTATAGCTGATATTCACTTGAAGTGTGCTAAGAAAAGTCAAATGTGATCAAATTGGTAACTGCTTAAGGAAACAAACATTTAATATTAAAAAGAATTTTCACCCTTTTTAAAGTTAATAAATTAGAACACTTATAAATTACTCAACCAGTCCCAGATATTTTCAAAGATGTCCCCTCTATGATTTAGGTATTTCATGAACAAGGCTTAGTTCAGTGACACCGATTAGAATGTAACGCAAAATCTCAAAACCTCTCTGTTTCTGTGCAAAATACACAAAGTTATGTCAACAATGAAAATCCCTTACATAAAGATGTATCCAGAAGAAATTATAGACTCGAACGTTGACCAAACCCTTCCCAACATTTGGATTGATCCAAGGTCCATAATGAGAACTGTTAGATGAAGATTTCTGACTGCTAACATTTTTTTTTTATGAATTAAATATTTCTTTGCCTATGTAAACAAATACTTCTTTTTTGTTTATAATTTTTTCATCTGAAGATTCTGAAAAATTTATTGGCGTAAGGGCTTGTGAAATTTCCTCACTGCTAAAAATAGCTGATTAAAAAAAGAGAGATATTCATATGTAAAAGGATTTTGAAGGTCAGAAAAGGAAAATGGACATGGAAAAAAGTCTCTTGAAGTGACTGATGATCTAATGTATGAAACAAAAATTCAGGAATTCAGGATAAGACCATTTTGTTTTTTTAACTCTTAAGTGTTGCAACCATCTCAGATACTCCTGAGCAATAAGATTTTCAAATTAGCCACTGGGGCAGACATACTAGATGTAAAATCAGCACTATTTTCATTTAGAACAAACTAGACACCATTAGAAGACTTTTGGTGAAAATCCCATATTGATATGACCATCCATTCAGGAAAATTATAGACAAGATTTTCAATATGTTCATTGTGGCAGCCATATTTTAGGTCAAATTGGCACCATTTTCATTCAGGACCAACTAGATATCATAATCAATCTTCTGGTAAAAACACCATGTTGATATGACTTTCCATTTAAGAGGAGTACCAATAATAAGATTTTCAAGATGGCTGGGATGGTGGCCATACTGGATGTCAGACTGGCAACCATTTACATCTAGTACCAACTAGACATCATAAGAAATCTTCTGGTGAAAACCCAATATTGATATGACTTTCCATCTAGGAGTAGCGATAAGATTTTCAAGATATCAGATCGGTACAATTTATATTTTAGACCAACTTGACCCCATAAGAAGTCTTTTGGTGAAAATCCCATGATGATATGACATTATGTTCCGGAGGAGTAGCAATAACAAGATAACAAGATTTTCAAGATGGCTACTGTGGTGGCAATATTGGATGTTGGATCTGCACCATTTTCGCTTACAACTAACTAGACCTTATAAGAAGTCTTTATGTAAAAATCCCATGTTAATATGATAAGATTTTCAAGATGGCCACTGTGGAGGCCACATTGGATGTCTAAGCAGAACCTTTTTTTTAGGACCAATCATCATCATCAGAAATTTTCGGCTGAAAAACCCATGCTGATATGACCTTCCATTCAGGATGAGTAGTAATAATAAGATTTTTAGGATGGTGGCCATATTGGATGTCAGATCGGCACCATTTACATTTATGACCAACTTGGCATCATAGGGAGTCTTTTAGTGAAAAATCCATGTTGATGTGACCATCCATTCAAGAAGAGTAGCAATAACAAGATTTTCAAGATGGCTGCTGTGGTGGCCATATTTGATGTCTGAGCAGCACCAATTTTTTAGAACCAACTAGACCTTGGGATGAATGTGTCTGTAAAGTTACATGTACATGGCAATCCTCCAAATAGTTTAGGAGGAGTATTGATAACAACTTGTGTTCACAGACGGACAGACGTCAGATGATGGATAACAGGCCATCTCATAAGCTCTTTTGGTCTATGAAGAAAATAGAATCAAAGACAACAGTAAAAAGTTCAGGATTGCAATTATAAGAGTGGTATAAACTGTCAGTTGCTGAATCACACAGCTTATATGTGATTCAGCAACTGACAGTTTATACCACAACAAACATAGAAAACATAGAAAAAACATTAAACTCTTAATAAACCAAAGAATGATAGCACATTCACACTACTAGTCTAAAAAACATACCAAATTTGACTGAAATATCTTTAACGGTTATGGAGTTTTGCCCTGGAAATGAAAGTGTCGATAAATAGATGGATGGATGGATGGATGGAAAGACCAACATACACTTTTCTTTGTGAATTTAATAAGGAGTCTATGATCTTCAACATGTGCAAATTTAATGAATTTTTAAATACTCATCCAGTGATTATTTTATTTGCAATTAGTGTCAGGTTACTTTTTCTAATACTTTTCTATGTACCATTAATGACCCTTACATGGGGAGTAATATTCCACTAAGAGTAGTACAAGAAATCCACACCAACCTATACATTTTTTAGTGACTTTGGAAGTATGGACAGCTTCAGCTATATAGATATACTGGTATACATTTTTTTTTAAAAGTTAAATAACCCAATCCTTAAACATGGCTACAACCTACTGGTGTAATCCTGTGATATATCAAATACAACATGGCTACAACCTACAGGTGTAATCCTGTGATATATCAAATACAACATGGCTACAACCTACTGGTGTAATCCTGTGGTATATCAAATACAACATGGCTACAACCTACTGGTGTAATCCTGAGATATATCAAATACAACATGGCTACAACCTACTGGTGTAATCCTGTGATATATCAAATACAACATGGCTACAACCTACAGGTGCAATCCTGAGATATATCAAATACAACATGGCTACAACCTACAGGTGCAATCCTGAGATATATCAAATACAACATGGCTACAACCTACAGGTGCCATCCTGAGATATATCAAATACAACATGGCTACAACCTACAGATGCCATCCTGAGATATATCAAATACAACATGGCTACAACATACAGGTGCAATCCTGAGATATATCAAATACAACATGGCTACAACGTACAGGTGCAATCCTGAGATATATCAAATACAACATGGCTACAACCTACAGGTGCAATCCTGAGATATATCAAATACAACATGGCTACAACCTACAGGTGTAATCCTGTGATATATCAAATACAACATGGCTACAACCTACAGGTGCAATCCTGAGATATATCAAATACAACATGGATACAACCTACAGGTGCCATCCTGAGATATATCAAATACAACATGGCTACAACCTACAGGTGCAATCCTGAGATATATCAAATACAACATGGCTACAACCTACAGGTGCAATCCTGTGATATATCAAATACAACATGGCTACAACCTACAGGTGCAATCCTGAGATATATCAAATACAACATGGCTACAACCTACAGGTGCAATCCTGAGATATATCAAATACAACATGGCTACAACCTGCAGGTGCAATCCTGAGATATATCAAATACAACATGAAAAAGAACAGAAATGAAAAGTGAAATAGCTTAAAGCCTCTTATTAGACCCAGATCCATGACCGTATATACTTCTTTATAAGTTGAGTCCAAAAACAAACTGCACAGACCCATATCTGCCAACGCATAATGTGCTGGCAGATCTGGGTCTGTGCTGTTTGTCAGGAGTAATCAGTAGAACAAACAACATAGACCCTGATCTGCTGGTACATAATGCAGTGGCTGATCAGAATCGATGTAATTTGCAGTTGGACTTGACGTATAAGCAAGTACATATGGTACTCCACATTATCTTGCTAAAAGCTTCTTAAAAACAACCTGTATCTCCTAATTCAAACTCATTTTACCAACAGGAAAAGATGCATTCATTATCCTTGGTGTAATTTCCAAAGACCTATACTAATTCTGCTTTAATTAAAATCAGAGATATAATAGAGAGACAGGCATAGTGATTGGTAAATTGTCATCTTTAAAGGGCACAGTGCTGGGGCATAATAGTGCAAGTGCTTTCATTACAATCCATCCAGTACAATAATCTAGAGCTAATGGTTTAAAATGTAAACTCCTCTATTGGATGTCTAATATGTTCAGAGCAGACCAGCATGAAAAAACTCTTCTATTCATAAAAGCTAACAGGTGTGGTCTATCAGCTGAAAACAATATCATCATCAGTCTAGCCTCAAGGACTGACATTTTAATATCAGATGAGTGTAAAATATATTGTGCCAGAACAAAATTCTTGGCTCTATCAACAAAATCTCTTCTAAAGAATCTTTCCATTTTACATCACCTATGGCATAGCAAGCTTAGTCTAAAATAATAATCCCACAAATCCTATTTGCTAAATCCTATTATTTTGGCATCTTCTAAAGCTAGATTATTTTTTGGAAGTTACTTAAACATGTGTAACACAAAGAGTGAATAATACAACTGCAATCTGTCATCTTATCAGTCATGGTGACCATGACCTGGACTTTTTGAACCCTAAAATCATCAGGTTTGTTTGTTTTATCAAAAGCAACCCACCTGTAAAATCTGATGTAGGTATAGTCATTAGAATTTAACTTAGTATGCAAAAATAGCCATCATAAGAATGGTTGTTCCTTGATCAAACAAAGCTTTTACAAATGTAAATTTTTTTACAAAATTGTAATTTCACTTCAGCATCCTTAACCTTTCATCTATTGATCACAAACATGATAGGGAGATGCCATTCATCAAGTGTGATGCAACTATGAAGTTTATAAAAACCGAGTGCAGGAAACTTGAGGAAAGTGAACTTATCATGAGGAAAATGTACTTACCATGTGAAACCCAAAATGACAAATTTAGCTCTAGTGACTTTTGACCTTTGACCTATGGGCCCAAGAATCACTATGAAAGTACCTCTGCCCAAGTGTAGACTATCTATGAAGCTTGATGAAAATCAAATCCAGGGAACTTGACTGTTATCATGTGGAAACCAAAAATATTACAATGTCAACTCCAGTGACATGGACCTTTCACCTCTCAGCCTTAGAATGAATAGGGAGCTGCCCTTGCACAAGTGTAATCTACCAATGAAGTATGATTAAAATTAGGTCAAGAAAACTTGACTTATCATTCAGAAAGGAAAACTCACATTTTCAGTCCCAGTGACCTTTATCTTGGTCCTTGTAGCCCCAAAATCAATCAGCTTCTTCCTCTATCCATGGGTAAGGCACATATAAGGCTTAAGAAAAATAGACTACACTAGACCAAAATTATGTTGTAGAAATCACTTCATCTATATATGGACAGACCAACATTGCTATCACAATATATCTGGGCCTTCAATCAGGTGGATAAACAATAATTTCCCTCAGTAAGGATGCAGTGACCTTGCATTGACATATACAGTTTGGTGGAGTTATGTTCATTCAAACTCAAGTTATTGCATGGAAACCATTTTCCTTTCTCAGGTCACAGTGACCTGTACCCTTTACCTGTGGACAGCAAAATCAGAAGACTTGTATTGCCTTGGTTTGGTGAAGATATCTTCAGTACCACTTGGAGTACTGTGCAGAAATCATTGTCTTTTGTCACCAACAGTGACCTTGACCTCTGAAAGCCAAAATCAGTAGACTTTTTGCATCATCAAGGGCAATATATCTATAAGGTTTGGTAAAGCATTTTCAATAGAATTCAAGTCATTCTACAAAACCCATTTTGCATTCTCACATCATGGTGACCTTCACCTTTGACCTTCACACACCAAATCTATATGGTTCTTTATATTCTAAAGGCCAAATTAACTGAAAAGTATAGTGTGGGTATATGATGCAGTACTCAAGGAAAATGTTTGGAAACCAAAGTGTTAAAACATTGGTACAGCATCTGACTTGTAATCCAAGAATCGTGGGTTTGATACTCCCCCAGTCAAGCCCTTGCCAGCTGCTTCAGTGTGTCCTTATAAAAAAATAGACCTGTCTAAGATGTAAATCAGCCATACTTAGCACTTACTTATCTAATAATCTATGATCAGTGGGAGGGCTGTCAGCATAGGTCTGGTGCAAGTAGTCATATCATGTTACATAATGTGGAACAACATGTGAGAAATGTTCCCAAAACATGGACTAAATATATAAAATGCATAGAAACTTTTAGCCTCAATATCTCAGAAATTACTGGTTTAGTTTTTCTAAAAATGTTGAAGATGACTTTCTTATTGTTTAAGTGACAAGTCTGTAAAATTTTATATTTGTTGGTACATTAGAAACATTTTCTAATGCAAACTACCATGGATAGGGGCTTAAAGCATACGTTGGAAGCAGGTCAATGCCATAAGCTCACTTAAACCATATGGCCAGGTGAGCTAAAAATTCAAATGTATAATTTGACTATAATTGATCCTAATTTGCACAGACTTTAACCATATGTACAGCATTTTTTTTAAAAATTACCTAATTTTACATGTTTTTCTCTAAAAATCTGAATGGCAGAATAATGACTTCCTCGTGAACTTTAATTTCTGAATTCAGCTGAATTTTTTCTAATAACAAAACTGCTGTCAGAGTCTTGTCTTATCCCCTTGAAAGAAATTTAAGAATCAACTGCATTCTAAATTTTATATCCATAATTCCTCAGAAATTTTTTCTAAATTTGATATATTTAAAAAATAAAATTAAAGAAGTGCCAAACTTCTAAATTTTGTCTGAATATTTTGAGAATATGTGAAAGCCAAAATTTAGGATGTATACAAATTTTCAATTTAGTCTAAAAATTTCTAAATTTTTCAGAATAAACTGTAGGACAAAGTTTGTGCACTTAAGATACAATCTATAAGATAGTTTTTTTCCCCAATATTTGACCTTGTTCTGACCTTAGCTATGAGCCAAGAGGTCCTAAATACAGTTTGCAACTGGTCTCAGAATTATAATATTGCATCAAAATATATCTACCGGTAATACTTGAAAAGTTACCAAATGGACACAAACTAAACAGATTTCAAAGTTTACCTTCAAGTGGCCTTGACCTTTGATAGGACCTGAATATTATCAAGTCTTGCAAACTACCTGAGAAATAGAAGGACAGCAACACAAACTGTGTTAAAAAATGAAGATCAATTAGATACACAGAAATAGATAGATAGATGGACAGAGACAGATAGACTGATCGATAGATTAGTAATTATCTTAATCCCTTGCTTCTAGCTAAATGATCAAGTGACTGCATAGCTTCATGTGAACAATATATTGACAATTTATTTATAAATTGCTGGATTGTCAAGCTTAATACAATTTCTGATGACTAATCTGATATATTGGTGCATATGGAGGCATGCTCTTATTCCATGCCTTTGGTAAAATATTACTCTGTGACATTTTTGCTCATTAGAAAACAATTGCATGCAGATCTTCTTGATTTGACAATTAATCCCAAATATACAATAAAATCACATTACTGATTGATTTGACAATCAATCCCAAATATAAAATAAAATCACATTACTGATTGATTTGACAATCAATCCCAAATACACAATAAAATCACATTACTGATTGATTTGACAATCAATCCCAAATACACAATAAAATCACATTACTTATTGATTTGACAATCAATTGCAAATACACAATAAAATCACATTACTGATTGATTTGACAATCAATCCCAAATATACAATAAAATCACATTACTGTTTGATTTGACAACCAATCCAAATATACAATAAAATCACATTACTGATTGATTTGACAATCAATCCCAAATACACAATAAAATCACATTACTGTTTGATTTGACAATCAATCCCAAATACACAATAAAATCACATTACTGATTGATTTGACAATCAATCCCAAATACACAATAAAATCACATTACTGATTGATTTGACGATCAATCCCAAATATACAATAAAATCACATTACTGATTGATTTGACAATCAATCCAAATATAAAATAAAATCACATTACTGATTGATTTGACAATCAATCCAAATATACAATAAAATCACATTACTGAAACTTATATTTCAAGAATACTATGAAGGTGCCTAACATATGGCAGACACCCTTGGTATAACTTGGTTATGATGATCATGAAAGTATTAAATTATACTGGTAAGCTGAACTCTCTCCATTCATTGTAATTGACCTGTCATAAAAGTGAATGTTCCCTCAACTAATAAGATACAAAGTATATACATGTATGTCTTTAAACTGAATTTTTTGACAACATTTGATACAAATAACACAGAACTTTCAAGTACATGGTGATGGTAAAAAAATATTCTGTACAGATTTAATTTTGTACATTATACAGTCAAAGTTACACTAGTATCTTACTAAAAAGTGCAAAAGACTTCCTGTACTTAAATAATTTACCTATTGCCACTTGTCAATCATGCTTTTTCAATTGATAATGGTGAAATATTTCAATGGGGGCTTTGTAATTCTGACAGTCGATATCGAGATCGTCTACATAGACGAGTTAGATTTATTCTTTTCCCGAAACCTAGATGAAACTTGGATGAAAAAAGGCTTGTGGTCACCCACATGAATGTAGACACAATTTGAATTACATGTTTGTTTGCATACAAATATGTAGAAAACCATATCCAGTCGATAATTTGAAGAAGAAAATAAAGATAAAAAACAGAAATTGAAAAAATAGGTAAAAATGAACATGTCTTCAATATAGGTGGAGAACCCCCTAACTTTGGGCTTTGTTGTGCATGTTTCTCTTCTGTTCGAAGTACTGGACCCAAGTTTGCATCATTTTAAAGTTAGAAAATTTACATTTTAAGGTTAGTTTGTCCCAAAAATAATGTATCATTGCCTCAATCTTTCAGGCACTTGAGAGCTCTTTACTTTCATTTATTGAGCTGAATGAGGGGTGGATGGTGAAAATTATAATTGATCATAGAAAAATTCGAAAACAATGGTTTCAGATATTCATCTTCTGATATATTAAGCATGTATTTACATGTTTATATCAACATACATCACTGATCAAAATTCCATCCCATGAACAGAGTCGAACTTTAAACTTACTACGTACAATAGTATACTTTTAAACAGTAACTATTTACACTTTTGGTATATATTTTTAATTCATTTAACTCTAAGGCAACCTAAAGAAAAGTCAGATAAAATTAATAAAGATGTGACTGTATACAAAATACAATAACATCTTTTGAAGTGTATTTCCTTTTACATGAATATGTTCTCAAGCAACTTTAAAATTGATTTTCATAATTTACTAAAATAAAACATGTAGGTTATTATTATATGAACTTGAAATACAAATATAAATATTGTCTACTGTAGCGTAATTTATGCAACTTGGTAATATTATATTTTTAAGAATAATAAGAATTCTTTTCTTATAAACTTATCACTGAAATTGAAACATATTTCTTTGCCAAATACTGAATGTTTGTTGGAGGTTAACAGGTCATCATGTCACATGATACAGTAGGCAGAGTGATCTATTATCTCATGTAAGGTCAATTACCAGTATTCATATCTAGCTAGTGATTGGGTTGGTCTGGAGCACTCTGGAACGTCTTTTAAGCTATAGTCAACTTACAGCTGCCGCAAAAGCAAAGAAGTCAATAAATAAAATGTTCTGGCTAACCACATGTATGAATTTTTCTGCAAAATACAAATTGTTTGCCATAGGTGTGGATATGCACAAAGCTCATTCAAAAGTTTGATTTTTTTTCAGATCAAAACATTATATTGTTAAACTGACAGTTTTTCTCAACTTTCTACATCTAATGGCTTATTTTCTTTTGAAAATACATCTTCAAATTGAAAATAAATTTCAAGCTGAGGGATGAAGTATGGAGAAATAATAAAAATTGAAGAAGAAGAAGAAAGTTTTTATTTAAAATGAGTAACCCAATTAGTTTACAATAATTAATTTTGCTTTGAGTCCTCTATTATATACAGTACAAATGTTTACAGGCGGAAGTTAGGTAAAATTATGTACAGCATTAAACAATTTATATACATTATACCAGTCTATGAAGAAAAAAGTAAAAAAGCAAACAAAAGGTGGAGGAATATCTAGATATAGTGGATATGTAAGTCATGTGTTTTCATCATGTAGCCATTCTGCTATCATACACTTTTATAAAAAAAAATCATGTAGCCATTCTACTATCATACACTTTTATAAAAAAAATCATGTAGCCATTCTGCTATCATCCACTTTTATAAAAAAAATCATGTAGCCATTCTGTTATCATACACTTTTATAAAAAAAAATCATGTAGCCATTCTGCTATCATACACTTTTATAAAAAAAATCATGTAGCCATTCTACTATCATACACTTTTATAAAAAAAATCATGTAGACAGTCTACTATCATACACTTTTATAAAAAAAATCATGTAGCCATTCTACTATCATACACTTTTATAAAAAAAATCATGTAGCCATTCTGCTATCATACACTTTTATAAAAAAAATCATGTATCCATTCTGCTATCATACACTTTTATAAAAAAAATCATGTAGCCATTCTACTATCATACACTTTTATAAAATAAATCATGTAACCAACTCTACTATCATACACTTTTATAAAAAAAATCATGTAGCCATTCTACTATCATACACTTTTATAAAAAAAATCATGTAGCCATTCTACTATCATACACTTTTATAAAAAAAATCATGTAGCCATTCTTCTATTGTACACTTTTATAAAAAAAATCATGTAGCCATTCTACTATCATACACTATTATAAAAAAAAATCATGTATCCATTCTGCTATCATACACTTTTATAAAAAAAATCATGTAGCCATTCTACTATCATACACTTTTATAAAATAAATCATGTAGCCAACTCTACTATCATACACTTTTATAAAAAAAATCATGTAGCCATTCTACTATCATACACTTTTATAAAAAAAATCATGTAGCCATTCTACTATCATACACTTTTATAAAAAAAAATCATGTAGCCATTCTTCTATTGTACACTTTTATAAAAAAAATCATGTAGCCATTCTACTATCATACACTATTATAAAAAAAAATCATGTAGCCATTCTACTATCATACACTTTTATAAAAAAATCATGTAGCCAACTCTACTATCATACACTATTATAAAAAAAATCATGTAGCCATTCTACTATCATACACTTTTATAAAAAAAATCATGTAGCCATTCTACTATTGTACACTTTTATAAAAAAAATCATGTAGCCATTCTACTATCATACACTATTATAAAAAAAAATCATGTAGCCATTCTACTATCATACACTTTTATAAAAAAATCATGTAGCCATTCTACTATCATACACTTTTATAAAAAAATCATGTAGCCATTCTACTATCATACACTTTTATAAAAAAAATCATGTAGCCATTCTACTATCATACACTTTTATAAAAAAAATCATGTAGCCATTCTGCTATCATACACTTTTATAAAAAAAATCATGTAGCCATTCTACTATCATACACTATTATAAAAAAAAATCATGTAGCCATTCTACTATCATACACTTTTATAAAAAAAATCATGTAGACAGTCTACTATCATACACTTTTATAAAAAAAATCATGTAGCCATTCTACTATCATACACTATTATAAAAAAAATCATGTAGCCATTCTACTATCATACACTTTTATAAAAAAAAATCATGTAGCCATTCTACTATCATACACTTTTTAAAAAAAAATCATGTAGCCATTCTACTATTGTACACTTTTATAAAAAAAATCATGTAGCAAATCTTCTATTGTACACTTTTTTTAAAAAAATCATGTAGCCATTCTACTATTGTACACTTTTTTAAAAAAAATCATGTAGCCATTCTACTATCATACACTTTTATAAAAAAAATCATGTAGCCATTCTACTATCATGCACTTTTATATTGAAAATCATGTAGGCATTCTACTATCATACACTTTTATAAAAAAAATCATGTAGCCATTCTACTATCATACACTTTTTAAAAAAAAATCATGTAGCCATTCTGCTATTGTACACTTTTTTTTAAAAAATCATGTAGCCATTCTACTATCATACACTTTTATAAAAAAATCATGTAGCCATTCTACTATCATACACTATTATAAAAAAAAATCATGTAGCCATTCTACTATCATACACTTTTATAAAAAAAATCATGTAGCCATTCTACTATCATACACTTTTATAAAAAAAAATCATGTAGCCATTCTACTATTGTACACTTTTATAAAATCATGTAGCCATTCTACTATTGTACACTTTTATAAAAAAAATAATGTAGCCATTCTTCTATTGTACACTTTTTTTAAAAAAATCATGTAGCCATTCTACTATTTTCCATTTTTTTTTTTAAAATCATGTAGCCATTCTACTATTGTACACTTTTATAAAAAAAAATCATGTAGCCATTCTACTATTGTACACTTTTATAAAAAAAATGTTCACTGATGTGGCTTTCTTTACAAATTTATGTCAATTGTCTCAGATCAACAGACTTGAATATTCAAAGCTTTTCTTCTTAAATAGTTCTTTTTAAGGTTTTGTAATTTGGAAATTTTTATGCAAATGCACCCATACAGAGTTGAATTAAGATTTATTTATAGTGAATTAACAATATTTTGGAGATATGGAGGGCCTTCATGATTACAAATCTTAAGTTTAGACTATCTTAAAAAATCCTTTCTTTAATTGATAGCACTTGTAATAATCTATACAATGTTCATGCAGGATAATCTTGCATATCTTTTCCTTGACTCAGAATAACTTGACCATGTGGTTTTGGCAACCATAAACAACACTGTAATAATCCAAATAGGGCTGAACTTAGCTTTATAAAACCTAACCCTATAAGAAATGGGAAGGAAGCATTTGATTTTGGACAGTATCCAGAGAGTAGAGGTGACCTATTTTGGACAGTATCCAGAGAGTAGAGGTGACCTATTTTTATAACATGCCTGACTTGGTAATTCCATGTTAGGTTGCTATCAACATATAATCCTAGGACTTTTTTTCCATCCAAGATGATTTGCAATGAAGTATTTCTGTAAAAAAGATTTAGTGCTATTTCTGGCAACTTTGATCTTTAGGTCATCTTGATTTTTTTGTGCCAATTCCACCTACATATGTATTTTTTGTTTGTTTTCTGTTGATGCAGATTGTCTTCCCTAATGCACAAATTTTCTTCTTTAAGCAAAATCGCTGTGGTCACCATGATTTCTCCATGTTTCCCATGCATTATATATGTCTGTGGCTAAGAGTATGTAATAAAGGTTTAGTTACAGAGCTCTCTGTAAGTGCTTCCAGCACATCCTTGACCTTCAAATGCTAGTCTTGGACCCCCAATGTTCTGAGACTGTGCATCCTGTGGACCTTCAATAACTAGCTCTGGACCTTCAGTTTTCTGAAACAATGAATTCTGTCTTCCCCAACTGGTGATAACAAAAGCAACAAGACTCTCTCAAAGGGACTAACACTATACTGGGCAAAAAGAATGTTCAGGAATTTAAGATAAGACCATTTCTTCTGCTGAGTGCTGAAACCGTCTCAAATATTCTTCAGTGATAACAAGATTTTTAAACTATACTACTTTGGTGGACATATTGTATGTCAGATTGGCACCAGTTTCATTTAGGACCAAGTAGATGTCATTATAAGTCTTTTGGTGAAAACCCCATGTCAATATGACTATTGATTCATGGGGAGTAATAACAGCAAGATTTTCATGACAGCCATTGTGACAGTTATATTGAATGTACGATTGGCACCATTTTCATTTAGCACCAACTAGGTATCATAAGAAGTCTATTGGTGAAAACCCCATTTTGATATAACCATCCATTTGGGAGGAGTAGAGATGTTTTCAAGATGGGACCATGGTGGTCATATTGAGGGTCAGTTTGCATCATTTTCATTTAGGGTCATCTAGACACCATAAGAACTCTTTTGATGAAAACCACATGTAAAAATAACTTTCCATTTAAAAGGAGTACTGATAACAAGATTTTCAAGATATCCACCATGGTAGCCATATTGGACATCAGATCAACACCGTTTTAATTCAGGACCAACAAGACATCATAAGAAGTCTTCTGGTTAAAACCCCATGTTGGTGTGACTTTCCATTTTGGAGGCATAACAATAACAAGTTTTCAAGTAGGCTGTTATGGTGGCCATATTGGATATCAGATTCACACCATTTCCATTTAGGACCAACTGGACATTATAAGAAGTCTTCTGGTGAAAGCACAATGTCAATATGACCAGCCATCAAGGAGAAGTACATGTAGCAATAAGATTTTCCAGATGGTCATTTAGCAGCTGTATTGGAGATCAGATCAGCACCCTTTTCATTTATGACCAACTAGACATCATACGAAGTCTTTCACTGAAAACCCCATGCTGATATGACCATTAATTCAGGAGAAGTAGTGATAACAAGATTTTCAAGACGGTCACTGTGGTGGCCCTATTGGATGTCTGAGCAGCGCCCTTTTCATTTAGGACCAATTAGACCAAGAGATGAATGTGTGTGTAAAGTTTCATGACAGTCTTCAAATTAGTTTAGGATGAATAGTGGTAACAAACTTGTGCCAACGGACTGATGGACGATTGATGGATGACAGACCATCCCATAAGCACTTCTGGTCTATGATCAGTAGAGCTATAAATCTAGTTGGCTGAAAGAATTCTCATATTCAAAAGTGAAGTTAAAGATTAAATGAAACTAAAATGTAGTAATAATTATAGTCTATACTATTAGAAAGTTTTTTATATGCCTTGAATGTATTAATTTTGTGCCCACTTACAGACTCATCTTTCTCACCTAAACCCCTGGTCTTCCTCTCAGGACCCCCAAATTTTGGAGTCTGCTGGACCAGAGCTCCTAGTGTCAATAACCTACACAGAGCTCTGAGCTAGATAATAGGTATTAGAATGATTTGCTTTTAATTCCTAAGCTGCTACCCCTACTGTGTGAAAGAATCTTTGCCCTCTTCATCTCCTTCAGGAATTTTTGCTGTGCATGCATTTGATTTGCACATTCAATTGATCACACTAATCTGACTGTTTACACATACACTACTATTGATTGATTCCCATGGTCTAATGGAAGTGAGCTCAATACTATGAGGCTCATCAGGGACAACATTATCCTAAATCACATACCATTCAACTTGTACGGGAATCCAGTAATTTGTACGGTTTTTTGGGGAATTTTGCAGTGTACGGACGTACAGGCATTTTGTATGGTTTTTTAATATTTTTTTTTTTTTAATGTCAGCAATTTTCGCCAAGATTGGGATTCGACAGTGATTTTTATTTTCTTCATGAGATACAATGAGAATAGAACGTGAATCGCTTGAACCTGAGATACAATGAGAATAGAACGTGAATCGCTTGAACCACCTATCAGATTACCTGAAATATTGATGTGTCTTTCACTTGCCGATTTGAGAGTTTTATTTCATTATTCAAGCATGGAATTCTGCCCCCTTACTGGTCGACTGAAAATCAGGTTATCAGTAGGCGTAGTACCGTATTTACGGCATGTTTTCGGAACATCAGAAAACGCAGCCAAACATATATTAGAGCCACGATCGTATGTGTATTTTCCAAAAGAACCGCCATATTAGTAATCTATCAATCCACGGTTTAACCCTCTGCTAATCAGTGATCACTAAAATCTACCCTACAAATGCACGCAAGCTTTATTTCAGTGTAATTAAGATATGAATACAAACTAAATAAAAAGATTTTGGAATTATGATTCTGAAGATATTTATAAGAGAAACATTTTAGTATCGAGAGTAGAAATACATGTATGATGGCTAGTCTTAAAGTAACAAGAGTGAGAGGCTCCATATGGGGGTTTGTGTTGTTCGCAAGCCTAGGAAGGATAAAAATAACAAGCAAATTGCAATATACGAGTCAGCGTGATTAATATGTTGATATTTTTTAAATAAAGGTGATCTATATGTTGTGGTTCTCTTCTGTTTTTTTTTCCCCCCACCTAGCCGAGGGTAACTTCAAAGTAAGCAGAGCTTGCCGACTCGAAACAATAACTACTGCGATTTCTTTCACAGGTGTGTTTGGAAATAAAAGGCAGCCATCTGGATTTTGTTAAAAGAGCATTCGATGTACCGAACATATAGCACCCACAATCAATATTTATCATCTACAAAGAGGTTTATTGCCTGTAGAACAATAACTATGTTTAACCCATGGTACATAATGCCTCAGGGATAATGGGTTTGTTTTGTTGCACAATGCCAATAAATTTACTAATCCATACCGACTCTCTGATGTATTGTTTAATGAGATAAAGCAGGGGTCATGGTTTCTAATCAAAGCCATAACTGTCACACCTGCTTCAAGTGGTTTCACGTGTAACGATGTCTACACTGACAACCAATCATATTTTTGTTAGCCGAATCAAGCTAGTAAAAAAAGTAACAATGATAAGTAATTATCCAATACATTTTCATACCTGTCAACTTGTACGAGAATCCCGTAATTTGTACGTTTTTTTTTTTTTTGTCTGGTGTACAGGTTTTTGTCTTGGGAGGTTGACAGGTATGAGATCATCAAATCCATCCAAAGATTATCACAAACATATGATCAAGGAATATATAAAGTCATGAAAAGCAGAGATGAAGAAAAAAAAGAGGAAAGTAGATGGATTTTATTTTTTATCCAAGGGATGGATTACATGTAACAGTAGTCCAGGGGAAAATTGACCATTCCACAAAAGACATGGTTGTTAGATGAAAATCCCAAGTTGCCCACATGGATTTGAGATCTAACAGACACCCTCCCATTTGAGCACTGAAGAATAGTCACAAAAATATCCTCTCTTTAGAGGGCTGAAAAATAGCCACTGAAACATCCTCCCATCAGAGGGCTGAAATAGTCACTAAAATACCCTACCATTAGAAGACTGATTCAATAACCACTAAAACATCCTGACACTAAAATACCTTCTCATCAGAGGGCTGAAAAATAGCCATTAAAACACCCACATTAGAAGGTTGAAAAATAGCTACTGAAACATCCTCCCATTAGAATGCTAAAATTGCCACTAAAAATACCCTCCCATCAGTGGGCCAAAAAATTGCCTCTAAAACACCCTCCCATTAGAAGGCTGAAAAATGGCCATTAAAACATCCTCCCATTTGAGGGCTGCAAATAGAAACTAAAACAACCTCCCATTAGCAGGCTGAAACTAATTAATCACTAAAACACCCTCCCATTAGAGAGCTGAAACTAAGTCAATAAAATATTCTCTCATCACAGGGCTGAAAACTAACCACTAAAACACCCTTCCATTAGAGGGCTGCAAAATAGCCACTTAAAATCAATATCTTGCTATGTGCCAAATGAGGTACCTTTTTTCTTGATCTTTGTCAAAGTTAAGGCCAAATCTTGAAGATGTATTGCAGTGTGTGGGAAAATGGCAGTTTTTAATACATTTATTATGCAATGAGTTCAGGATCAATACGTATCTTATTGATCAAAACTTGTACAATAAAAACTTAAAGCCACAAAGTGAACACAAATAAGTTTAATGTCTGAAAAACTGATATAAAGTTCACTGATGACCTACCTAATCAATGATATTAGAATTTATGACACAACTTTCATTGTCTTCTCCAGGCTGTGCCCTTGCGCCTTTTGGGCACAGACAAATAATTCAGTTCCCTTAGACCAGCGGTTCCCAACATCAGGTGGCAACCCAAATTAGGGTTGTGGGGGTCCTCAGTAAGGTCACAATGGGTCATCAGAAGACATTTTTAAAATCATATCATAAGCCTGAGGGTCGGGAGGTCCTGTTAATGGCCAATTTAGGGTCGCAGCAAAAAAAGGTTGGGAACCACTGCCTTAGACTGTAGTGTTAATGTTTGGCCAAATTGGTATACTTTCATGTCAAGACCTGCAAGACATGCTTACATCCTATGCATGATCTACCCATGAGGAAACATTTTAAAAAATGAAAATAATATGCTGCATAGCTTGTATTTGAGAGCAATTTCCATGTAGGTGACCACTATAAAAATCTGACCAAGGAAGATCTTTAGTTTATATAAAGTAGTATCGGTGATATTGACTGTACAATTTACCCATTCGTAGACTTCTTCCGAGAACATTATGTTAGTTATTTCCAGTAATTATTTTCATCCAATCAGCAATCCTCATTTGTTTAAATAAAGTTTTAATATGTCATCACACATGGTCTGGTTCCATAGCTCATAAAATAATTAGTTACCTGTGACCTTTTAGCACAGTAAAATCTGAATGAACGCATATAAACAGTGGCAATGTGCTGTAAAAGCACACAAAAAATATGCATCTATATATCATTTGCAAGCTTGTGCACTATGTCACAAGACGAGTATTAAGTAATTCCACTACGTCATCATGAGGCTTGATTTTATCACTCAGGCCACGCAGCAAGCATTTGATTCACCAGGATTACTTGGGGCTGTCACAGTGCTCTCAGCAAGCAAATAATAAAAAAAATCAAAGAAATAGGACTTTCTCATGCCAAATACCTAATTCAATAAAGGCTATAACAATTGATGGTCTGATATACATGCATGTACTTCTGCACTTAGATGTTGTAGGAAATTAATAAACTGAAATTAATAATGATGACAATGGGGGCATTGCCCTCTACATGTGATACAAGTACCAAATGTGATAGCTCAGCTAATAATGTGTAAAGCATGAAAAGAAAAATGAAATCATCACACTGCTAATGATCTCAATTAAAAAAAGATTGGCTTCAAAATGACCAAACTTAAAAAAAGATTTCATTTTTTCAATGTGCAGCAATTTAAAATGTAGAAAATGCTAACACTGAATAATAGTTTCATGATAATTTAATATCAACAAGCAGTATTAGTGTCAAATTAATGCAGTAATTACAAGGAATTTAAAGGCTGAGGTCAAAAACGTTACTACAAATTTTAACACCATGGTGTTTAGAAAATTGGAGGGACCAGATATTTTAGGTTAATTCTGTTACCTAAGAAGACAGATGGGAATAACAACTAAATAATGTTGCATTTCAGCTTCTTCAATTCAAACCATCCATAAGCAAGTTTTTCTTCCCAGTCATGGCATGTGGACATCATGTAAGTCGACATACTGAATATCCAACATGTGTAACAGGTTCTCTCATGGATCAATTCATTTAGCTTGCTATGGGCAGTACTGTATATACTCACATATAATCCCGGTCCAAATACAAACAACATAGACCCTGATCTAACGTCACATAATGCACCGGCAGATCAGGATCTATGTTGTGTGTTCTACTGATTAGCCCTTACAGACCGCATAGACCCAGATCTGCTGGCACATTATGTGATGGAAGATCTGGGTCTATGCAGTTTGCAGTTGGTATTGGCTTATACACGAGTATATACAATAACTTGTTCATCCAGAAGTGGGCACTTGTTCAAAACACTGTTTCAGCTAGCTACATATGTCAAGGGTCAATGTGAAACAAAGTGGATCAACAACCCTTGGCTAGCGAAGATGGGATACAAGTCACAGAATTACAATTTCCCTTGCCATAACCTTGATCTTAAGGCAGGATGCATGGTGACATACTTGGACAAAGTTTCATCAAAACTTGTATTGAACTGTTACAAAGTTACGGGTAAGACAAGCAAATGTTAAAGACAGATGGACAATGCCATAACATAATATGCCCAACATAAGATGGGCATATAAAAAAGTGATTCATGAAATTATGGTAGTTTACTCTTAAATTCCTATTTTCAACAGTAATGATAATTTATGTCCCTTTGAGTTCATTTTTGGCTCCTTTTACATTCATTTTCAATTGCAATTCATTATTTTCAATTCATTTCCAGTTAATTTTGTTCATTCTTGCTCACTTTCTTTTATTTTTGGTGATTATACATGTCCTACTTTGAGCCACGTAGACATGAGGAGTCTTTCCCACTATGACCCAATCATCTTAGTGAGAAAATCATGAGTACTTATGAAAGCAAAAGACTTGCATGCAACTGACCTAAAAAAATTTAAAAGAAAGTAACATTTGGTCTGCCTTATTTAAACGTATTTCACAAAAATGTACAAACTGTTCAATCTGCCTCACAGTACAGTAGTAGTTACACTGCTAACTATGCCGACAGCTTCACTGTAAATTGTACAGGATTTCAAAAACAAACTATTAGCATGGACCCACTGGAGCCTCCACAACAACCGCATGTAAAAATCAGCTGTTAAAGAAGGTCTTATGTGGATTCATAATGCTATCCATTTAAAATAAATTCTAAATTTATCTACACAAGAACAGAGAAAAGAGAGTTATGCAATTGTGTATTGAGTTGTGTTGCTGAGAATTTTAGTGAATTTTAGAAATGGATCTATGCTCTGCTGATGCTAAAAATCACAAAAATTACTAAAGGTAATCAAATTCTCATACATCATTTTTTAAAGATTACAAATCTGGCAACTGAAAATTTCAAGACTTTTCCTGTTATCAACAGATTCTAACATTCTACCACTGAAGGTCACTGATGCAGTGTTTGGAAGAAGTGGGGCCCAATGGCCCCAAACCAGGTCAAAAAGAGTGGTCATTAAAAAAAATCAGGGGTTGCAAATACCCTTACCTATATCCTGTTTATTCAAGAAATCCAGATATATATCATTATCATAGGCACTCACATCATGGATTTAATAATTTCTGCAATAATTATTCACTTTTCCTGCATGATATGCTTTGAATCAATAGTCCTAGAGTTGGACTACAGCACGGTTTTCTAAAATTCTGTGTCCACTAAAATAACAATATCCACTGTTCAGGACATGGTAAGTAATATTTCTAATATTTAGACAAATTTTTGGAGGCTATCTACAGGACATCCTAAGAGGTTCACTGCCACCACATTGATGAAAAATGCATCAAATGAAGAACTCTTATAAATAAACAGGCACTATTTCACCAAAAAATATACAACACCAACAAGATAAAGATTTAGAGTACATTTCAATCTTTATTGTTTTTTAACCTTAGATGCACGTAAATTTAGTAGCATTTAATGGCACCTAAGCGCAATAGTGCCTATATTGTTCCAACTAAAAGTAAAGTTTGCAAAATGTAAAAATGAAGAATTTGCAAAATGTAAATATGAAGGATTACACAAGAACTTTAGGAAGATAAACCCTTCCAAATAAATGTAAACATTAAGTACATCAAGAAAAAATATAAAATGCAAAGATGTTACAATTCTGAAAAGGGTATATGAAATAAAAGATAATGGTAACACATGTAAAATCCTTAAAACATAGTCAAAATTTGTGATATAAACCTCATTCCCTTAAAAGATCCAAGATTTTCTCAGGTGGTACAGTACACACATTGTGGATTTTGGATAGCCTGCTCGATACCGTGGATGTGGACACAAGTGGGAAGGGATTATGTGTCCACTATGAATAGTGTCTGTCCACTATATCTGGTGGATGTCCAGTCCACTAAGTCCCGGTGGATATCCACTAATGCTAGTGGAACTCTATCATGGATTTTATCACTGCTGTAGTGGGTTTTATGGCACCCCTCACTGATTTTATTATGTTTGCCATGTGAGTTGACACACTAAACAAAAAGATAGGAGTCAATCCAAAGCCATAAACATGGCCATGGCAGATGTCAATTTCATACCTTTACCTGTACCAACTACAATAGTAACACTGCTTGAGTATTTATCAATGATCTAGCTAGGCATGTATACTAAAGAATGTACATCCCTGTTTATAGACTACATGTACCTGCAAGTATACATACATGCAGAAATTTATATACTGTTCTGCATCAAGCGGTATCTTCAATGAACTTTCTCAATAAATGATGTTTCACAAAAGTGCATATTGTACTGGTTAATAGTTTCCCTTAATTTCCATATAATTTCCAAGACCCACTATAAACAAATTGTTGAAAGTAGTATACAAATAAAACAAAAAAAACCCCATCTTATCACAAAGATATAAGACATTCATGTAAAATAGTTATCACTTACTGCATTCATCCTTTAGATAAGATTTGAAACAACTCTATATGAAGTAAACAGCATATTTTAAATTTACCAACTTGAATAAATGTCAGCTTTTTTAAAGACACATGCAGCAATAATAATACTTTAGAATAAAGATAAACTTCAAGACTAATAACTATGACTAATGGTACATGTGATTACAAAAGAACTCCATACTATTTATTGTATACATGTATGATCAGGTACATGAACAAAATGACATATATGTCATAATTCTTTCTAAAGTTTATTCAATGTGAATAACATGGCATCATATCTTAAAATAATAAAAAGATATGCAAGCTATGCTAGAAAATGTTCTTCTGTAGATTTATCCGAAGATTATTAAATTACATTGATGATTAAAGAGTATGACAATTTTTTATAGGCACAGAATTCTTCTACACTGTATTGACAGCTGCACTGTATCAGTGGCTATTCATATTAAAAAGTGATTTTCATGAAAAAGGCTACTTTACTCATCACTTTTTTGTAGAACTATTATCAAGTACCAGCCGAGGAGAGACATTCTTACTTCGAAGTCAGCCGCTATGATGCACCTTTGATGCCAAGCATTGATGTTATTTTAAGCACCGAAGTTTCAAGATGAACATAATACTGCTGGATGAAAATATTTCTTGTTGTCACAAAACCAAACAATATAAAACTAATAAGATATTAGTCTGTGAAAAATTAATTTGGACTTGTAACATGGATTGAGAAACAAAATAAGGTCAAGTTCTGATATTTCCACTTAAAATTGGTTTCTAGCAGTAAGGTAGCACACAGAATAGAATTCTTTTGTAGCCAGATATAGCTATGACACGTTAACACACTTATTTTTCATGCATCTTCTATATCTTTTTAAAAAATTGGTTTATTATATGCAGCAATGAGAGAGTGAGAGAGAGAGAGAGAGAAAGAAAGATTATGCAAACCGCAGTTTTATCCCTAGATTCTTAAAATTACAATAATATTTTAAAACTATGACATTTTTTAAAATGTGCCGCAATTATCTTTGTTTCGGAATTTGTCAATTGACAAATTTTTTTAATAAAAATGTTGATACTGCTCTTTATGCAGAATAAATAGGCACAGTGTGTGGACTGTTTGAAATTTTGAAGAGGCTAATGGGCCCTTTCACCTTCAAGTGTTTTTGTTTGTTGAATGACATTTCTAGATATTGCTATTTAAAATATAAAAGCAAGAGCTTGATCATGCAGACCTTTTGCATGAAATACATGGGTAAATTAAAGCATCTGATGTAATCCTGTAGGTTTGTCTGGTTCCATGACCAACTCCACTGAATATGATTTGTAAACCCGGATCGGGTCCAAACTCGGACAAGCCAATATCCAGATTTGACTTCAATGATCATATGTTTGTATTCTTTGCTATTTTCTCTGTAAATCCATAATTGAAGGGTCATTTCATTAAGACTTACAGTCAAATTGTAAGGGTTGGCAGGTTTGTAATGATGATGCATGTCTAGGAGAAATTAACCGCTACTGTGCAACAAGGAAAAATCTGTTTTCCAACAGCAATTTTACTAACTGGCCCCAACCTTCTTTTTTCACTATGTACATGTATACCTATAGGCATTTAACCTTGGATTATTATTGCTTTTAATTCAACTTCAGAGTCCATAGTTTTGTTCAAGTGATTTTAAACTCAGTTTCAGTTCCCGAAAAGTCAACTTCATTTGGGTGATGATAGACATATTTACAGTAATTTCATATATTCTAGTTTAATTGTTAAAACCCCTTCTAAATATGTTTTATGTACATGCTCCTCAGCGACAAAATATTTTATATTTATTCATGCCAACTTATGGACAATTTGGTAACTTAACTGATAACAAAACAATATTCGCTTGACATTTAGGAACAGTTTTGCAGTACAAGTCATGTGGACTGAAATAATGTACTATACTAAATGAAATTGTATCTGCATCAACTTAAAATATATATACAAGCTGAACTCCTACCAAAAATATTCAAATGATTATGCTTTTCATAACTCTGAGTGTATCTTTGAATAATAAAAGGCACTGTGTACAGCTTTAAAAATGCACTATGCACTGTCTACTGTAGCTCATCTCACAGGCAAGTTCCATGCGATGTAGTGGACATCCAGTACTTGTATTACATAATTATATTTCTGCAACTTTTCCATGGGGGCAACAAAACAATAAATAACCACAATGTCGACATCCATTATGACAAGAATATCCAGTCCATGATGGACAGCAGCATGGATGGAATAATTTCCACCATGGAAAAGCAGATTTTCCAAAATTCGTGATGTGTTTACTGTACAACATCATAAAGTTTCTTCAGCAAATTCACATCAAAATACTTGTCTCACAAGGGTGAAAGTCAAATGTTTTCCACTATCAGGATACGTGATCAGCACAATACCTCCTCATCTCTCTGATTTGTGCTGCAGGAGAGATGCCACTCTCCAATAAACATAAGATTTAAAATCACAATGAAAGTACATTTTGGATTGGACCAATAAGTTGTTCTCCATCACTTTTTATTATTTTCTGGCATTACTGGCTGTGTTGGAGGACAGATATGCAAGAAGCAGTTTAGTGGTATATGATCTGCTTGCATGCATAAGCAGTTCACATTGGAGTTCAATTAACAACTGCCGGACTGATAGGAGTTCATTTTCAGAGTAATTGCTAATAAAGATTGAGCGTTTGGAAAGATTTGATCCAGTGGATCGATACAAGAGGGATTTGACTAGCTGTCTGTGTATAAAGGTTAGTTCACTTTATTCAATTTTGGTTGTGAGCAACCACTGAAATTGCTAAGTTTGACTGTGCAGACCATCCAGCATCAAATTTGCCAACGTACAGTTGTTCTCTGCCATGACAGTATCATCAGAAAATAATAACAAGAGTGATGTAGAGATGACATATCCCCCCAAGCCCCATGCTTATGCAAAGACTCCTACTGAAAGTAACCTACTGTATATACTCGCTTATAAGTTGACTCGACTATAAGTCGACCCCCCATTTTTAGGGCTGCAAAAAGCTAATTTCTCTTTGACCCTCCCATAAGTCGGGGTGTATTTTGCAAGTCAGATCCATCTGAAGGGATGATTTGTTGCACTTTGGAAAAAAAAAACAAGACAAACTGGATAGAGAGATAGATAGATACATAGATAAATAGATAGATGAATAGAAAAAATAAAGACAAAACCAGTGGAAAATACAATTATATTATTAAGTGGAATATGTCACAAATAAATTGACAACTTACATTTTGTCCACATTCCTGTAATAAAATCCATAGAAATCCATAATGCTTGACATTTTAAATCAAAATATGATAAATCCATGAACTCTATTATAGGTCACAAATCGGTATAAAAACTGTAGCCCAGAATGAGCCAATTCCCAATATTCCATATGTTGATTCCACACATCTTACAAATAAACAATGAAAGTCAACATTAAATTCACACAGTCAGTACGAAACCTATGTGTTACTCTAGACAGTACACTCTCATTGCACCAACATGTCATGAACATATGCAAGGCTGCATACCTTGAGCTGAGACGGATCAGCTTCATTTGCAATTATCTTTCAGTTGATGCCACTAAAACACTTGTGTGTTCCTTAGTACTTTCAAGACTGGACTATTGTAACTCAATTCTATCTGGTTCATCTCAGTATCTACTCCAGAAACTTAAAAAAGTTCAAAACACAGCTGCTCGGATCATTCTTAGAGTACCACGAACAGAGCACACCTCTCCCCTGCTCTGTACCCTACACTGGCTACCCATTCGATCCAGAATCAAACACAAAATTTGTTCTCTGTGCTACGTTTTACTGACTGGCACCAGTCCAACATACCTATCTCACCTCACCCATGTGTACACACCAGCAAGATACTTACGCTCCTCTTCCGACACCCGTATTCTCATTATTCCCAATACCAAAATGAAGTCATACGGACAACGTTCTTTTGCATACCAGGGCCCAGCAACGTGGAACACATTGCCCACTGAACTTAGACACAAAGACACGGTGATCTCATTCAAGAGTGCTCTTAAAACGCACCTTTTTCAACTGCAAGAATAGACCTAAAGACTTAATGTTTTTCTTACCTTAACTATTTTCAGCATGTTTTTGTTTCCTAATTTCATGGTGTTTGTTTTTCGTAATCATATCATTTTATATGTTTTTAGGTGTTATTTAATGTTGTAAAGCGCTTAGAGCTTCTAAAGATTAGGCGCTATACAAAATCCTCATTATTATTATTATTAAGTCCACACTTTTGCGATTCACAGTATCCTATAAATGTCACCATCTAATGCCATCTGGTACAAAGCCCATGAATTCATCATTATAGTCTGAGTGACCATATAAAGTTCTGAAATCCTCCATCGTCGTCTAGTCATCATAAATTTTGTTGGACTCTGTTTCATTGTCTTTATTGTCATATGCAGGTGCTTATGTGCAGACTCAGCTTCATCTCTGTAAGTGACACTTTGATCATACAGTCTGTGAAATCTATTAAAGGATGCAACTGAACAGGTGTCAATTGTGCATCAAGATTAGAGCGAGTTCAAATACCCCCCTCTGTTACTTGGCACTGAACAAGTAACAAACTTGCAGCTCGATCAATGAGTTGTCACGTGAGAAAACAAAGAGGTGCTGCCTTTACAAGCTAAGGGATTGAGGTCAAAGAATGTACAGGAAGTTGTAGAACTCTACTTGGCACTGAACAAGTATTAAATTCGCGTCTCGATCAAAAGGATTGTCAACTTGGAAACAAAGTGAGTGCTACCTTTACAAGCCAAGGGCATATAAACCCATGTGCACTGGTAGATAACTTGGGAAATATTACTTGGGAATTAAATCTGACTTACAGAAAAGGAAAATACAAATTAAATCAAAACTTTTATTGCACCAAGCACAAACAGTGTTTATACAGCAAAATACAAAATTTAAGACAAATACAGGTTGTTTGGACTTGCACAAAAATGGAAGCAATATACTTGCTAGTAAACACCCATGGTAAACAACATTAACAGACACTTTACTTTGTGGTAGGTAATATTTAATTTACCAGTAATATTTTCAAATTACTAAAATCCAAATAACTGTTGATACAAGTACTGTGTACTGAATATCATCATGAAATGGAAAAACACAGTGCATACCGTATATGCAATTATGGATGGGAATAGTGGCATTGAAAACATGAAAATATTTGAATTGAATTCTCATTATTTGTACGTAGTGCAAACATCAAGAGTTTCCAATATTACCTGCATGAATCAAATTTTCAGTAAAAAACATCAACTTATAAGTGAGTATATATGGTACACTGTATGGTTCAGCAATCTCAATCTTAATACTACTTATGCTTGTACCCTATTGTCTAGTACTTTACCTAAATATATACAGCCAAACCTGTCAACACCTGCCACCCATGGGAAAATGCAAAACTGGCCTTTGTACACAGGTGACCTCTGTATGCAGGTTCACCTTTCAAAATTGGTTTTTGAACAAATATCACGCACCAAAAAGCAGTATTATTATTATTATTATTATTATTATTATTATTATTATTATTATGTTGTCAAGATTGTTGTATGTGCACTTTTGAACAAAATCATAATATACATGCATATGTTGTTTTCTGCCAAATTTATTTTACACACGAGATTACTGTATCCTGCTCACTTTAATCCATCCTATAAATTAAATCATCACTCACTTAAAGTAATCACTGATCTTAGCTTGTTTTCTGCACCATGAAAAAACACTAATTTCACTACTGATTGACAGCTTACATATGACCAAAACAGAGAAATGACTCTTTGGTCAGCCAACTTGTATAAATTAGGTTTTGAAATGGCTGTTTATGCTTTCAAAATAATATCTGGATTAGCCAGTTGCTCAACTCACAGAAATCAAAAGAAAGTCGGCTTACACGAGAGGCCTTTGATGAGTACGGAATCAAAATAAGCCATATATGGCTATTCTTTGTGACCCATGAACTGAAACTACACCTGCCTAAATTTAGAGACCAGCTTTAATTACTGAATGACCCCTGACCCTAATGAAATAGGATGTAACTCGTATCTTTTCTCAAAGATTAATTTTTTTCATCAGATAGCTTTAATTCACATGCAAATAGATGAAGATATCAAACTAAACCTGTCACACTGTCACAAAAGGTGACTTCCGTTCCTGCTGCAATAACACTGCTACTTTTCCCACCATCCAGCAAATGAATTGCTTCGACATCCTAATGATAAAAACCACCTCACTTTCGAATTTTACACACAGAAACCTTTGAGTTACATTGACAATGTGACTGGAGTACGGTGAGTACAAGCGAGCTAAGAAATATCTGCACATCGATTCACATGATATTCCTTTATCTAAACAATGCCTTCTTCATGAAGCAAAAGTTTAATTTGCATAGGCTGAGTGGCCACTGAAGATATGCTTCAGTGACCGCAGAAGGCTGGGAGAAACCATAGTTTGGTTAGGAAACACCTGGCTGCTGACCGCAGATAGCAGGTGACCATTATGACATTTATATATGAAATTTGCTGGGGGGATTTTAGAATGTCCATTGTGACCAGATGACTGCTGTGTAAAGGTGACCATTAGGACAGGTATGATTTTACCATTTATGCTACACTTTGTTTTCATGGCAACATAAAAAAAAATACTGAATGTAGAAAATTCTAAGTATCAAAAGGCACCTCTATGCAACTTACTGATATATGTACCAAAGTTGACTGAAATACCTTTAACTGTTTGAGAATTATGCTCTGGAAACAAAAATGTTTACAGACAGACAGACATAGTGATATCTATTTATCCCACATAATTGAACATACAGGAGAATAAAAAACTGCAGAAAACAAACTGTTGATCTAATTTTGGATTATCTATTTATAATAAAGCAGTGAATGTAATTCATCACAGGAGGACATTATAAAGTATCATACACATCAACATTACAAAAGGATAATGCAACCCTACTGATAGCTGCAATCATCAAAAATACCACAAACTTTCTTTCCATAACAAAGTGCATATGGTACAAAATGTTATGTCATAAAATAAGTGTTACATCTTAGACAAGGTTTTCCAATAATTTCATATCTATTTTAAGTTGCCCATGTTACTTAATTTTGAAACACCAGATTAGAGGCAATTTATTTCCATATGAATGGGGATATTTCCTCATAGGTACTGTGTACAAAATTAACTTTTTTGTTCAGAAAAAGATGTAACACCAATGGGATATTTGTCCTACAATTTTCTCAACATCATTGAAATATCCAACTGATGTTGTGATTGTGTAATAATGGAGACACAAAAAAAAAAACAATCCTCCTTACTATATTGAACATTGAGATCAGTATATGAAAACTGTAATCATTAACTGGTTGGTGAGGTAACAAAACACCATTTTTACTTTTTCACTGAAGATTAAGAAACACATTGGAGGACTCTCCAAATGAATAATCATCAACTTGAAAGATTTAAGTTGACAGGATTTCTTACATCCATGTTTTGCAGTTTTACTCAGGGTTAATATTCTTGATTTGGGTAATTTACATTTTTTTGATATTTGTTACATCCATGAGAGGATTTTTCTTTCCTATTTAATGTTTTTGGGATCACCCACTGTCTCATTACATCATCTAAAAACTATGTATGATGGGTCATTTTTTTCCCATTTTATGTTATTCTTACAGAGAAGTCCTTACCATTCACCCACTTACAATTTATCACTCCAAGGACTGGGGACAAGGAGGTACATATTACATCGCATTTATCCAATATGCCCTTAACAGGATGTTTTACTCATATTGATTGCACCTCTTTTTTTCCTAAAAGAATTACTGTTATGAAGTCTTCCTTGATTCAATATCAAAAATTGTTATTTAAACTTGAAATCAAACGTCAATACATAACAATGTACATGAATGAAATTGATTATCCAGTAGGAACAGGGGCTGGAAAAACTAAAGATCTTGAAAATAAGTTGCAACAGACGAACCATTTCTGCAATAATTTACATCAAAATACCATGTAAATTGAACTCATGCCACCAATTTATAACTATGTAAATTGAGCTCATGCCACCAATTTATAACTATGTAAACTGAACTCATGCCACCAATTTCTAACTATGTAAATTGAACTCATGCCACCAATTTATAACTATGTAAATTGAACTCATGCCACCAATTTATAACTATGTAAATTGAACTCATGCCACCAATTTATAACTATTTTATACTATTTTCAATCTTTATAGAGCAACATTCCATATACAAATGGTTGTTTACATAGACACAACTGTTGCAAAAAAGTTGGCATACTTCCCTTTTGTCTGGAAATCAAGAAAATAGTATGTGCTTTGCATGATGTCAGGCTATTGTAAATGGGTAGCCTACAGATGCTGTAAAATAAACACTGCTTCATGCAGACAATACCAGCTATTTTTCCAGTTTCTGCCAATATTTCATAAGAATCCACGATCTAACATTCTGACACCAAACAGATTTTACAAAATTCGGAAAACTCAGGTCCTATCTTTTAACAACTTGTATCATGAATTAGTTCAACACATGTACTCCTTGCATTGTCAAATATGGTCAGAAACTTGTGAAATAATTGGTATAACATTTATCTGATTTTGGAACATAACACTTATGACATGAATGTTATGTCCAAACATGGTAAATAATAACTTTTGATAATTTATTATTTATTTCATTCTGAGAATCTCATTGTGCATGATTACAAATGTGTATAGTTATGTTTTCTCAGTAAAACTGAATACCAATTATCACTCTGTCAATGGACAGATGAGCATTGTGGCAGCATTTAATCATGATACCCTCACTGAGGACACAATAAAACTTGCAAATGTCTTTAACATTTTGCTTGAAAATGTTAGTTGTTTAATTTATTTTTACTAATAATCAAAATAATAATAATTTTTATCTCTCTATTGTTGACTACAAAAGACATAGCACCAGCCTCAAGTTTTCTTGACTATTTCAGGAAATACTGATATTTTTTTTTACCAGATGTAGCACTTATTTTATGACACTGAATTCTGTACCATATACTCTCTGGTCTAAGTCTCATTTAATAAATGAGTCAAACTTCACTACTACTACTGTATGAGACCAGCAACCACTATTCTGGTACGGAGTCGAACCTAACATGAATCTGTTGGTTAATGACTTCATTCATACATGTCTCTATGATGCTTGTAAGCTGACTCATCATAAATGAAAAATACATTCCACAAATCTTACCTAAATTCTGTTAAAATTCCTCTTGTAACAGCTTTGCATTCACACAATCCTTCCAATATCTGCCACTGGTTTTGTTTGGTCTTACACTCAGTTCATAGACTAGCTCTGATCACTGTGTAGGCATCGCAGAAAGATCAATATGCAATGGACACCATGTCTGAATATAGAACATTCTATTAATCAATATTAATCACTAAACTCCACTGGGAATGGAAGAGTCCATTCTAATAAAAGGCAATGAGTGGTGCTAATAAAGATTTTATTGAATTCTGAACTCACAAATACTGACATCACAGCAGAGATCTGACTGGTCTGCATCCAAGGCTTAGTTATGGAACTCTGTAGTAGATATACAGATCTTTTTCCCAAATAAAAAACTTTACTGCAAACAGTTCTTGGGTCAAAAATCATATACATGCAAAGAAATAAAAAGAAAATGAAACATTATGATGCATGCTTTAAAACTGTAGTCTTTTAAAGAGACAATATAAACACTTGGAATTTTGACATATGCAGTACTGGATTTCATCGGTCTATAGTGAATTACATACACAATATACCACCCTGTAAATCACACAACTGTAATAAGCATGAAACTGAATTTGACATATGCAGTACTGGATTTCATCTGTCTATAGTGAATTACATACACAATATACCACCCTGTAAATCACACAACTATAATAAGCATGAAACTGAATTTGACATATGCAGTACTGGATTTCATCTGTCTATAGTGAATTACATACACAATATACCACCCTGTAAATCACACAACTATAATAAGCATGAAACTGAATTTGACATATGCAGTACTGGATTTCATCTGTCTATAGTGAATTACATACACAATATACCACCCTGTAAATCACACAACTATAATAAGCATGAAACTGAATTTGACATATGCAGTACTGGATTTCATCTGTCTATAGTGAATTACATACACAATATACCACCCTGTAAATCACACAACTGTAATAAGCATGAAACTGAATTTGACATATGCAGTACTGGATTTCATCTGTCTATAGTGAATTACATGCACAATATACCACCCTGTAAATCACACAACTGTAATAAGCATGAAACTGAATTTGACTTATGTAATAAACCTGATGTTTTATAATTTTAGAATTTGCACACATTATAATAATACATGTATATGTACAATGCTAATAATAGAAAAATAATTGATTGCATCAATCTGCGATTTCAATTAAGGTGTGGATAAATATTTGAAATACTTAATTTGCCAAAATATAAGGACACCAAAATGCACACATAAACAAAATACACTGTTAATCCTAGGAAGCATTCAAAACCAGTTATATGGAGATATGATACATGTACCTATATCAACCAAGATCCTACTGTGTGTGTGTGTCCATGAGTGTGTACAAACTTGCATGCATTTAGTCAGGTCTCTTAAATCCAACACAAAAACATCGAAACTTCTGCATGACTTTAAATAAACTGTTCCCATTTATTGCAGCATATTTATATGATAATTTGTCAAACTTAAGTCTGTATGTACATGTATATGTATGTAGTAGATGAAGTAGCACATCAGCACATTAATGGATATATGGTGCTTATTAAAAGTAAAGTTCTAAAAATGTAAATATAAAGAATTGCAAAAATCTTTAGAAAGGTAAACCCTTCCAACAAAAAAAAAATATGAACTACAACAAGATAAAAAGATACAATGTGAAGATTTTAAAATTCCGTAAAAGGTATATGAAACAAAAGATAAAGAAATAAAATTCTGTAGAAGGTATATGAAACAAAAGATAAAGATTTAAAAATTTTGTAAAAGGTATATAAAACAAAAGATAAAGATATTAAAATTCTGTAAAATGTATACAAAACAAAAGACAAAGGTAAAACTGTAAAAATTCTGTAAAATGTATACAAAACAAAAGACAAAGGTAAAGCTGTTAAAATTCTGTAAAATGTATACAAAACAAAAGATAAAGGTAAAGATATTAAAATTCTGTAAAATGTATACAAAACAATAGATAAAGATAAAAATATAAGATCCTTAAAATATAGTGTTCAACTTAAGTCAGACCAATAAAACAATATTTACTTGTATCTCATGTTCACAGTACTTTCAAATGTTAATCCATGCCCAGTATTCTCAAAATATGTTTCAGCAAGAAACTTAGGCTCAAGCTCAAGACCCCCAAAATCAAATGTAATTCACATATATCACAGAAATATGGCAATCTAGTAGAGGAAACCAAGTTAAGAACAATCCGAAAGTTATTGTGATTCAAGCTTTACTCTAATTAAAGTTCACTTCCTGCATACATTCAATCTGCTGATTCAGTTCAATCCTTCATAAAAATGTACATGCAATATTTAAAAAATATACACATTAACAAACTATGAAGAACATATAAGTTGGAGATTGAGTTCTGGAATTTATTGTAATCCTACCCTTAACATTTATTATTTGCTTGTTTTGTATCTTATATAATAGCATATTCATAAAAGTATGTATACAATGTTTTATATATATATAAACTCAGTGTATGAGCCTCTCTCTACTTTTGTACCTAATATTTTATGACAAAGTATAACACTAATATAAACTTCACTACAAGCCACATTTTTGCAGTATTAGCCTAATGGTGCATCCAAGCTGAAGTGATGATCAACTGCTACGTATGTATGAAGATCTTGCTTAAGTCATTTAAAAAAACAGTTGTTAGAGATGAAACAAAAATTTATATATGCAGTTAAATGTATTTTATTATGTATTTGTGTTTTCTTGTAAATACTTATTTTCAAGAGCGAGAGATGGGGGGGGGGGAGAACACTTGTATGAAGATACTTTGCCTTAATATGACTTGTAACACTTTGTACAAGAAAAAAAATTGTAGTACAGGGCTTCATTTGTTGCATTTAACTGATTGAGTTACCCTCTTTAAATAAAGATATTATTATCATTACTATTATTTTTATTATTATAATCTGTCATCATTTTGGGACTTGAGTTCCATGCTCTAAAAGTTGAGATAATATGGAGCCTAATATGTCATTGCATAATGTGCCAATATATCAGGGACACATTATGCAATGGCAGATCCAGGACCTCACTACTTGCAGCTAAATGCATGATAAACATACATAAATACGGAATTTAATCTTTACTTGGTCATTACAAAGCACTAAAGGGGCAAATCATACATCTAAAAAAATTCAGGATGGGAGTAAGGAACCAATCACACCCCCCAGTCTAAATTTGAAGAATCAGAAGCTAAATTTCTCATGCTTTAAATTTCAAGAGTCAACCAGAGGCCTGAGGGTTTGATATCACTCACCTGGCTTACATAACTCAACAGCTGACAATTTTACTAAGCAGGCTTACCGGTATGTAGTATAACTTTGTTGTAAGCGCACAACCTATTTAAACTATCTCTCAAATTTTACATCATGTTGTTTTTACCTACCGTTTTTACTTGCATATAGGCCAGGTCCAAATTCAAACAACATAGACTCTGATCTGCCGTCGCATAATGTTGTTTGTTCTACTGATTAGTCCTTACAAACTGCATAGACCCAGATCTGCTGGTGCATAATGCGATGGCAGATCTGGGTCTATGCAGTTTGCAGTTGGTATCGGCTTATATGCGAGTATATACGTATTTTACCATGTCCTGATAACAAATTTTTTCTAATAATTATTATGCAGTCTCTTGCTCATAAGTGAAATCATCCAATATCTTGATGATTTAAATCCATTTACCACGTTTTAAAGAAATTGGAGAAGAAAAATAGTCTCATTAATATGTGTGGGTCATGCAAGATCTCAATGATATAAGCCTATATTTGACATTCAATCAAAACCAATCAAACATATGGCTATCAGAGTGGTAACAAGCTAAGCCAATCTGATCATCTAAGTACTATTCACGGATCCTGCTCACTATCAAAATTCTCCAATATCTTGATTATATAGCATGTACAGCAAGCTTATCAAAAATCAGATCAGGAATATGACTTTCAGAGTGGTAACAAGCTCAGCCAATCAGATATAAAATCACCTCGTTAATATGCATGGATTCCGACAATTATCACACTAATTCAAGATCCTGAGGATATAAGCCTATATTCCAAGTCTGACCAAAACTGGATCAGAATTACCACTTCCAATGCAATAATAAAATCAGCAGATCAGATGTAAGATACATGTAATATGCATAGACCTTACTCATAATCAAATTTGTCCAGGATCTTGATGATACATGTATAACCATATTTCAAGTCTGATCAAAATTGGGTCACAAATATGCCTTCCAAAGTGGTAACAAGCTTAGCCAATAAGATGCAAGATTACATCATATATATATACACATGGACCTCATTCAATATTGAACCGGGGCCCCAGGTGGCCAAGTGGTCTAAGGCGCTCGCCTTTACAGATCACTGATATCTCAGCATCACCTCATTATTATGAATGGATCTTATTCATTATAGAACTTGTCCAAGATATTGATGATAAAAGCATATATTCCAAATAGGGGTGAAATTATTTATTGATGCATCAATGTATCGATAATTTTGCCATATCAATATACATATTGCTACAAGAAGTGAAAAATCTACACAAAATAATACTAACCCTATACAAGCTACTTTACTCTTCAGAAGTCATGAATAATTATTAGTCGTTTGCCTTTTTATTATTTAAATTGATCATTCATCAGGGTGGGCCATCATGGGCACAAGCACTCATTTCTGTTAGTAAAAAAACTGAGAGACCCTTTAAAGAACTGATGCTCTACTGTCCAAAATGAATTTCCAGGAATTCAAGATAAGACCATTTCTTCTTTTTAACTGCTGAGTGTTGACACAATCTCTGGTTATCTTAAGTGATAGGATTTTCAAATTAGCCACTGTGACAGCCATATTGGATGTAAGATCAAGTCATTTGCATTTAGGACAAACTAGACACCATGCAATGACTTATGCTGAAAACCCCATGTTGATATGATTCCATTCAGGAGAATTAGTGACAAGGTTTTTAATATGTTCATTGTGGCAGCCATTCGAGGTCAGATTGGCACCATTTCCATTCATGACCAACTAGATAGTCTTCTGGTGAAAACCCTATGTTGATAATATTCCATTTAGGATTAGCAATCAGAAGATTTTCAAGATAGATGCTATGGTCACCACACTAGATGTCAAATTGTTACCATTTTCATCTAGTACCAACAAGGTATCTTTAAGTCTTCTGGTGAAAACCTAATTATGCAGAGATAACTTTCTGTTCAGGTGGAGTAGCGATAGCAAGATTTTCAATATGGCTGCCTTTGTGGCCATATTAGACATCAGATCAGCGCCATTTTCATTTAGGACCAAGCAGACATGATAAAAAATCTTTTAGTGAAAACCCCATGTTGATATGACCTCACATTCAGGAAGAGCAGCAATAAGAAGATTTTCAAGATGACCACTAAGATGGCCATATTGGATGACCGAGCAAGATTTTCAAAATGGCTGCCTTTGTGGCCATATTAGACATCAGATCAGCGCCATTTTCATTTAGGACCAACTAGACATCATAAGAAGTCTTTTGGTGAAAACTCCATGTTGATATGACTCTCTGTTCAGAAGGAGTAGCAATAATTGAAAATGTGATTACCTGTATCTTGTTTATTCAAGAAATTCAAACACGTCATTATCACAGGTACTGACATGTCATGGATTTAATAATTTCTGCAATGAATAATCACTCTTCCAGCATTATAAACTTTGAATCAGTCATTGTAGAGTCAGACTACAGCACGGTTGTCTGTAATATCTTGTCTGATAAAATAACCGTGTCAACTGGTCATGTCATGGTTATTGTAGTTAAAAAGAAAACTGTAGCAAACTGTGCTACAGTCCGACTCAGCAATGACTGGTTTAAAGTATATTATAATGCTGGAAAAGTTAATATTTATTCCAGAAATTAATAAATCCATGACCCAAGCGCCTGTGATCATTATCAGCCTCACCTGCCGCGAGCCTTTGATACTGGATTTGAATTCCTGATCTTCAAGAAACCATTCCCCTCTATAAAGAATTTATTTTGGAAATCCGTCTACATTTTTTCTTCCCAGTACACTACTTCAGAAATAAACGCAGCAGTGTTTTCACTGAATATTTCATCAATAATCATGGATCATGTGCTCTCAATTGGTGCCCAACCTAAACAAATCAGTAAGACATTTCTGTAAGCCAATGAAATTCGCTGTCTTATGCTTCTTGACCAATGTGCACACTCTTTCACCTTTATTTTTTTGTTTTTTGGGGTGGGGGGTGGATGGAACTTTCTTGTGCCAAAGACAACAAATAAGGCTCATTGGCACAATGGCGCAGCCCAGAATGTACCCTTAGGAGTAGCAATAACAAGATTTTCAAGATAGCTGCCTTGCAGTTATATTGGATGTCAGATCGGTACCAATTTCATTTATTACCAGGCTGACATCATAAAAAGTCTTTTAGTGAAACCTCCATGTTGATATTACCATCCATTGAGGAGGAGTAGCTATAACAAGATTTTAAAGATGGCCCCTGTGGTGGCCATACTGGAAGTCCAAGCAAAACCATTTTCATTTAGACTCAACCAGACATCATAAGGAGTCTTCTGATGAAAACCCCATATCAATATGACTTTCCGTTTAGGAGAAGCTATAACAAGATTTTTCAAGATAGCTGCACAGCACCATTTTCATTTAGGACCAACTAGACATCATGAAAAGTCTTTTAGTGAAACCACCATAATGATATTACCCTCCATTCTGGAGGAGTAGCTATAACAATATTTTCAAGATGGCTGCTGCAACAATCATATTGGATGTCTGAGAAGCACCATTTTCATTTAGAACCAACTAGACCTTATGATGAATGTGTGTGTACAGTTTCATGGCAATCCTCCAAGTAGTTTAGGAGTAGAAGCAATAACAAACTCATGCTGATGGACAGACGGACATCAGACAATGGATGACATACAACAGGTTATTCCACAAGCTCTTCTGGTCTATGACAAGAAGAGCTAAAGAGCTATTAGCAACACCCACTTCCCTTCTACAAATTAACACAATGTGACTAACTCATGTCGAGTCCAAAGTCTGCACCCCTCACCAATTCTGTGCTAATTTTTTTTATCCTGTCTGCACGTTCAGCCACTGATAATATATACCAATGTATGGGATACATTCCAAACTTGTTTCCCTATGTATGATTTAAGTTGACTTTATTGATCATTTAATAGCAAAATTTCTGTGTTACTTCGTATCTTGTCTACTTGGATTGAATTTGGAGCCCTACACTTCCAGTGTGTCATGCAGTGAAATATGGCTACATTCAATTCTGATTGGTGGTTATTGTTTGTTCCAGCCCAGGTAAACATTATAACCACCAATCACAACTCAATGTAACTTATTCACTGTGTGACAGTGTAGTTGTAGGCATCCAAACTTGATTCAAATAGATACAAAGCAACAGAGAAACTTTGTGTAAAAGTGGCTATTAAATGATTAGTAAAGTATTTAAATTGAACATGGGGAACAAGTTTGGAATGTCTCCTTTATGTTATCAGTGACTGATCATCAGCCGACAGGATAAAAAAAATCAATGAGGGGGGTAGATTTTGAAACTGCATGAGCTAATCACCTTGTATTAATTTGGAGAAGGGGAGTGGGTGCTGTCAAAAGTTTTCCTTTATCTTTGTGCGAAACAAATGCATGTGGTTGCTGCAGCTGTTTTGAATATGCAGGAAGTACAAAGTACAGTATGAGCGATTCAGTTCTTTATGTCATCTCCGCTCCTGCACCTGGATCTGTTCTAGATATGATTTTCCTTGCACAAGGAAATTGCACCAATTTTTTTGTTTTTAAGATATCATCGTAATGCCTTCAAAATTTAAGTGAAGACATACAATTTGTAATAAGACAAAGTTTTAATGCATTTATGCAATGCAAACCAAAGGGTGTGGTGACCAAGATGAGTCCTGCATCCAATCAAATGGAGTATATTGAAATGGCTGAAAAGACTGAATTAGAATCACTGATAACTAGCAGGTAGTTTGTTTTAAGTATTTTTTTTATCTTGTCAAGGATGAGAAGGGCATATTAACAGTTCATAAGTCTAGGTCTGTCTGCAATCTGCATACTGGAAATATGACAATATCTTGTGAAATCTGAAATGGCACCACCCAACCATTGACAATCCTTCCAAAGCTTACAAGAATTTCAATTTCATATGTGTTTTTATAATGTATCGTAAATCACCTTCTGTATCATGATATGTATTGATACACAGCATTAGTGTATCATTTGACCCCTAATTCCAAGGTTGATCAATATCAGACAAGAAATATGGTGTCTAGAGTGGTAACAAGCTCAGACTATTAGATGCAAAATCACTCCATTATTATGCATGAATCTTGCTCATTATTCATGGTTTTGACAGTTCCAGGGAGTTTTTATTCAAGGTCTTCCCAAAATTTTAATTTTACCCATCCCATTTTCTCACATTTTAATTTATATATTTATTTATTTATTTATTTTGAAAAATACATAAATAACAAAATTTCTGATTGTAAAGAGTGATATATATTACAGCATTTTGTATGCTGTCAGATAAATTAAATTATTTTGATGCACAATTCAAGTTTTTTGACAAATTAAAATAGTTTTACGTGGACAAAATCATGTTTTTCAAAATTCAAGAGCTTTTAAGGCAACCTCTCAAATTCAAGGATATTTTAAGGTTGTAAGAACCAAGTTATCAGCATCCAAAATCTTGATGATATCAAGCTCAGCCAACTGGGTGCAAGTTAAACTCAATAATATGAATGGATCTCGCTCTTTCGTGAACCCATCCAAGATCTTGATGACATATGACCATATTTCAAGTCTTATCAAAATCAGATCCGAAATATGGCTTTCTCAGTAGTAACAAGCTCAGCCAATCAGATACAAGATTTTATACCATATTGGTGCATGTGGATCTCACTCATTATCAAACTCATGCAAGCTCCTAATGATAACAGTATATATTTAAGTTTGATCAAAATAAAGACACAAATATGGCCTCCAGAGTTGTAACAAGTAACAAGCTAAGCTACTCACATGCAAGACCACCTCTTTAGTATGCATGGAACTCGCTCATTATTGGACTTTTTTGAGACAGCTGCTTCATTATAACAGGGGTCATGCTACCAGGCGAAGTGGGCGACTAAGTCACCGAAAAATGTAAACTTCACCTTCTTCTATTAGGAGAGTGAAAACGACTTCGCCCTGTCATTTTTTTTTTTTTTTTTTTTGAGATCTACATCAAGTGACAGAAGTTTATGGCTTTTAAATGCTCTCTCAACCCAGCCAAGTAACCCAGATAGTTGTTAAGCCCCAGGTGAAATGGATTGTATGTTGCCTTGGGAGGTGTTCATATCAATTGCGTCAAGAAAACAAACTCTTGCAAATTCACAGGCATATGTGTTTTATAGTTATAATATAACTAAAATATGTTACTAATTTTAGAGCACAAGGTATACATAATAATCAAACCAGAGTATAGAATTAGATCAGCCAAAGAAACATTACTAAAACTTACTGACTGTTGATAAAACTGGTATTCTGCAATAATAATAATAATAATAATAACAAGTACGGTAAATGAAAGTAAACAGTAGGAAAGCAGAATTGAATGAATATGGGGATGGATGCATCATTGAAAGACTGATGAGCATCACCTTTCTGTATATAAAAATTTAAAAGGAATCTGTAAATATTTTCTAAAATGTTTCCCTTACACACAAACTAACAAAGGCTCTAGCAAAGGTTGGTCAGAGAATGCATCAGGGTTAGTTGGGGATAGCAGGGACAGGGTGAGTTTTAGCGTGCATGACACCACAGAGTAAGACATGCCATCCTTAGTATGGTATGTCAGACACTAAGTAAGAGAAAGTGAAAATTGATGTTGTAATTTTAGCAATCTTGAGGGTTTGTTATCCAAACATTTAAAACTAAAAACAAAACTATTGCTTAAATGAATTTATAAAGACAAATGAATTCCTTGGTTTCTGAACTTATTGATCATTCAATGTACATGTACATGTACACATTTTGCAATACATTTATTGACCATTGTAAGGGTGCAAATTTTGGTCAATGTATTTCGTACAGCGCATTATTGCTGTGGTCAGTGTGGCACGTAACAATTATTCAGATTTGTGTGGAAAGGTACCGTATTGAATCGCTAGACTGTGATGGTTTTAATGTCCCTGTTTGGGGTGCAATTGATTCTTAATTAAGCATTTGTTGGATAACGGTCAGACAGATATAAAGGACAAGATGAATTTGGGGTCTAGGTATCGAAAATGTCAAAGTTGAGAGGATGCAGAGACTATTTGTGAAACTACTTGAAGTATTGTCATCTTTTGAAATTTTCTAGAATCGGTTATTTAAATAGCATGGGAAATCTAGCAGGTAATATGCTTACCACGATGGGCGTGTATTTATAAAAGGCGGTAGATATGTTTAATTCTGATTGGCTAAGCTAAATAAGGGGGGTGTTTCCCAGACGAAATTTCATGTTTTAAATATTCCACATTGCAACATTCAGTCAGTCCAAGTTTCCTGCAAAAGGCCGGAAGGTTCTTGACTCAGAGCAGAATAAGACGAAATTCTCTCATATAAACAATTGTTCAAGGGACAAGTGTCTGGAAGTTGAGGGACATGATTCTGGTGGTAGAAGTGAGCAAGTCTCAAAAGCACAAGGTATTTGCATCATTCTTATGCTATTCATTGATATCAATATAATTATTTGTTTGAATGTATTTGTTTAAATTCGTACATCAATTTTCTTGATATGAGTATAACTATTTGTTGGAATTCATTTGTCTGAATTCGTACAACAATTTTCTTTATATGAGTTTGACGAATTGTTTGAATTTGTCATCTTGATTGTTATAGGAATCATGTATTCTAGAATTTCATGCATTACTTTATTTGATATGAGTTGCGAGAATCTGTGTGAATTTACCTGTCTTAAATTATATGAATTATGTATGCTAAAGAGATGAGTGAGTATTCACTGCCACTAATGTAGCTAAGCCATGAAGTGAATTTAATTGATTCATTTATATAATTAAGACGTGAACTGAAAAATCGTACGTCTCATGATGTTAGAGGAGTTAGTGATGAAATAATCGTTAGAAAGTACATTAATCTTCTGAAATTAGGTTTGTTTTATCATGTCAGGTTTGGTCTGAAAGGACCTGTTAGCCTTTGGTATCTGTTTGAATTCTGATAGGACGAGATCTTACATAACAAGAGTGGGATAATGTTCTATTCCCCAAAAAGAAATCTGACAGAATATTTAGGTTGCTTCTTTGTTTATTTTAAAAGGGAAAATAGCCCTACTCACCCATCCATCGATACACATATATGTATCCACTTAAAGGGTAGCGAGAAGAGGCATCCCATACTAAGTTTGATGACCGAAAGAGGCTGGATAAGAGAGAGAGAGAGAGAAGCAAAAGGGGAGAACATCAACCCTGACCTGTCAGCAATGAGAAATTGGGAGTGACCGGCAACAACAAGGTTATGCAGGCATGCTGGGCAACTGATTCAACTGTTCACTTGATTCTATGATGAACTGAGTCTTATCGATATAAACAGATCGGCTAATTACATTTTGTTGAAATTTGGTAATTGATTTCTAAAAGAAGTGTATCTTTCAAATATCATGTACAATTTTCATTTTGTTTTATGTAATTGATTAAATTGTTACATTTCACATACGGGGGCTCATGTTATTCTATATCTCTGCTGAGATCTCTATTTATCCCATCTATAAATTTCATATTTTATTTTATTATTTACTCGATCCGGGCAATGACACCGAGGTCGATGATCCTCTAGATAACGATAACCAACCAAATCATATATCTGTTACAAGAACTGCGTACCCATTTTTTGTCACAGTTAATAACATTTTATGTCTATCTTTAAGATTTTTTTTGTAAAATACAAAGTGTCCAATAAACCCCAACACAAAAAATAATGTCCAAAGAATCCCTCACTTGGTGTCCGTTACATGCCTGGTGTCCAATCAAAGCTGGTATCGGCATCGGTCATTCTACATCAATGTTTAGTGCTTCTAAGGCTATTGGTAAAGGTTATTCAAATAAATTCTTCTTCATTTATACTTCTTGGGATACCAAGACCTGTAGCCATTATAAAAACATGGGCATTGGAAGAACTGAAAAATATTGCTAAAAGTGTCTGATAATGATTTACTCTAAAATACAAGTCATACAGGCCATGTAGGCATTCGGCAATGACTATTTCAGCAATGAATGTTGTTTTTTAGAATCTGATTACACATACCTTTATTAATTGGTGATTACTCGGTTTATTTTGATCTATGTAGAGCAATATTCCTTGAAAGGACATTATATACATGCCCCGAGAAATACATGCAGCTAAATCAATGTTAACAGATTCTGACATTTTTGGACGAGGTCAACCAAGAGATGCAATCCAAAACAAACCTAAGTGAATGTCGTGCTATGATGTCACAATGAACGTGCTGCATGTTGGTAAAACTACCCTGCATTGGTAATGATTAGACCCAACGTCCCCTTTTCTTGACCCGGTTAAACAACTGGCCACTATTGTAAAAGTCCATAGTGATTATTTTTGTCTGGAAGTTTTGTGATGACAGCTAAGGTTCAGAGTATTCAACAATCAGGAATGAATAGACTTTGATTAAACTGTATTAGTATTAAATTTTAGAACAATTAATATTTGATTTAAGATCAGTCAATGTGCTTACATGACCATGTCGATGTACAATTTTTTTTTTAAAAAGTATTCTGGCACCTCAAGTTCTTGATAGTCTAACAGTACAAGACACAATTGGCACAACATATTAAAATATACCTCCCCTTGGTTAGAAAAGTTTTGAAAATCCAGGATTCTCCCCAGGCAACCAGCTTTGAAAAACTGCTTGTCCAGCGGAATTTTCTGGTTGCCCGAAAAAATAATGCAATTCCCCCAAGATTGCTGTAAACAAACTTATTCGGCAATATTTGTTGTGTGTATATATAGAATATATGTATAGTATGTACACTGCATCTTTGATATACGTGTTGTATAAATTTTTCATTGAAAGGAAACTAGGCTTGCTAAGTTTCCTTTTAATGAAAAACGTATACAACTCGTACATACAGCATACATACTATACATATATTTTATTTATACTACATACAATTTACATGTATTTTACATTTTAAAAGGGAGATAAAACTGACGGCCATAAACTGTACAATGTGAAGAGAGTGAACTCTTCACAACCCGCTCTCATATGTACGCCCCAAAAAGTTCATTTGTGACTCTTAATTTCCTCTAAACTTCGTTCATATTAATTAATATAGGTTTTGTTTTGTATTTAATAAATGAAATAAACACAGAGCTGACAGTTCAAAGTGTTTTAATATGTAAATGCAAACATCGAACTTGCAGCGTTCAGTCTGTTGAACAATGACAGCACGGCCATCTGCACCGCGCTACACTCTGCATCATTGCCGCCAAGTAATCGCTTTAAAAAAATAATTAAAAAAAAAAACAAACACCGGAACTTATGAAGTTTGCATCGAGCTACAAGGCATGTCGATTCAAGCCAGAAACATCAAAGTAATGAAGGAACAACAGGTAATTAAACATATTTAACACTAATTATGTTCATTCATGTCGTGACTGTCCATATTTCGCTCTTCCTACTGACTGTCAGTGTCACTTTATGTAATTCTCCTACGTTTCGGTTGTGGGGCCACTGTATAAGAAGTCGATTTTTGAAAAAAGTTGATCAAGTTAGGAATATCATTTACGTTGTTTTGCAATCACGACATATTCATGGCAAACATATTCTGTAATGTTCTGTTTGACCCATAGAATGGTTTGCTGATAATATGATTCTGGTGTATAGTATCAGTCAGTCAGAAAATTTTAGTCGAAAACAGTTCTAAAAGTTTGATACATATTTGCGAACTTGAAAAATTATAGTCTGATGCGGTGCAGTTTAAAAAGCTGTTTGTTATGGGGTTGGCGTTGATAGCATCATTACTCGGGTGGTCGGTGTTGCTCAGGTAATTGGAGCATGTCTGTTGTTGTTTGTCACTGGTGTTTGTGGATCTGTTTACAGACTACAATTTTGTGGCCAGAAATTTGCATGATATCAGTTTTGGGCAGTGGCGTAGCGAGGGAAGGGGGGGGGGGCGGTGGCCCCGGGCGGCACTTTTTAGGGGGCGGCAATTTGGTAAGAGTACCGTATATATCGTAAATAATATGAATGGAGTGGGGGAGTAATTTTGATAGTTGGCCCTGGGCGGCACTTTGCCTCGCTACGCCACTGGTTGGGGGAATGTTTTTGTTTCTTCCTGAAAGAGGGAGGGGGGGGGCACCATCGAGAGGTTTTTTTTTTTTTGCTGCAGTTTAGCTGGGTTGGATGTTGACAACTGACAAAAAAACTATTCTCTGTGTCAAAGAACATTGCCCCCAGACACCTTGGTAGGAGCGCCACTAAAGAACATTGCCCCCCGGGTACCTCAAAACCTCGCGCCACCACTGTAGATACTTCCTGCTACTGTGTTTGTCAATTTTTTTTCACTCTGTTATATTTGCTTTTTCTTTCATTCTTTTCATCATGCATCCCAGTTTGTTAATTCCGATGACTTGTTTTCTAAAACATTTTGGGTTTGTAGCTGTGATTGGCATAGTATTGGGCGCACTATAGAAGGGATCTTCTGGTTGACAAAATTCTGCTGGTCTTTGCTCTGCATACCTTCTGTAGATAGCAGTTGGCTCTCTTTATCTTGATACATTTTACGATAAATGACCATGATGTCTTTCACATTATCTCCTGTTATTGTTTTTGTCTGCCTTTCATCGAGTTAAAAGTACTCCTGGCCATTCACGTCTTTTTCTTAGTATGACATCCCTCCACTTCAAATTGTAATGTTCAGTATATCCCCTCGAACCAAAATGCAAAGAGTTGTTAAAACAACATTGTGTTAACAATGGCTTCATGTGTTTCCATCCCCATCAGTTTTTTAAAAAAAATACAAAGCATTTTTTTCTTCATCTGTGATTGGGTTTATTTCTTTTTCCTTTCGATTTTAAATCTCTTTGCTTTGCCTGAAGAGCTTCTCTTGTTAATATAAAATTTGTGTAATTTCCTCTTATGATTATTCTTGTATATTTATTTTTAGGTGGCAATCAGTGGAGCTGATGATGCTTCTTAAGCTGTTGGGCTAAAACTCAGATCCATCTTTTTTTCTAACACTGAGTATAAAACCGGCCAGGTGCTGATCCAATTCAGATGGGGGGAATTTCGTGTAAGATTCTGGATTCATTTTTTACTGCAAGAATTCAGTCACAAGCCTTACATCAAAGAGTGGCTTTTTCAGAGTATATGTACATGGGTAAATCTAGACTTGAATTTTAGGGAGAAGTGACTTCTCCGTTTGGACAGAATAGGGAGAAATGAGAGCAGAACAGGGAGAAGTGGCAGCAAAGCATGAAACGCAATATATATATATATATATATATATATATATATATATATATATATATATATATATATATATATATTTTGTGTGTGTGTGTGTGTGCTCTGGTTCTCGTATTTGGACTGTGTCCTGTATTTCTTATGCATATTTGCATTTTACATTGGTTTTAAAAGATACTTTGTTTTCAAGTACAAAATTCTCTATGTTGTATGTATATTATTAACACATTTTGTAAGTGTATGAATGTATCATACTCATATACAGTGTGTTCATACTTGAAAGTGTGTATGTTTAGAGGGAGAGAAATATGCAATGTATTTTGGCAATATGACTTCAAAAAAGCATAGCAGAAACTATACGTTGTAATCAATTTTAACTGACAGGATTACAGTAATGTAATTCAAAATAGGTAAAAATACTTAAGCAACTGCCACTTAAAGAACAAATTAATTTTTGTAGTTTGTTCACTAGAAAATGTCAGTCGAAAACAGTTCTTAAAGTTTGAAACAACCCCTATAACCCAAACATGAGAGCACATGTACATGTGTCTTCAATATTATAGTGTACATCCATTCAAACCACAGTGGTCACTGAAGAGTAATCTCAACTTTACAACTACATTTTTAGGAAGTTGATTTTAACGTAAATGTGAATCTTCTGACTTTATTATTTTGCTCAAGTTTTTAAAAGTATAAAAATTAAATTGCTTGTTTTAGTGGCAGTTGATTAACTATGTATACCCATTTATAATTACACTGATGCAATCTATGTGAAATGATGAAGTGAAACATAAAGTAACTGAATCGGCACACAGCTATATGAAAATATGGCGCAACGAAGGTTATTATATGCATCTATTTTTAGAAACGGGGATTTTCTTCATATGACTGCTCACTTTCTAGCAGTAGTAACATCGTGTATTAGTTGGATGTTTTATTTGCTTCTTTATCCCGTATTTTTACAAAATGAGTGATATAAGAAAACAACCTTGACCTTAAGTTACAGTGCTTATCGTCCATTCCACAACATAGCATTGTCCCATATGTTTCTGACCAACAATTTTTAAAAAAAATCTAACTCTTTTATCACATAATATTTCCACTTTGCTTTCTACGAACTGTATAATTTCCTTAATTTATGTCCCAAATGAATTATGAAACAGACAGTCTAATGAAGACGTACTTCCAAGACAGTGATGTCTGCCATTATTACTCCTTAGCAGGTTCACTTAAGGTTTCTAACTGATTTTATGAAAAAAATAATGCAGGCACAGAAGTTAAAATGTTCAGAATATACATTTAGAAAGTGCTATCGCCGATTCTATTCCTAAAACACAAATTGTTATTTACATATAGATGATTTAGTTTCAAAACAAGTTGCTAAGTTTTCATCATCAAATGATAACTTGTGGAAATCGTGCAGCAATATCTTGCGGGGCGATAGAGTTAATGGTCAGTCAGCTACTAAAACACATGCCTGTGAATGTGCAGGAGTTTGTTTTGTCAGCGCAATTGATATGAACACCTGCTAAGGCAACACGCAATCCATTTTGCCCGAGACTTATCACTAACTACTTGGCTGAGATGAGGGGGCATCTCAAAAGTCATAAACTACTGTCACTCAGTGTAGCTCTAAAAAAAATGACAGGGCAAAGTAATTTTCACTTTCCTAATAGAAGAAGGCGAAGTTGAAACTTTTTCAGCGACTTAGTCGCCCACTTCGCCTGGTAGCGTGACACCTGATGTATTTGCATTTTGCTTGCTTTCTATAAATTTCAATGTGTCATCAGGCTCATGGTGTACAAATCTGTCTTCACTGACAGTCTCACATTTGGACACAGAATGATCATTTTCATGTACAAATTTCTCAGCCATATCTCTATCAAACTATTAAATTAAATTGCAGTTTAGTAAATTGAAGGTTGCTTTGTTATCTTGCTCCTTTTCTGATGTCGTTGTTTTATTTTTCCACAGAGTTGCACAGAATGTTTGCAGATTTATTGCAAGAGGGAGACGATGGAAACAGCAGTGTTGACAGAAATGACAGCAGACAACACAGGGTGGAGCTCAATAAGATTTATTTCATGGACTCACTATGTTTGGTTTTATTTGTTTTAAAAATATTAGTTTATATAAAAAAACATTGAACATGAAAATATTTTTCTTGTTATTTTTTCATTTTTTAATGTAATATTCCATGAAATCCATACCCAAGTTCAAAGAGTATAGTCACTATGAAAACATTATCATTATGCGTATTCATATGCCATGGATAAATCACAATTTAATATACCAATACTATGGGTATATCAAAGTGCTTTATACCAACACTTCAAAAGTAATGTTATTTTAATGTATGTGGTGGAAGAAACACATCATAACAAAGAAACGTGAAAATTTAGCGATCCAAGTATAGCCACTTATCACAAGAAAATGCATTTTTTATAAGTCAGAAGTACATGAAATAAATTATTTCTTCACCCATTAAATTTTAAGTCCTTCAGATAAAATGATCCATCATAAAAAATAAAGTAGAACACAGTTTTACAAAGAAATTTTTAAAAATGTGAATGTCAATATCTATATTTTAATATCAGTAATACCATACCTGTTGTTATTGCATATCTAGTACTTTTCCAGGAGGAAAATACCCTGACAGAACAACGAAAATTGTATCCACCTATTAGGGTGAACCAGAAGCTTCCATAACACTGGCTCACTCCAGCATTAGTACCCCACGCATACTGGGCATGCGCCCTGGCATCCTTGTTAATTTTTCGATCGTCATGTTGTAATGTTCAACATCGCTTACATAACGAAGATTAGTCGCTGCTTCGTGGGTCAACGAGCGTATTATCAATTGCCTTGTGTGCTATATTCTTAAATATTAGGATTATACGCTGATCGACTATTATCACTTTAAGCTCTTTTGAGAGTTTTTATTTTACATTTGTTCCGTACACGCAGTGTAAGTCTTGGCATTTTATTGTGTCCTTTTCACCCCCTCTCAGGGCATTTGTGTTTCAAAATTGGTTGTTTTCTTTTATTCTAAAAACAATTTCTAAGCAGCAAAGGCTAGGTATTTATGTTAATTTCCCTAACTTTTTGCAGTCTACTGACTTGCCTGCCAATCATTTACATCACCTTACCTATATCGTGAATTGTGATAATTTTATACGTGGTGAGCAGGTTGCACACCACTTCTGCACTTCATCTATCATGCTCGGTTATCGAACACGGGTTCTTTTAAATTTTAGGACAGATAAAGTTTCGGATAGCCTTCCTAAAAATTTTCCCATAGCCTACTGTTCTTTTGCTAATTTGGTGTTACTCGCTGTAATTAAGCTGGGTTGACTTGTTTTATTGCTTTCTGTCCTGAAGATTAGCGTTGCTTCCATTTAACATTTGATACTTAGTGAAACACCTATGTAAGGTGTCTTTGCACTGAATAAATTGTATTAGCATAAACTTAGTCCATGCTTTACCTTGTGTATACTAACTTAGAGGTTTTTGTATAACAAACCTTTTCAGCATCTTTATTTCAGGAACAATGTTTAAGCAAGGTGTAGGTAAGTGTGGACACAGCAAATCCCTCTGGGACACTCACCCCACTTGTTTATCCTGCACTCGCTCTAAGGGGACAGATGGCTGTCCCTTTTGTAGCCTTTGATCCGCTGAAATATGGGATTGGGCGGAGCGTCGTCAAACCTACCAAGTGAGGAAAAGGCATCATCATCTTCGTCAGAGTTTTCCGGGTTCTCCTTCTCTGAGTCCCTCAGGTTTCAGAGAGGGATTACCCTACTCTCCCCGAAGACTCTTAAGGCTACTGGGCCCCCTCCCAAGGGAGGTTATAAACGGGTGTAGAGTGAGTCGCGCCCTCCCGAGAGTGAGGAGTAGCATTGTCTCTATTCCATCAGGGTAGAGAGGAAGTCGCGCCCTCCAAAGCAGGAGGAACAGCCCCCTCTCTTTACCACGAGAACAGGGGAAGAGCAGCACCCTCTCTCTACAAGGGGGGAGCAGCTCCCTCTACTGACCCACACTTCGGTAAGGGCTGATTATGAGTTGTGCACCCCCTCCCCCATAAGGGGGAGCAACACCCTTGCAGTCCCCGGGGCCCGTTATCGGTGATGCGATCGAGTGCCCTGACAAGGTGAGTGTTCAGATCTAAGTCTATCAGATCTGGGGATGGATCTTCCTACAAATCTCAGTCGCCTATCGAGTCCTTGCCCGGGAACCGGGCATGGGTCTTTGGAGCCCCTATGGTATGCATATAGGGGTCGGACCTAATCCCTTCCTCTCTACAGTCTACCATTTCATCCCATAGGAGACCGTGAATCGGCTAACAGACGCCAGATTGGAGCAGGTGATTGGATTGGCATCCCCAGCTTCCCTTTTATCCCTCAAAATCCCTACTAGATATGGGGCCTTCTACCACAGGGAAACGATTGGCCCTTTCACAACATGCAGCCATGGACTTCTGGACTTGGGGCGCATAGTGGTGAGGTCGTGCCGGCGGGTCGTAGACCTGCATCGTATTACAAGATTGGGCCTAAAAAGAGGGGGTGGGGGATAGATCTTCCCCAAAACGCTCTAGGCGGACCAGGAGTCGCCCTAAACCACCAGCAGAGCCCACTGCTATAAACAGTCCATTAACTCCGCAGGAGGAGTTACCGGTTCAAGTTTCTCCTTCTCCCAAGTCTCCCCCGAAACAGAGAGACATAGAATCACCTAGTCCTCCCTTCCAGGAGAAAGTGCACGATGAAGATGTCCTTTCTGTCCTCGTTGAAGCCAACGAGTTTGACGCAGAGCAGGCCAATGTGGTACCCCCTCTCTTTGGATCCCCAGCCCCTTCTCACCCGTCCGTTAAGGAGGAGGAATCCTGGTCGTTCGATAAAGCGGTAAATGAGATTTACTGCTTCTTGCCCAGCGATCTGTGTCCCAAACCTTCAGGTTCTGGTGACTCCAAAATTCTTTCCAGTTTGGAGAAACTTTCTGGGGCAAACTCACGACCAGATCTCTTGCTTCTTCCTCAATTGGTTACGATCAAAGAGCTCTCTCAAAGGTTTAGCAAGGGACACGCTTTTGCTAGACAATGTAGGGGGTTGTCTGTCCCTCCTTCTATGCTGCGACCCTTGGTAGCTGCTTCTAGCTACAAGGTTGGATGCTGAAGTGTCTCAAGTGGATATATCTATGGAGACCTGGGCTCGCCTTTCAGTGTAAATAAGGGAATACTTAGAACAAAAGGTTAAGTCACTAGAAACCATAGCCTCCCATGCTGGCCTCTGTTTAGCAGCCTCGTTAAGCCTGCTGAAGGAGGAATCTATCGACAATGGCTCTCCATCATTTGTTGGAAGCAGTGGCAAAACTTCTATGCATGCATTGTCATTGTCCATGGCCTTGTCAGCGGAGCTTCTCCACCTCCGCAGGGATGTTGCTTTTGGACACTTCCAAGGTTTTACTAGAGCAAAGTAAAAACCTTCTGAGGGCTGTCCCCCTGGAGACGGAGACTCTTCGGAGGGCTCATCCCCTCCTTGGCTACTCAGGATTGGAGATACCATCAACACCGGTCCCTTGCATCCACTTCTGGCTTTTCGAAACCAGCCAAGAAGCGAAATCATCCTGACCGCCCTTAGGACCCATCGGCTAAATTCTTTAAAGGCATGCATTCCCAGTCAAAGCAACAACCCCAATTCAAAGTTCCCACTCGGCAGGAAGGCCCAAGAAGGGCGTGCCGCAAAGACCCAGGGAAGAAGTTCGCAGGCCCTTCCCCCTTTTCTAACAACAAGGGTAGACAGCCTTAGGGACTCGTACTCTCTCCTGCAAAGCATACCTCATCAGTTGGTTCCAGTTGGCGCCAGACTAAATCTCTTTTCACATGCTTGGTCAGGCATAACGGTCGATGGATGGGTCCTTTCTATCATAAGAGATGGCTACTGGTTTCGGTTCCATGATCTCCCACCTCTAGTAAGGTCCCCTATTTGCTTCCGCCAGTTAAATCTGGTGTACTTAAAGGAAGAGGTTCATTCCCTTCTTCGGAAGGGTGCAGTAGAGGATGTGTTAAAAGACCAATCTCCGGGCTTCTATTCCCGGGTTTTCCTGGTTCCCAAGAAAGAGGGAAAGTCTCGTCTAATTAAGCAGTAAGCAAGACGATGGGTGCCGTAACCCGCGGATCCGGGTTCGAATCTCCGTAGAGTGCAAATTAAAATGACTAAAGTACAATTTAGTATATTTCAGCATGCATGTGAAAAATGCCCCCACCCCTTCCAATTGTTGCAGAAATGAGGGGTGTTTTTAAATACATATACCCGAATTGGTTCCACCTTTCCCGCAATTTGGATAAATTTGGGTTTCGGGTGTTTTTTTCCTTCTTTAGTTTTAAGGTGGACGGCCTTTACGGCCATACGTCCTCTTTTTCCCGGTTATGTCCTCCTTTTCAGTCCTTAAATCTCCTCTTTGTCTCTTATATATACATATATATATATATATATATATATATATATATATATATATATATATATATATATATATATATATATTGTTACGACTCAAAGGTCTTAAAATAATGTAACAGAAAGAAAGTGAAACCAACAATGTCATTAAAATCAACAAACGATTTATTTCTTGACATATAAAGTGAAAATTCAAAAGACGCTTACAGTAACATGAATTAAAATCCAAATAATCCAATAATTCTAAGTGTCCTAATCACAAGTCCTAAATATAGAATGTTCTGAATGAATGAATGTTCCGAGTGAATGAATCTTCCTCATGAACGAATGTTCCGAATGAATGAAGGTTCCGAATGAATGGGTAGTCTGGAAAATCCTGATCTATCCCAATGATGTAATCCAGATCATCTTTGAGAATGTCCACAGGTATCCAAAAATCGTATAATTAAATCCAAAGGTTGATTGGAGCACTTTAGGTAACTCCAATGAATGTTCCAATAAATAATTCCTTTCGAATTATGTATACAACAATACAGGATTACGGCATTATAGGATTACGAGATTACAGCACAACTAATATTTCAAACAATCTGATGATTCCAAAGGCTTCATAAAACAGATGTTTGTAATACAAGATTTAAAATTGGAATGGAACCTTGTTTACCCAATGCTGTATAAATATAAGACAAGTCACATGACAGAATGTTCTAGAATATTTAATGGTGTGTGTGACATTTAACACATAGCTCTAAGGAAATTCTGGTTTTATCTGTAAACAAAATCAACCTTGATCTCAAATTGAATCAACAACTTGTTTACCAAAACCGTCCTTGAACTCAAATATTAAGTTAACAACCTAATTCAAGGACATAAGTTAACCGTGTGAACCTTACACACAATATTAAGGTTTGAGCAAATATTAAAGTCAAGAAACATTTATAATTTCCTAAAATATGTATAATATTATATAAACATCATACATATATATATATATATATATATATATATATATATATATATATATATATATATATATATATATATATATATATATATATTATATATATGCGAATAAATATCATACAGGTTAGAGAATGTTAATTCGTACTCTACGGAGAGTCGAACCCGGATCCGCGGGTTACGACAGGAAAAACCTGCGGCGCTACAACCAACGCGCTGTGCTAATTGCTCCGGAAAACCGGCCCTCAAAAAATGCGAGAAGCCCTCAGCAAAAAAAATGAAAAATAAAATACCCAGCGTAAAAATCATGGCCGATATAAAGGTCGAGCTAGGTATCCCAGAAAACACACCGGAAACAATTAAATACTTCCCAGATCCGCCATGGATGTGTCCCATGCCTCAAATGGACTTCAGCCTGAAAGAAATAGGGGCCAAAAAGGAAGACCCGATAGGACTAAGAGGATCAATATTTTCCTACATCGAAAGCAAGTACGGTGCCTTTACACAGATCTATACAGACGGGTCTAAAATTAAAAACCTCAATAAGACAGCGACAGGGGTAGTTTTTACTAGTGCTACCATACGTCCTCTTTATCCCGGACATGTCCTCCTTTTCGGTTTGAAAGAAGACTACCGGACGAATGTGCAATCTACACTGTAGAATTCATGGCGCTGATAGCAGCAATACACTTCAGCAGAAAATACCCAATAACTAAAGCGGTAAATCTGAGCGATTTGTACAGCGTACTACAATCCTTAGCAACCGATCAATCACAAAGTAGACCAAATATGATAAAGCACACAAGAAATTATACTTAAACAAATAGGGCAAGATAATAAAACAGTCGAGTTCGTATGGATCCCCTCCCACATCCTAATTCCGGGCAACGAAAAGGCAGATATAGAGGCGAAAAATAACCTTAACGAAAATATGTGCAAAAATATCGCCTACAGCGTCATGGAAATAAATAGCAGCATCAGAAACAAAATCAATTCGAAGTGGCAGGAACTATGGGACAAATCGATAACGGACAAAACCTATATCAAAGGTAGAAAAAAAAGTAAATAGAAACATAAAATACCCTAAATTCAAAAATACATACGATATGACTATCATAAATAGAATACGAACAAACAGAACCCTATTGGCAGGATGCGCAGGAAAACACATTAAAACAGCAACTGCCCTCACTGCCCGACTCCGGAAACACTAGAACATGTGATAAACACATGCCCCAATTACGATCAAGACAGTCAGAGCTACAAAAAAAAAAAAAAAAAAAAAAAAAAAAAAAAATTGTGGAACAAAGTACATTTCCGGTAGTACTTCACAGCAAAAACAGATATGTTGGGACTACATATGACAATTTACTGGCGTTCATAACTAACACATGGAAAAGGGGAAAGATATAAAACACACAAATTCGAATCAGTCCTCGCCAAGGTGGGAACTGGTCCTAAATTAAGATCCCAGCCCCCCCCCTCCCACCAGCAATAAAATAATACAAATCTTCGCATGGTCGAAGAGACTGACTGAAGGTCAACGAACACGTGGAACTGTAAAATATACAACATAATGAAAACCAACAATCAATCATTAAACTAGGAAAAACTTGCAGAAAAACCCATTACAATGGCAACCCCAAAATGTCTAAAGCGGGAGAGGCGGGGCCCTGCCGTAGGGAGGAGGGGATTGGTAGCCGAGCCCACTAGGGTACGCGGTATGGGCGACCCAATCCCCGCCCTCGTGAGCGGAAAAATATACTCCACTCCCATAGAAAAGACACGTAGGGATAAGCCAAACATTAGGATTTGAACAATCAATTGAACAGGTAATAACTAAAAGGTAATCTATATGATCTCATAGTCGAAGAGACTGACTGAAGGTCAACGAATAGGTGGCAAAATAAAATAGATCACCTAATAACAACAGACGAAAAATCACATTAACGAGGAAAACATTAGGGGGAGGTAAATCAGTCCCGCCAGGGTGGGAACTGATCCTTAAATAAGATACCAGCCTCTCACCCCCAAATAACACACATGTTCGCATAGTCGAAGAGAAGGTCAACAAACGCGTGGAACAATCAAATATACCGGTACCACCGAATCAAAACCAACAATCAAACACATAAACTAGGATAACTTGAAGGGGAGGGGGATGGTAAAATCAGCCCCGCCAGGGCGGGAATTGGTCCTTAAATAAGATGTCACACACACACACACACAAAACAACACTAAAGTTCGCATAGTCTAAGAGAATGACTGAGGGTGAGTGAAAATAAATAGCTAATCTAATTTTTAAAAATAAAAATAAAAAAATAAAAAGACAATCTTTTAAACTAGGAAAACCTGAGGGGCAGGGTGGGAACAAAATCACGAAAACCTAACATAAATCAAACGAGCAATGAAAGCGGGGACAAAAATGCACTACCAAAAAAGGGGACCCCACCCCACCCGACATAGCTGGAAAGTATCACATGTATCTTGCAATGGCGTGGAAAGTATCACATGTATCTTGCAATGGCGTACACAATATAAAAATATAGCATACACATACAAATACAACATTATAGCCCCGCCCCGCCCCCCCCCCCCCAAAAAAAAAAAAAAACATATAGCACACAACACAAACCCCATTATTACATAGGGCTTTCATTTTTGACCCAGGAAAGCCCTCTTCAGGTGAAAACTGCATGGCCCTGAAAAATAAAACCTGATTAGCATGCTGGTGAATTAAATTAAACGGCGTCGCGGAACCCGGATTAAGATCACAAAAATCACGCGGCTACACTGAGCCAACTACTTTGGTACCTTTTCAAAAACAAAAATAAGTACACTCAGCACACAAAAAGAATCAAACTACCTGAAAGGAAAATTCACAACTCGGGATCATTTGAATCGGAAATGTAACTACCGCATTTTTCGGCGATATGATAGGGACCGTCCACTAAAATAGACAATTGGGCATAAATTTGACATAATTCAACAAAGTAACAGCTGGAAGGTGGAAGGAGACGGAGGGCTGGAAGGATGCTAGCAAATCGCCTGATCCGGGACTTTGTGGATGTGGATTCCGTGGGATGCCCTCCCCCCTCCCCCTCCTAGGCGGATGACCGTGTGTCGGCCTTTTTGGCGCCTTTCTTCCTGCGGCTTGCTTGGGTGGCATTAATATTCTACGGTTAATCGCAAAAATTAAACAGTGCGCAAAAGCGCACATCTTAAAGCAGTCTCACATGTCAGTTGACGATAAGCGACTTTAATCCAAATCAACAGCAGCAGCAGTCGATCTGTACCCAGTCTGCCGCCAGCCGTGGAGGAATCAGCATCGGATCGCCAGCGGAGAGATCTACCAGATGGAAGGGGAGGGGACAGCTTGGCGGATTTTTGGTCAGGCCAGCGAGGCAACACCAAGGGTAAAGCTGGAACAGGCGGAACCATCCAGACCGCTAGGAGAGGAACGCCATCCAGTAAATAGGAGAGGCTAGCCATTCAGTGTGTTAGGAGAGGGAGCCCTCCAGCTACCGGGAAGGAAACCAGCTGGTAGAATCCGATTAAAATATTCACAAGTTCGTCAAACCAAAAGCAACAACAACAATAACAAGCCCCACTATCTGGCCAGCTACCACGAAGAACCTCTGAAAAACAGCTCGGGGAGGCAAGCCATCCGGTTTAGTGAGCTGCTCGGACCACCCGGCAATTTGGAGGGAAAACCTGTTAGAACTCTCCAGGGATAGCGACCAGGAACTTCCGGTTGGAGTAGGAGCAGCGATCCACGCTGCACCGAAGTAGGCAGGCTGAGGGTTTTCATTTTGGCTCTGAAAACTCGGTCTGATTATAACTTTATCATATGCCTTCTGATTGGTTTAATGTTAATTAAAACTCTGGACATATTGCAACAAATGTCCACATATACCGGATTAAGATGACAAAAATAATAAAAGGCAACTTATGTCTTAAGATTTGTATTTTTTCTTCTTCTTTTTTTTAACACCATGTGCGGCTTAGTTATTGTTAATTAAAACTCTCGACATATTGCAACAAATGTCCCATTTACCGGATTAAGATAACAGAAATAATAAAAGGCAACTTATGTCTAAGATTGGTATTTTTTCTTCTTCTTTTTTTTTTTTTTTTTTTTTTAACAGCATGTGCGGCTTAGTAACGAAATTCAAATTTATGAATCATAAAAATTTTCACAACCTAGTATAATATGATATCATGCGACTTACGCATATTACAAGTAGGGACAGCAAATTTTGGGCAAATATTTGATATGATATGTTATAGTGTGGAACAAAAATGGGTAAATCTTACCCTGGGCTTTCATTCTGACCCCCGAAAGCGATATTCAGGCGAAAACTAGATGGTCGTGAAAAACAACGATTTGAATGCTGGTGAAAGAACGAACGGCGTCGCGAAACCCAAATGAAGATCACAAAATTAACCGGCTACTTCAAGCCACCATCGTTGATATTTTTTTTTTTTTTTTTTTTTTTTTCGGACAACGTACAAACACGCATAGTACACAAAAGAAAATTCACAATTTAGAAATATTTGACTCGGATATGTGACTTTCACATCTTTGGCGTTAGGTTAGGGACAGCCCCATTGGAAATAGGAAACTGGGCATAGTGTGGACAAAAACGAAATAAGGTGACAACAAAAATAGTTAAAAGAGGAAAAATATAAGTCAGACAAATCCGAGGATACAATAGGCAATTCACCCCATCCACCCACCCCCAAAAAAGTAACAAAGAAAAAACAGTGTAGATTTTAAATGTTCGCCATGTCGAAGAGACCGACCTAGCGTCAGTGATCAGGAGGCCACCAAAACAAGCAACAAATTCACAAAAAGCTACAAGTTAAAAAATATATTTAAATTTAACAAATTTAAAAATTGAAATTTAAAAAATGTATAAAAAAAATATAATAAAGCAAATGACCAATCAGGCAAGGGTAACACAGAAAGCATAGGACAACCACGTAAGAAAAGGAATAGACACGGAGGGCGCAGCAGGATGCGAAGCAAGAGCGGTAATAACGCAGATGAGTACAGAAGAAGCAGGAAAAGATGTGAAACCAGCAGAACATAAAGAAGATACTGGAAAGGAAAAGAAAGAAAAACATCAGGGAGGAAGATGAGAAAATAAAAAACACATACATCTATAGCATACTGTTACGACTCTATGGTCTAGAAAAATGTAACAGAAAGAAAGTGAAACCAACAAATCAGATAAAAATCAACAAGCAATTTAATTCTGAATAATTAAAATGAAAAATCAAAAAGACACTTACAGTAATTGTGTATTAAAATCCAAATAATCCAATAAGAATGAGTGTTCTAATCACAAGTCCTAAATATAGAATATTCCGAATCCACGGCTGTGTCCTTGAATGTTATTATGTGCCAATGGTCTTCAAAGTCCTGATATACTAGTAGTCTTTAATGTGCTGATGTCAAAATGAAGTACTCCAAAATATCTTTGAATAAGTTCACATAAATTCCAAAATCATCAATTAAAAATCCAAAATCCAAAAGTCGATGAGCACTGTTACAATCCAATGAATATTTAAATAATTCCTCTCTTAGAATTTTGAATTACTTTCCACAACTGTAATAGCTCTTTACAAGACTGATAGTAATGTCGAAACTGAAAAACTGTCCACTAAACATGGAATATATAAAGATTGGTCACATGACAGAATGTACTAGAATATGTGTCATCTTAATGGAATTTTACTTGTATGGACATGACTTTTTACACACAACTCTAAGAATTTTCCAGTTTTATCTGTAAACAAAATCAACCTTGACCTCAAATTGAGAAAACATTATGTTGATCAAAACTAGCCTTTAGCTCAAATCTGAAGTAAACAACATAGTTCAAGGACACTAGCTAAACATGTTTTTTTTTCTTCTGATAACAACATCAAGATTTAAGCAAATATTAAAGTCAAGAAACATTTATAATTTCCTAAAATATCTAGAATATTATATAAACATCATACATAACACCTCCCCTCATAAAGAAAAAGAAAGATTTATGCAATAAAGCTTTCTTTTGAATATACTACTAATACTATAATAGCCAAAATTTGCATAAGAAAATGTCTTATGATACTGAACTTAATTACATCAAACAATATAACATTTCTATGCACGTGAGAGTGCATCTGCAATCACATTGTCTTTTCCCCTGATGTGTCTGATGTCAATGTTATATTCCTGCAATATTAAACTCCATCTCAACAACCTCCGATTTTTATCTTTCATTTTGTTGATGAAAGTAAGGGGATTGTGATCACTGTACACAATAATTGGAGAAAGAGCCGAGATAGCATACACTTCAAAATGCTGTAAAGCCAATATCAAAGCCAAACATTCCTTCTCAATTGTGGAATAATTTTTCTGATGCTTGTTTAGTTTTTTTAGAAAAATAACACACAGGGTGATCCACACCTCTTTTGTCTTCCTGAATCAATACTCCACCAACCCCTACACCACTTGCATCAACAGATAATTTAAATGATTGGCTGAAATTTGGTGCAGAAAGAACTGGTGCATTCTTAAGCATGGCCTTTAACTTGTCAAAAGATTCCTGACACTTGTCAGACCAATGAAATTTGGTTTTCTTACTCAATAAACTTGTCAAAGGTTCAGCAATTTTGGAAAAATTGGAACAAAATTTCCGATAATATCCAGCCATACCTAGAAATCGCATCAGTTGCTTTTTACAAATTGGTACTTGAAATTCAGAGATAGCTTTGACCTTAGCTTCTATAGGCTTAACTTGACCTTGTCCCACAACATGTCCTAAAAATGTGACACAAGCATGGCAAAACTCACTTTTACTCAAAATAATTGTCAGATTCGTATCGCTGAGTCGATCAAAGAATTTTCGAATGGTTTCCAAATGATCTTCCCAAGTGTTGTTGTAGATAATGACGTCATCGATATAAGCGTCACAATTATCAAGACCAGATGTTATCAGGTTCATCAGACGTTGAAACATTGCAGGCGAATTTTTCATTCCAAAAGGCATGACATTATATTGATAAAGTCCATCTGGAGTTACCAATGCTGTAATTTCTTTTGCCCTTTCCGTCAGTGGAATTTGCCAGAATCCTTTTAGAAGGTCAAACTTTGTGACATATTTCGCATTTCCAATTTTATCAATGCAATCGTCCATTCTTGGGATTGGAAATGAATCAGTTTTGGTGACACTGTTGACTTTTCTATAGTCAGTACACATACGGAATGTATTATCTGGCTTGGGAAGAAGAATATACGGTGAACTCCAGTTACTTTTACTTGGTTCTATGCAATCATTCTCCAGTAAATACTGAATTTCTTTCTTCAAATAGTTCTGTTTGAGAGGATTCATCCTATAAGAATGCTGTTTCACAGGCGCAGAATCTACAATGTCAACGTCATGATAAATTTTACTTGTTCGTGTTGGAACATCAGGAAACAAGTGCTCATAGTCATGTAATAGCTGTTTTAGTTCATTTCTTTCCTGTTGTTGTAGATGTGAAAGTTTCTGGTCTAGATTGTTCAATATTTCTGAATTCCGAAGATTGGTTATACCAGAGTCACTATAGTCTGATTGTATTCCATCGTTGATATCTTCACTATGTGGGACAGGTACAACTAAATTAACTGAATAATTAGCTGGGCTATCTCTGTCAAAATATTCCTTTAACATATTTATATGACAAAGTTGTTTCTGTTTCCGTCTCTCAGGAGTGTTAATGATATAATTTAAGTCATTTACTTTCTTTTCAACGGTATAAGGATCATAAAATTTAGCCTGAAGAGGATTCTGAGGTATGGGCAAGAGAGCCAGAACTTTGTCGCCGCCAGGTTTAAAACTCCATTCCTGTGTATTTCTGTCATACCTTAATTTCATTTTTGACTGGGTAGTGTGAAGATTAGTTCTTGCTACTTCACAGGCCTTTGACAACTTGTATTTGAAATCAGAGACATAGTCAAGAAGATTAATCTTTGAATTTTCATTTGAAAGAAGTTTCTCTTTCAATAATTTCAGTGGTCCACGGACAGTATGACCAAAAAACTAGTTCAAAGGGACTAAAACCCAACGACTCTTGAACCGATTCCCTAACAGCAAACAACAACAAATGAACACCCTCATCCCAATCCTTTTCTGTATCAAAGCAATATGATCGAATCATATTCTTCAAAGTTTGATGAAATCTTTCCAAAGCACCTTGACTTTCAGGGTGATAGGCAGAAGATTTAAACTGTTGGATGCCTAATTCATGCATAACTTGTTGGAAAATTCCAGACATAAAATTTGATCCTTGATCCGATTGGACAGATTTGGGAAGGCCAACAAGTGTAAAAAACTTCACCAAAGCTTTCACAATAGTTTTAGTTTTTATATTTCTCAGAGGAATTGCTTCTGGAAATCTTGCAGATGCACACATTATGGTCAACAAGTATTGGTTGCCTGACTTGGTTTTAGGTAAAGGACCAACACAGTCTACCATTATTCTACTAAATGGTTCATCAAATGCAGGAATAGGTTGCAAATGAGCCTTAGGTATTTTCTGATTGGGTTTTCCTACCATTTGACAAGTGTGACAAGATCTGCAGTATTTAGAAACATCACTTTTGAGTTTCGGCCAATAAAAATGATTCAAGATCTTGTGATAAGTCTTACGGACTCCTAAATGACCAGCCAAAGGAGTTTCATGGGCTAAATTAAGAATTTCCTGTCGATATGACTTAGGAACAACAATTTGATAGCTCACTGACCACTCGTCACCAGTGGATACCTCAGGTGGTCTCCATTTCCTCATAAGGACCCCATTTTTCACAAAGTAACACACTGGAACTTGTGTGGCTTCAGTTTCACTAATAGCCCTCTGAAACCAACAAGATATCTCGGGATCTAGCTCCTGTTCAATGACAAGGGATTGTCGTTTGTCACCCTGATTAGAACAAAGAGAATGAGTTGCCAAAAGAGGATCACTGTGATCAATACTGTTTAATTGATAAATACCTGAGGATAAAGTGACCTCATCAAAAGACTGACCAATACATGTGTCAGCTAAAGGAATATTATCCTGATCAACATCACTCTCAAGAGCTCTTTTTGCCATAGCTCTAGTAACTGCACAAGCAGGGTACAAATCAGGGATTTCGATTTCGACAGGATCAACTTTCTGATCCAAACAAGGCTTGTCAGTTACAAGTGGATTAACCACAACCTTATCTCCAGCTAGGTCATTGCCTAGTAATAAATGAACACCCTCTATAGGTAAAGAAGTCACTGCCCCAACAGTCACAGGTCCAGAAACTAAGTCTGGTGCCAAATTTACACAATGAAGAGGAACATTTACAAAGCCGCACTCTACTCCCTGAACAAGAACACTTTCACTTGAAGAAGACTCCTCAGACAAAGGCAAAGTACCTGATAATAAAAGACTCTGAGAAGCTCCAGTGTCCCTTAATATTTTAATTGGGATAGGCTTGACAGAATCACCAATACGTGACATAGAACCTTCTGACATGAATGGTTCATAAGCCTCCAAAATAGAATCAGACTGGGGTTTGTTTGACCCAACAAATGTATTGCTTTCAATACAAGACCGTGACCTTGACCTCGTAGAAATAAGAGCATTCGAAAAAGCTCTGTCTTTACTCTGTTGCTTATTTTTCAACTTGAATCAATCAGAAATAACGTGCCCTTTCATTTTACAATAAGTGCACGTAGGAAGAGATAAGGATTTCTGATCAGTCTTATCAGATGTTTGATTCCTAACAGTTGTGCTGTTGTGAAATTTGGAAGTACTCGTATGAGATTGAAATGGTTTTTTACCAGAAAACTGCTGAGAGGACGACTTATTGCCAAATGAAATTTTGTGAGTTAAGGAATAATCATCAGCCATACGAGCAGCATTTTCCAAAGTTTCCACATTCTGCTCGTCAAGATAGCTTTTAACATCACCATGGATGCACCTCTTGAACTCTTCAATTAATACGAGCTGTCTGAGGTTATCATAATCTTGATCAACTTTATTGGCTGAGCACCACCTATCAAATAGTTGTTCTTTTTCCCTTGCAAATTCGACATGAGTTTGTCCAGTTTCTTTTCTACCATTCCTAAACCTTTGTCGATATGCCTCTGGTACAAACTCATAAGCTTTCAAGATTTACTCCTTAACCACATCATAATCAGTGCTTTGTTGTACTGACAGTGAAGTGTAGACTTCACAAGCTTTGCCAATAAGTACACTTTGTAATAACAAAGTCCAATGCTCTCTGGGCCATTTCAAGTTTTCAGCAATTTTCACGAAATGAAGAAAGTATTTATCTACTTCTTTTTCCTGAAAAGGAGGTACTAACCTAATATATCTAGTAACATCAAAACCTGAACTTGTGTTTAAAGGAGTGGAGTGTGCTCTGTTTGCCAGTTCTAATTCTCTTAACTTAAATTGCATTTCCCTTTCTTCTCTTTCTCTCTCTTTCTGCATCTCCCTCTCCTCTTTCTCTCTCTCTCCATCTGCATTTGCCTCTCTTCTTTCTCTCTCTCTCCATCTGCATTTGCCTCTTCTTTCTCTCTCTCCATCTGCATTTGCATCTGTCTCTCTTCTTTCTCTCTCTCCATCTGCATCCGTCTCTCCTCTTTCTCTCTCTCCATCTGCCTCTCCTCTTTCTGAATCTGAAGCTTTGCCAATTCTAAATCCATCTGGTTCTTTAACTCTAATTCCCTTAATTTCCTGTTAGAGCCAGTTACAGGCTTTCTCTTCGGACTTAAAGCACTACTATCAAAAACTCCCTTTCCTACTAAATATTGAATTAAAATACTCTTTATCTCCTGTTTTGTCAATGATGCGTTTGCCTCAGACAGACTGTATTTTCTGGCAAGTTCATCCTTTCTCATACACTCTAACCGCTCCTGGGTAGGTTTTGAAATGAAATTCTGAACATTAGATGCCATTGTGAATGCTTGTTGGTTTCACACAAAAAATTTCTCTATTTAAAATCTTTGCCAAAGACAAAAAAAAAATTCCAAGACAAAATCAATATGAATTTCAAAAATAACTTTAACATCTCTAATATGCTTTAAAGAAATTCAATCCCAGACGAGCCCCCAATTTCTGTTACGACTCTATGGTCTAGAAAAATGTAACAGAAAGAAAGTGAAACAAACAAATCAGGTAAAAATCAACAAGCAATTTAATTCTAAATAATTAAAATGAAAAATCAAAAAGACACTTACAGTAATGTGTATTAAAATCCAAATAATCCAATAAGAATGAGTGTTCTAATCACAAGTCCTAAATATAGAATATTCCGAATCCACGGCTGTGTCCTTGAATGTTATGATGTGCCAATGGTCTTCAAAGTCCTGATGTACTAGTAGTCTTTAATGTGCTGATGTCAAAATGAAGTACTCCAAAATATCTTTGAATAAGTTCACATAAATTCCAAAATCATCAATTAAAAATCCAAAATCCAAAAGTCGATGAGCACTGTTACAATCCAATGAATATTTAAATAATTCCTCTCTTAGAAGTTTGAATTACTTTCCACAACTGTAATAGCTCTTTACAAGACAGATAGTAATGTCGAAACTGAAAAACTGTCCACTAAACATGGTATATATAAAGATTGGTCACATGACAGAATGTTCTAGAATATGTGTCATCTTAACGGAACTTTACTTGTATGGACATGTCTTTTTACACACAACTCTAAGAATTTTCCAGTTTTATCTGTAAACAAAATCAACCTTGACCTCAAATTGAGAAAACATTATGTTGATCAAAACTAGCCTTTAGCTCAAATCTGAAGTAAACAACATAATTCAAGGACACTAGCTAAACATGTTTTTTTTCTTCTGATAACAACATTAAGATTTAAGCAAATATTAAAGTCAAGAAACATTTATAATTTCCTAAAATATCTAGAATATTATATAAACATCATACATAACAATACACAATGTTTAAAATACCGCATAACACACACGTAAAAAATCAGCACATACCTCCCCCCCCCCAAAAAAAATAAAATATATATATATATATATATATATATATATATATATATATATATATATATATATAGCACACACAACACAAACAGCATTAGTGCATAGGGCTTTCATTCTGACCCAAGAAAGCCCTCTTCCGGTGAAAACTGTATGGCCCTGAAAAACAACCCCGACTGGCATACTGGTTAAATTTACTAACGGCGTCGCGAAAACCAAATTAAGATCAAAAAAATCATGCGGCTACCTTAAGCCAACATCTCTGGTACCCTTTCGGAAAACAACAAGTACGCTCAGTACCTAATAGGAAAATTCACAACTCACAATCATTGGATTCGGGAATGTGACTACCGCATTTTTCGGCGTTAGAATACGGACCGCCCACGAAAATAGACAACTGGGCATAGAGTTTACATAACACAACATAAAAACAGCTGGAAGGCGGAAGGAGACGGACAGATGGCTGGCTGGATGCTGACAAGGCGTGGGACCCAAGGAGCAGTGGATGTGCGGTTCGCTCCCTCCCCCCCCCCTCCTCTACTGCGGTTAGCCCGGTATCTGCCTTCTTGACGCCCTTCTTCCTTCCTGCAGCTTGCTTGTGTGGCATTGGATAAAATATACAATAATAAAAATTAAATAGTGAGCAAAAGCGCACATTCTAAAGGGCCGTACATGTCTACGGACGATAAACGACGTTAATCCAAAAAGCAGCAGCAGTCACTCTGTATAGTCGCACATGGCAGTAGCTGCTAATAAGCGACTTTAATCCAAATATCGATCAATCATTCTGTTGTAATTAACATATAACTGCGTTATTTTGCATGGAGGGGCGGTATTTTAATAGAAGGAATACCCCAGCTTTTATATTTCAGTTGATGGTTTTTCTTCTTAATTTTCTGTTAACATTTTTATATCTTAATTGTACTGCGCATAATACATATTTCTATGCGCGACATTGAACATTTTTGCAGGCGTTCACACGAATCACTGCCGTCCAAATGAGCAAATTCGTTGCTAAGCTCTTCAACTTTGTGTGTAAGGTAAGTAAATCTTGCAAGTAGTGTGCAATTCCATAATGCCAAATGGAAGTGATCAGTTTTGAAAAAAGCACCGGAATTTGTGAAGCTTGCATAGAGAATTTTCAATCGAAGCATCCTCGGCCTTCCCATCAAGCTCAGAAAGAAACTTCTGATGTTTTCGCCGCCATTGAAAACTATATTCGGAACTACTTTAGTTCACATGGCACAATATGGGGCATTCGGACAACCTCGACTATTTCTGCAAGACAAAAATATGCTTCAGATGTATGTCAGCAAATCAGAACATCCTCGGTCTTTTCCATTTCATACTAGAGAAAAAAGACTTCCGATGTAAATAATGGCCATTTAGAACTGCCCTCAACCCTCTGGTTGTTATAACTTCATAATAACTTAATAACGTCACAATGAATAGATGATATTCCATCACTAACAGCAACACATGAAATATTTGCGGACAACTGAAGCCGAATGATTTTCATTACAAGGTTCCAGGAATAACACTAAAAAGTAAATGTGCAGATATTTCATTCATTGTTGAAACGTCATCGAGTGTAATTTTCAAGACCTATCATGTTATAAGTAAAAAAACTTACAAATTTGATAAGTATCAATACGATTACCTACGAGTCTCTTTGAGAGAGTCGAAGATATTCGTTTCGCATTAGAAAGAGACGAGGATGTTCCGAATGGTATGTCGGCGCAGTAATTTACAGGAAAAAATTAATACATTTTGTTAGCTGGAAATTTCTTAGCAATCTATTCGGACAATCTCGTCTATTCCTACGATTGATCTGACCGTAGGGTTGACCAAGAAGGTGCGACTAAACAAAATAGCTTGATACATTTGCAACATCTCGGTCAATCCTTGTATCGTAAATAGCTGAGGTGGTCCGAATGGCAGCTATCGGCATATATTCGAGGTATGATCCGTAGAACTAACCTCGAAGTTTCGAATGACGTAAATAGTGGCCATTTTCAACTGCCATCAAGCCCAAGGTTAATATACGTCATAACAGCTTTACTGACGTTACAGTGAATCGATAATGTATCGTCGCTAATGGCAACCTTAAGCAATATTTTGAGACTACTGAAACCAAATAATTTCTTCATTTTTGGTAGTCGCAGGAATAATATTAAAATTTAAAAGTGTAGGTATTTCAATCATAGTTCAAACGTCATCAAATGTAACTGTAGTTCTCATTTAATAAGAATCTATTCTTCCCACATCTAGCCGGATGTTCGTCAGCCAAAATCTTACCAGTTGAGGAAATATCACTACGATTACTTCCGAGTGTCTTTATGAGAGTCTAAATTATTCAACTTGAATCAGAAAGAGAACAGGGTGTTCTAATTGTCTGGGGGAGAAGAAATAAAAAATAAAAAACCCAGCAAAAACTACGACCCCGTGCGGTTTGTTTAAATCAGGCGAATTCGTTTTAACCTCATCCCATGAGAAAGTGTTGACATCATGGAGATTACAAAAAAAAAAAAAAAAAACTTGACTTGAATACAATCAAATTTAAATTGTTCTTACAACATGCTTCCTGGTTGATATAAATTTTACTTTTGTTTATCTTAAAGATGTGAAGTGGCATGCTTTGTTTTCATTATAAGTAAGATTCAAAAGCTACTTTCACTTAACAATATATTTCTTAATTTAGATATGTTTAATTGACCTGCTTTTTTGTCTATATACGTTCAGGAAATAGGTCTTTAACTGCGTACTACATTATTGCGCAATAACCTTTTTGCGTGTTTTTTTTTTCTTTCTTTCTTTCTTTTATCCCAAAATATGGTAATCAGTACACCTCATACATTCGAGGTATCGTCTGCCTTGATAAAGAAGGCTAAGGTTGAGTCTGATTGCCCTGGCAGCATCTCTTCAAACGTCTCTCTCTCTCTCTCACTCTCTCTCTCTCTCTCTCTCTCTCTCTCTCTCTCTCTCTCTCTCTCTCTCTCTCTCTCTCTCTTTCTCTCTCTCTCTCTCATCCCTAATTACAAATCAATAATGTCATTCTTTGACAGGTACCGGACAGAAGAAAAGGAAAAATCTACCACATAAGATTCAGCTTTTTTACGAGTGCGATAAAGAAAACCCCAGATATTCAAGGTCCAGATTTTAGTTTTCCTCTCATTAGATAGAGACACTTCGATCAATTCAAGTAGCATACAGAAAGATTCACTTCACCTAAATTAAGTTTGACATTTGTCCAGAAGAGGGACTAGGGGGCTAGAGTCTTGGACCAGAAAAAGAGGAAAAAAAAAAAAACAACGTATACACAATGCAGTCTATGCATGAATCCAAAAACAATAGGAGTAGTTTAGGACATAATCTAGGACATAAAATGAGTCAAGTAGGATCTCAAGATGAATTTGCCTGCCGTCCAACTGAAATAAATATTACATCTCTCTCTCTCTCTCTCTCTCTCTCTCTCTCTCTCTCTCTCTCTCTCTCTCTCTCTCTCTCTCTCTCTCAAATGATTACGTGAAATAGAAGGTTATGTTACTTCACTTTTGCCGTTTTTAAAAACTCGCACACTAAAAAATGTAAAACCGTTGTGTTCATAGGGTACATTTCATTCATCATATTAAGTTTATTTATTTTTTTTTAAAAACGGGAGCCAAAAAATTTGTAATCAGGAAAATTCTAACATACGTTTTACCGTTTTCAAAAACTACTACAGAAAAATGTTACAGTACAAGAAATCTTAACTTGGGTAAGGGCAGTAATATTTTGCACTGAGTGTCTTTAAAATCTAAGCCAAAACACAGGTTTTGTAACAATTGACCTGACTTTGGGAAAAAAGTCTGTCATTATATGGAAGCCTATTGGTTAAAATTTTTTAAAAGCTTTACAAATGATTTAGGCTCATTTGCTTTTAGATCGACTATAGGGTCGCAATTATTGTTTACTCCAGGCAGAATTTTAACAATGTAATTTTTTGGCACACGCCTTTGCCAGCCTAGATTATAGGCAATACAGGCTAACAGAATACCTATGCTCATTTGACAATGTTGCAATATAACACTGGTTTTCAGAAACTGATAAATGACAAAAACTGGATGCCAGTGAGAATTGTGAAACATAGGATAGCTAACACTTTTAAAACTCCCTCCCCACCCCCACCCCATTAGGATTTATAAAAAGATAAACCCTGTGAACATTTGTGACACAGGATTTACCGTTGTCTTCAGAAATCCATAAAAAAAAAGGGTAACCCAGTGTTCATTTCTCCTAGTCCCATAATGCCGCAAAAGAAAAAAATGGCGGCCTACTCTTTTTTCTTCTTTCACTCCACTGGTAAAATTATAGGAATTATGAGAATATTAGAGGGGATGGTAGTTTTTCTTAAAACGGAGGGTAGGAACATTATAGAAGGGGGTAGAGTTTTACTTTATAATGGGAATTATAGGGTGGTAAGGGACTAAGGAAGTTATTTTTTTTGTATAAGGGATTTAAATTCTATTTTTCTAGACTCTTCTTTTACATCATACCCTGTGTGGTCAGTAAATGAGTGAATGTTGGTCGCTCCAAATGAAGGTAGGGACGTTATAGGGAGGTAGGAGTTTTACTTTGCGTAAGGGGATAATAGAGGAGTTATATGGGAGAGAGAAAAGTTAGGTTTGTTTATAAGGGATTTAAATTCTATTTTATACCTCTCCTTTTAAATCCTACCCTGGGTGGTCAGTAGATGAGTGGGTGCTGGTCCCTCTAAACGGAGGTAAGGAACTTGTAGCGGGATAGGGGCTTTGCTTGGTTTATAAGGGGATCATGTGGTGGTATCGGAAATAGGGAAGTTAATTTTCTTCATAAGGGCTTTTTTTTTTTTTAAATCTTTCGTTTTACCCCTTCTTTTACATCCTACCCTGAATGGTCAGTATATGATTGAATGTTAGTGATTCCAAAAGGCATTTTAAATAGTAGGTGTAGATTTACCATTACATCTCTTGTTATAGGCCAGAGAACCCCAAACATGATAAACCTACGACGTGATATTTATTTCAGTTAGAGGGCAGACAAATTCCACTTGAGATCTTACTCGACTCTGTTTGAAGCCACAGGACAATTAGGAACCAATAGTAGCCACGGCATTTCGTACAACGATCATTTACGAGGATATACTTTGTGGGGATTTGATTTCACCCCAGATCAAGGCAGCGACGAAGGACATTTTCACTCTAAAAATTCAGGCCAACTCCGTGTGGAACTTCAGTTTGCACTGGCTCTGGTGAACACAGTGAAGGTCATCTTGTATGCAGAATTCGATAATACTCATTGAAATTAACAGTTTCAGAGAAGTGATCCTAGACTATTAAAAGATGGAACAAAAATCTGTGGAAATAGGTGAAGAGGATGTTTTCTATCCAGAACAGCAGCCGTCACAAACACTCACTAGAGAAGAAGAAGAAAGGAAAGATATGAAAGACAAAGTCATGGACGTAACCAAAGAGGTTAACGTTTTCCAAATAGAACAGAAGTTACAGACCACAAGTGAGCAAGAAGAAAAATATGCAGTCATGATATCACGATGGACCGAACAAGAAAACCACTTAGTCTCTGGTAAATCTAGTGTTACTTTACAATGTTGTCAACTTTGTAAATATGTTCATGTTTAATATTTGATATTTGTATATGAAAAGAAAGGGACTAACTCTAACGCACTATCTTCGTTTATTGATGTTTAAGAGAGCGCAGCTTATTAAAAGAACTTGATTTTGAAAAAATGGTGTTGACTATTTTTTTCACCCCCACCCCCCTCTACGAAGCTTGGTTATGGTAAAAGATGTAGAGCTCAAGTTATTTTGCGGAAACTATTTTCTTTCAATTGTGGTCATATTGACCTTTCACCGAAGGACCCCAAGATCGATAGGTGCCTTTGTTTTAGTAGTATAGACAATATATTTCCTGGCCCACCAGAGTATTTCTTTTTCTACAAAAAATACCCCCACCCCCACACACCGACACCCACACACACATACACACACAAACAAACAAATTCAAACTCTATGACCCTACTATCCACCAAATATGTTTTAACAAAGTCCTAGACCACTATGACCATACTATCCACCAAATATTCGTTTTTGAAACCTAGGCCGGGCCAGCATAACACTACTATTCACTACACACACACACACACACACACACACACACACACACACACACACACACACACACACACACACACACTATATATATATATATATATATATATATCTCCACCACGACCTAACTATCCATGAAATAATTTTTTTCACAAATTCTAGAAACTACTATAAAAAAAACACAATAAACATGAAAGAGTAAGCAGTAAACGTTAGAAAAACGAACACGAGGTTTTACCATACTACTTTTACCACGTCCGTTGCCCCACTGTTTCATTTTCACTAATTTATAACCTAAACAATTAGGAATAAACTTTCGTTAAATAAATACAAAATAAACAAATAAAAAAAAATAAATAAATATATAAACAAACAGTGAACATTTTTTTTGTCCTGCAGCTAAGTTTGTCAATAAAGGAATTATACAAATATTAAAAGAGATAACAATCTACTACGTAGGAAATAACTATTTTACATAAAAGCCATTAAAGATTTTGATAAATACATTTTGAAATTTGATAATGATAATTCCATGAACAGATACAGAGCACAGTATGATGTGAAAGTGATGCGAAAGTTTGACAAAATCAACTTAATTTGGCGGTATGGATGACAACATCAGAATGCAGCATATCTTATCACATTTATCAGATATAAGTGTACCAGAGTCTGTAAAATCAATATATTGTTTTCAAGTTTCATTTCAGATACGACAACTATTGTCAGAATACTCAATGCCATTACCTGATGAACACACTTTTAATCAAACAAAAACAACATCGATCTAAAACAATTTAGAATTATGTTTTCATTCCTCCTCATCATGATTGGAGATACATGAATGGAAAAAAAATCAGCTAGTTCTTTGATGATAATTTCTATTGAAAAACAGAAATGGATGGAACAGATGAAGAATACAAAAGACACACGACGGGCACAGGGCAGTACCATAATGTTACGTAGCCTTGCGACTAGGTGAGCTAATAAAAACAAAACTAAAGAAATTATGAGCTTAGGACAATGCATCAGACTTAACTATAGCGGTGTTACTCAACCCAAAAATATAACTTTATTGTACAATCTTATAATGTAACTAAAACACAGCAAAGAATAACAATTTTGTGAAGATAATTAAAATATGCAAAAGGATACACAATATCTTTATCATCACACCTTCCAAGTAAAAAAACCTGATAAATGCTGCACCGTACCATTACAATGAACAACAACAAGCCTACAACAACTAGGGATGCAATTCGGTTAAAAAACGCAAAAGGCAAAGGGGACGGGGGTGGGGCTATTCTCTGCCATGCAAACTACTACCTTCCTGTTTGGGAAATATTTTTTTTTTGCCATATTTTTTTTTAAGTCGCATCGAAATATTTACAGAATAAATATTCTGCTTTATGTCTGTTCACTCTACCACCACGTAGTTTCTAAATATTTATTGTACACAAAGTTGCATAAAACCCAACAACCAGCGTGTGTATTGCATAATGTTTCACTTAAAGACTTGGTAAACTGTTATAATTTGTTCTACATCTTTGTTTTATAAAGCTCTATGTTTTCGAACGTTGAATTCCTTGCTTAGAAATGTGTTGCTTCTCATGAAAATTGAAATTTTTTTCCCAACCTAATCGATGCCAATAAATGAAAATTAGATTTAGACAATAGATTTAGGCAATTTGAAACTTAGTGTCAAGAGATAACCAAATGTTTGAAATGAATATTTATCTGCTAGCATACATTGAGTATGCAATTATTTTCTGTTGATGGTGATGGAAAAGTCAATATTTATTTTGTTCATTAAAAAATTTCTCTCACAAATTAATAATTCTACACATTTTGCATGACTTTCAAACTTGAGTAGATGAACAGGAAACCATGTATTTGAAACGAATATTTATATATTATCACATATTTATTCTGCAATTATTTTTAATAATTTTTGGGAGTCATACTTATTCCAATATTGTTCTAAGGAATGAATAATTCTACACATTTATAGCTCATTGGTTACATGTACGAAACTTTCGAAATGAATATGTTTGCATCAAGAAATATGACATGACACAGCAATTATGTGTATTATGTCAGATTGTGCTAAGGAGTTTTTTAGGAGCAGGCCACTTCAAAATGGTTTAGCAACATAAAAAATAAATATATATTCATGAAATAAAAAAAACCCCAGCTTGTTCCTAAAATACTTCTTGACTACATAAGCATAAAATCTAAAATTCATCACAATCCTTTCCTTTGGCGATAGAATCATTATCCCTTGTTTAATTTTAATTGACTTTAATCTTGCTCTCTTTAAAAAAAATGAAAGTCACCACTTGTCTTTACTTTTTCACTGTAATAAGAATAACAGGAGACGTTGTTATTGTGCTAACCCAGAAAGTTCCAAATATTGCAGCCATTACATCAAATGTGGTGCAGGCAAGGGAAATAACTCTGCTTGAAATATTCCATTATAGGTTCACTCCTTTTGTTTTGCATGCCGATACAGGATTACTCTTATTTTGTTTTGCATGCCGATACAGGATTACTCTTACTTTGTTTTTGAGTCGACAAATCGCAATCAATGAACCATGATGCTGAGCTAGCAAGATTAAACGCACGTACTATAAGTGTCTTCACGACAATATGCTTGTCAGTAATACCAATTCACGCATCTCGTGAGACTGTTCAACAGGAGACAAGCGTATTTTCCAAAAAATTTTAAAATTGGGTATCACTTTCCTAACACGTTTCAGTCTAGCAAAATGGATGTATTCCCGTAAACACTTAGTGCAAATTCCCCTACATCTTTTATTTATGTTTACGAAATAAAAAAAGTCAACACGACAAATCTTTAAACATAAGGCTCATACAGCCTTTATTAAACACTGATCTCCTTTGTGTTAGGTATAGGCTTCACTTACTGCGTCTATGTCTACTCACCGGATGAGAATGAGTTAAAATAATACAAAGATTCACTTAAAATTGAGATAAATGATAAGCACGAAAAAGACGGATGGAATGTTTCAAAAAAATAGTTTGAACAAATATTTCTTCTTTGCTTTAACATTATAATATAGAAAAGTTCGTACAAAAATGCGATGTTTATTGTAACAATAATAATACATTATTATTATTATTATTATTATTATTATTATTATTATTATTATTATCATTATTATTATTATTATTATTATTATTATTATTATTATTATTATTATTATTATTATTATTATTATTATTATTATTATTATTATACTGGCCAATTGGATAGCTGAGTGAAATATTGACTGGCCCGCCTAATAGACTATTGATACCGGGTTAATTCTGGACAACAGGTACACAAACTCAATTATTATTATTATTATTATTATTATTATTATTATTACGGACAAACTGGATAGCTGAATGAAATATTGACTGGCTCGCCTAAAAGACGATTGATACCGGGGTCATTTGGCCAATAGTTACACCAACCCTATTATTATTATTATTGTTGTTGTTGTTGTTGTTGTTCCTTTAAATCTCTTCAACTTTTTAGGTTGCATAGGACGACAGAATAACTTGAAGAGTGTACATTTAATGTAAATATGTACAATTTCATAACCCAAAGTGAAAAGAGACAGTATGAAAGTGAAAAAATATAGTCTCACACATGTATTATACTCTAAATATATAATTTAATTTTTGCGTCTTCTTGAAAATCCACGGACCAAAATAAATGTTAAAATATTTCATGTGCAACCTGGTATGAATATTTTTCATAGCTATTCAGTATAACACGAGAAGTGGGTCAGTTTCAAAGTAACAATGAATCAGTGGTCCATCGTGAAGTTTAGGATATAACAGTGCCGGAGAAAGGGGTGGGGAATGCTTTGCGTAGATTAAGAAATGACAAAGCGGGAGGAACAGATGCTTTATCTAATGATTTAAAAAAATGTACTGGTCATATCATTATGGATGTAAGTAGTAATATGTGGGTACTGGGGTACAAAAATGGCACTTTGGGTACAAACGGGAATTTAACATGGAGATGGCACTTGGGGTACAAACGGGAATTTAACATTGTGGGCCTCTACGGGTACCAACGGGAATTGAGCAGTGGGGCACTTGGGGTACCAACGGGAATCGAACAGGTGTGTGGGGTACTTGGGGGTCAAACGGGAAAGGAACGGGAAAAGGAAACAAAGGGAGAGATAGAAGTAGAGCAATCATGGAAAAATTAATCTTTTGTTGAAAAATGGGTGGCCCTGAAAAGGGCCGTTGGAGGAGGATTACTTTTTCCTCCAACATTGAGTGAAGAAGCCTAGGAAGGTGGTGTGAGATTTTTTCTTCTTCTGGAGTGGTGGTGGTGGATTTGGCAGCCAGTCGGGATGTTCCATACGTCTGAACTTATCCTGGATTTTCATCCAGTTTAAATTCAGGCGTTGAAATTCCTTTTCTTTCCTGGCTTGCTCTTTCTTACTTCTTTCGAGAGCCCACAAGATCTTAATGTGGGCTACTTCTTGCTCCAAAACTTGTTTTAATAATAATTTTGTCATGTGAAGATTTATCTCTCCACGCCTGACGTTACTGGGGGATGGATACAACCATTCATCGTGTTGAACTTGATCTAGGAAGTATTCCACCCCATCCAGTAAGTCGAGGGCCGCCTTGATAAAACCCACACGACAAGGAGCCGAAGAAGTCTTTTGCAATTCCTCCACCAAGACATCCTTCACCAGCCTCCTCGCTGAAGTGAGAGCCGCTAGTTGGCTGGTGACGTATGGCTTGGTGGCAGGATATCTCCACCAACACTCCAACCTTTCCACTAAAGACTCCACACCCATCCCAGGCTTCCTGCAATAGCTCTACAGTATTCATTCTTCAGTTGAAGTGCGAATGGTGCGACTGATGATGAATTTGGATTATCTTCGTGTGCGGCCCTACGGCCATGTACGAGTAATTAAGGTGCGCACGGCGCACTATTTAATTTGCCCCCAAACTAGTGCGGTAGCACTAGCTTGGGGTTCGTCAGGTGATTTGCAATTGCAAATTCACCTGCGCATTATTTATTACACACCACTCCATCGCTGCATGGTTACCCCACTATGGAGGATCATTGTAGGCGCGATATGGGAGGGTGTGTAAATGTACTTTCAACCTGTACATAGGATTAGAACCTCAGTGTTTACAGGTTTCAATGCAATGCATGCACAGCATGCTATTATTCAGTGTCAGGAGCGAGGCAGGCGGCTTGGGCTCGGCAAGGGCGACACGAAGCGGAACGGAAGAACTCAAACGCCAGGATCGTACAAGGGCAAATTCTGCCCAGTTAACTAAGTCGGGCTGTCCCTAATACCAATAAAGTGTTTGCCACTTGTTCAATTATGACAATGCTTCAAGTTACAAAATTTTTTTTTATTTAACGCGCTTATTCCAGTTGTTGTGAAAATTTTGTGTACAAAGTGTACATGTTATTTTCCAAAAGCAATACCAATCTTTAAGTAAGAATTACTCATCTCATTTTCGTATCACGCACACTTCAATTTTGAGTAATAATTTTTAGACGGTGGTTCGAGATTGATCAAATTTGTGTTTGAAAAGAGTATAATCAAAAGGGGTTTTCGAAAATACCAAATTTAAAACCCCATTGATTCAGGCAATGTGATAGCCCTTAGAAGGACTATTGTTAACAGCAGGTGGTCCCCGGTAGAGAAGCTCTGTCTGTCTACTTTTCCAGCTCTCTCATTTACGCAGCGCCCCCTCGGTAGCTCGCTATGCTTAACATGCTGCTCCATGTGGTCGGCTGTTGCCGGGAGGGGTAGGTCGACGACATTTTGTCATTTGGCCAGCACAGCAGCTTGGCCCCATACTTCCAAACTTCTTCTAGTTGTAGTTGGGTGTTCCATAGCTGCTGCTAAGCTGACCAAGACTGCCTCCTCCCCTCCTCGTCCACTGCGTCTCCCTCTACCGGTTAGCACGTCTGCTACACGTCTGCTCTGCTCCACCTGCTGCTGCCTGAATGTCCTGGTGCGACTGATGATGATGCTTAAATTAGCGTCGTGTGCGCCCATTCGGGCATGTACGACGATTTACCCCCATTGCGTGCGAAGAAGCACGCAATGAGGGATTAGAATGTGTGCTATACACACTTATTATTTTTGTCCAGTGGGTTACAGAGCTGCAATCCACTAGACGAATTTATGCGTGTATGGACGCTATTTTCGCACCGCTCCATCGCTACATGGTGTCCCCACTAAGGGGGTTCATTGAAGGAGTGATATGGAGGGGTGCGTCTATTTAAATTCTAAAAAAAATTTTTGAATATTTTTCCTGTTCCTAGGAATAGAACCGCAATGTTTACAGGATTACTTATTTGTTGCGATGACTCTGTCAGGGCGTGGCAAAGGAGGCAATGGTCGGCTGGCTGCGCCGTCGCGTCTCAGGTTGCTCCGGCTGGTCCAGGGTTTTTTAACGTTTAATAATTTAGATAATTTTGGCCGAAAGAAGAAAGTATTTGTTGAAGTATAACAAATTTTGAAGGTTATGTTTGTATCATATGGCTGTTGTTATTGGTTAAGGAGAGAGAGAAGAAAGAAAAAAAAATGGCTTTTCGTTTTAAAAAAAAAAAAAAAAAAAAAAAAAAAAAATTTTGGAGTTGCCACTTTGTGTAGCTGGGCCTGATGGTTCGGGATTTAGAACCACCTATATAGCTAATTTAGTTGTACAGGTACTTTAATATTAAAAACGTTTCAGAAGTTTAGTAACCACTTTGTGCAGTTTGGGCCTGATGGTTTGGACTTGGAACCACCTTATGCGTTTAATTTACGTGTGGTTTTTATTTCTAATTATATTCTTAAGTTAAATTATCCAATTTGGTGCCACCTTGTGCGACTGGGTCTGATGATCAGGGTTTATGACCACCTTATATTGTTAATAGTTTGGGTTATAGTTGTTACATTAAATATACCGTCCTTATATTAGTTAGTTTATTTTGATCTTTTTTCAATCGAGTGCCACGTTGTGCGGCAAGAGGGCCTGATGATCAGGGATTATGATCACCTTATTGTTTGATAGTTTAGGGTTGAAAGAATGTAGTTTTCATTCTATTGTAGGTGAGAGAAAAAAAAAAAAAAAAGGGAGGTTAAAAATTTTGGCTGTATAAAAAAAAAAAAGGGGGGAGAGAGAGAGAGAGAGAGAGAGAGAGAGAGAGAGAGAGAGAGAGAGAGAGAGACTGACTATCTCAGGACTAGTCTTCCGGCCCTAGCAAGGATTCAGTCCTGGCATGCCCGTATGTTTCCAGGCACCAGTGCTTTGGGTAGCAGAAAATCCTACGATCACTCACTACCTTGAGGATACGCAGGGATTCCGCCCAGGTGAATGCTAGTATGATACCTAGCACCTGTTTAAAAGCGTGACCGAAAATCTCGCATCAGACCAGAGCCCAATCCGTACGTCAGAGGTTAAGGTTAATTGTTTAGTAGGGATCGATGTCGTGATGGTATATATTTTGTTAAAGTAGAGAGAGAGAAAATACAAAAGGATTTTTCCGGTGCTAGGTCTGTTAATGTTGTCTTTAATTTATATCCCCCGATTTTTGTTAAAATCATGGTAAATGTCTATATATTATTATTGCCTAAAGGTATTTTATTTATTTCTACTGTTTTATTTTACACTTTTCAGGGATGAAGGGTCCAGCTCCTTAAAGGTACTCCCTTTAAGAGGGAATTTGTCCTTTGCCTTCATCCCGCTAGTGTTTTGTTATCTACTAGGATATTTTAAAGAGTTTTTTGTTGTGATTATGATTATTAATATTAAAATTAATTACTATTAATAAGATTTTAGTGATTGATTAGACCCCAAGTCCTATCCATGGGAGTGGGGGTTCTCCATCCCCGGGGGGCCTGGATTGGCTCGCCTTTGCGGCGGACCTGGAACCCCTAGTGGGCCCGGCAGACCAATCCCTTCCTCCCTGGGTAGGGCTCCTCCTCTCTCGCCTTAGACTTGTGGTTTCATCATTAAGTATTATTATTCCTTGAATACTTCCCTATTCGATCCTTTTATTATATATTGGGCGTTTGTTTGCTTGTTTTTTTGTTTTTTTTTTTGTAATTATATTTTGCCCCTTTTTCCTATTTCTGAGATGTACCCCACTATGTTGGTGTATACGGATTTCGTGTTTTCATTGCCTTCTCTGAGGAAATCCTGATATGTAGTTGGATTTTAGCTTGGTTTGATTTTCTTGGAATTTGTTCCTTTCGTTGTTGTATTTATAGCAGATGTTAAAAACATGTTCCAAGGTTTCAGGTGTGGGGCAGTGTGGGCAGTTAATTCCTGCTGTGTTTAGTCCCGACACGTATTTTCCAAAGCTATTTGCCAGAAGTGTTTTATCCGCTTTTATTCTATTTATGATTTTGTAATAATGCGGATTTGCCAGGATTGGTTGTTCAATATTTCTGTTAATTTTCATATCCAGTTCGTAGAGTTTACGCCCTTTGTTGGATTTGTCCCATTCCGACTGCCATTTTAGATTAATTTTTTTCCTGATGGTACCATAAATCTCATGGACGCTATAGTCCAGAGTTTGGATTGCGGCCTTATTTAGTTTGTTTTTTGCTTCCCTATCGGCCCTCTCATTTCCAGGGATGTTAATATGAGAGGGTACCCACATGAATTCCACTGTCTGGTGTTTTTGATCTAAAATTTTTAGTTTAAAGCTGACTTCTCGGAGAATGTTCTCCCTACCGGTGGAATTACCCGATTCCAGGGAGCGCAGCACGCTAAGGGAGTCGCTGATGATAACTGCTTTTGATTGTTTGGTTTCTAGGGCCCACTCAATGGCTTGTTTTATAGCCCAGAATTCCGTTGTATAGATAGAGCAGAGATCAGGAAATCTCGCCACCAGCGTGATACCCTCCCCAGGGATAACCACTGCGGCTGCAGTGCGTTCTGGGTCTGAGGTTTTTGAGCCGTCTGTATATATGGCGGTGTACCCTTCATATTTGTTCCCTATTTCTTCCATGATTTTTGCCCTCATTTCATTTGGTTGTTCGTTTATGTTTCCATATGATAGAGCGTTAAAATTTACTATGGGGGGCTTATTTATCCAGAGGGCGCTGTCAGGGTATTTAATAATTTCCGCCTGGAGATTGTGCAGGTCTAATTCTTTCTTAAATTCTTGAGTTCTTTTTCCTCCTGGTAGGCTTTTTAATATTTTGTGTCGGAATGGTTTATCGCATTTTTTGAGGGCTTTTTGGGTAAGATGCGTATCTGGGTGGACATAGATCCTGACACTATATCTCAGAAGGAGTTCCTCCCGTCTCAGATTGAGTAGGGGTTCTCCTGTTAGGACATTGAGCTCTTCCCCGGAAATGTTTCGGTGAGCTCCAGTGAATATAATTAGAGCTTTCCGTTGGATCGCATCTAATTTTTTAAGACTATCGGGGCGAGCCGAGATGTACGCTTCACACCCATAGTCTAGTTTAGACCTAACTAAGGTTTTGTATAGGGTTAGGAGGGTTGCGGGGTCCGCCCCCCAATCGGAGCCTTTAAGGTTCCGGAGGAGGTTTAGGTCCTGTCCGCATCGTCTCACTAGTTCTTCTATGTGTTTTTCCCAGGTCAGATGCTCGTCAAAGAGCATGCCTAGGAACTTAACACATTTTTCAAATTTAATTTGGACCCCATTTAGATATAATTTTGGGGGTTTCTGTCTTAATTTTGTTTCGGGGGAAAACATGACGCCTACTGTTTTTCCAGGTGACATTTTAAAACCCCACCTGTCGGCCCATCTACCGATCCTGTCAAGTCCCACCTGCAGCTTTCCGACCACAGCTTCGCTGTCGGGGTTTCCCCCTTTCCAGATTCCGCTGTCGTCGGCGAACTGAGACAGGTCCAAACAGGACGGGTCGATCGATTTCTCAAGGTCATTAATCATTAGATTGAAAAGGGTCGGACTCAGAACGCTTCCTTGGGGGGTGCCGTTTTCTACATTTTGGAATTCTGAGTATTTGTCTTCGACCCTGACTTGGATGCTTCGACCTGTGAGAAATTCCGCTATCCAAGAGTGTGGTCGGCCTGATATTCCGTAGTGATTCAACTTAGCTATAAGTCCTTTGGTCCACATTAGGTCGTAAGCCTTCTCTAGATCTAAGAAGATCGCGATTAGGTTACGGTCCCTTTTTCTTTTGACATTGAATGCGAGTCTAATGCTGGACTCCAGTCGCATTATCTGGTCCAATGTGGATCGTTTATTACGGAAGCCGCTTTGATTGTGGGATAGCAGCCCTTTGCTTTCTAGGTGGTATTTAACCCTATTGTTTATCATGGTCTCCATGATTTTGCAGAGACTATTTGTTAGGAATATAGGCCTGTATGAGTTTATGTATGCTGGGCTCTTTCCGGGTTTCGGGATTGCTACTACTATTGAGTGTTTCCACTTTTTTGGGAATTTTTCCCGTCCTCCATGAGGCATTCAACATACATAAAACCATCAAGGCCGTTTTTTCAGGGAGATTTTTATATATGTCGTAACCTAGCGTGTCTTCCCCGGGTGCAGTTGACTTACTTTTCCTATTTAAGGCCATTTTCCATTCATATAGGGTGAATTCAATGTTTAGGGGGTTTGATTTTTCTCCCTTGTCCGCGAACAAGTGGAGATATTTTTCCTCTACCATTTTACGATGTTTTTTGAAGTTTTCAGAGTGGTTTCCGTTACTGCTCATACTAGCAAAATGCTGGGCCAATTTTTCGGCTTTTTCCAAATCGGTGGTTAGCCCTACAAGTTTGGGGGATGTTTTCCCTCCTTTTCCCCTTAGTTTTTTAATCTTATCCCAAACTTGTTTTGAGTTGGCTTTGTAGTTTAGAGATGAGCAGAATGACTTCCATGATGCTTGTTTAGCTTGTTTTATGATGTTTTTTGTATTTTGTTCTGTTTCTTTGTAAGTAAGAAAATCAATGGAGTTTTTGGTATGCCTGAACCTATTTAGGGCTTTCTTTTTCTCCTTTATAGCTTGCTTACAGTCGTTATTCCACCATGGTACGGACTGTTTGCCGGCCCCTCCTCCCGTCTTCGGTATACACCGTTCGGCCACTGATGACAGTGCATCTATTATATTTTGATAAAAAGTATCTATGTCCTCGCTGTGCAGCCGAGCGTATGCAATCTCTTCGCAGAGAGAACGGAACGACCCCCAGTCCGCCTTGTCATATCTCCATTTGGGAGTGCTAGTCTTGAAGTTTTTATGAATTTTAGTGTGGAAAGTGGTCCTTATTGGGAAGTGGTCACTTCCTAGGGTCCCTGATTGATCTACCTCCCAGTCGGTAGTTTCCGCGATCTTGGGTGTGCATATGGTGAGATCAATGGCTGATATCTTCCCGTTTGTCGGGTTGATTCTTGTGCCGTTTCCATCATTTAGGATAACCAAATTGGAGGTCGAGACCCACTTTTCAATAATTGTGCCTCTCCTATCCAATTTGTCTCCTCCCCACTGTTCGCTGTGAGCGTTGAAATCCCCACATATAATGGTGTTGTCTCCTAGATTATTAATTACTGATTTAAGAGTTTCGGTTTCAGTGTATTCATCACCCCCCCCCACCCCCACCCCCCGGGTCATACATATTTACTATAAATAACGGAGTGTTCCCTGTGTTTATTTTAATTGTTTGGTGTTCCAGGGCAATGTTCTCGTGTGTGGTTGGTCGGGCAATCTCTACGGACTCACTCGAGATGGCGTCGCTAACATATATTGCTAGACCTCCGCCTTTTTTCCCGCCTGGTCTATGCTTGCAGTACCTCGTTGAGTACCCCGAGATTTTTGGTAGATTTTTGGATTTATCGTTTAGGAGGGTCTCCTGCAAGCACACCACGTCCGGTTTATTGTTATCTTTTATGATTTTGATTGCAAGTTCTGCGGCATGTAGTCTAATGCCTCTGCAATTCCACTGCCATATATTTATAGATGTTTTTGTATTCATACTTGTTGTAATCTATTTACGTTTATAACTTTTGTAAATACTTATGTTAGCTTTCTATGTTACGCATTTAATTCCCTATTTCCCCCCTCTACCCTCTACTTGAGTTCGCAGTTTATTCGCAATGGCGACAATCTTATTGCAAAGATTATCAAATGATAATTCTTTGCTTTTAGTTAAGCTTTGTGTCTCGTTTAGAATATCTCTAATTAGGGTTAGCACCTGATCTATTGAGATCATTGCTACTTTATCTGCTTTTACTTTTGCTACATTACTTTCGGTGATTATTTTTGGTTTCACCTGGGGTTTTCCCCCCTGAGTTCTCGGGTTGTTTGGGGCAGGTGTTGGTTGTGTCTGTTTAATACTTTTGCTGTTGTTGGTATTCAGGATATGTGTTTTATTGATTGTTGGTGTTGGGTTGGTCTTATTGCTGTGTACTGGTTGGTTTATAGTTTTAACTTGATTTTGATTATCTTTTTTGGTTGGGGCTGGGGACTGGCTCCTCTGATATCCTTTGTTATTTATTTCCCTATTATGGACTTTTTGGTTAAAAGTGTGGTTGCGATCATTCGCTTTCGCTTGTTTGTTTATTGATGAAACTGTCTGTTTTGCTTCTGAGTAATTTATTTCTTTAGTTGACATTAATTCAGCTATTGCTTTTTCTCTGATAGCCAAGTGGCACTCCATTGAGTTGGCCATATGTTCAAGTTTACAATTTCCACATTTCGGTTTTATTGAGCGGCATTGACCATTGTGGTTCCCTCCACATTTGGCGCATCGTCTTTGTGACCTGCATAATGTGGAGAAGTGGCCCCATCTTTGGCATTTGGTACAGAACCTTGCTTTGTGTTGGAATTTCTCCAGTCTGTACCAACATCCATGAGGCCCTAGTCTAACCATTTTTGAGATGTCTGGCTTTTTCTTGTGATGTAATAGGACTACCAGCGATTTGTGCCCCTTTTTGTTATTTAACCGGATAGCCTGGTCTATCTCCTGCCCTTGCTTTTGTAATTGTTGGGTTATTGTTTTTGGGGTCTACTGCAGGGTTAATTTTTACTATATGTTTGAATGATGTTGGTTGGCTTGGTTTCCTCTTTACTTGGGTGTTTTGATTTATGCCCTTGTGTCCTGTGATTGAAACTCTGTGAGGCCCAATTGTTGTGAGGAATCTTGCTACTTGTGTAGTGGTACTACATTTGATCACCAGATATTTTTCCCTAGTCCGAGCGATGGTGAACTCTCCACCGTGATATTTTAGGAGTTCATTAGTTATACTTTTTATGGTCAGAGTAGTTATGTCAGTTTTTAAACCCTGTAAGAAGGCGGTCAGATGTTTAGGGTGATAAGGTTTCGAGTGTGTTTTGCTTTGGATTTGTAGCTTTTCGTTGTTTTTATGGTTGACTTGCGTGTCCTTAACAATAGTTTTTGGGGTGTTGTTGTTGATGTTGCTTTGATCTTTCTTTAGGCTATTTTTCCCCTGATTAAAGTCCACTGCTTTAGTATTTAGATTCTTACATTTAGAGTTCCCTTTCAGTGGGCCCTTTCCTTTGCCTTGAATTGGGTTGGTTTTAGTTTCCTTTTTTGGAGGTGTTTTTGTGTCTTAACCAGTGAAGTGTAAATTATATCTTTCTCTGTCAGATGTTTCGATGGCCCTGCTGATTGGCTGTTGTGGATTACGACCTTTTGTTTATTTGGTTTTGGCTGTGTGGGTTTTTGGTTTCATCTTAAAGTTGTATCCAGGACGTTCGCGTACGTTCCCTTGACTAGTCCAGGTGATTTATTCAGTCCCTCAATTGTCCCTATGGCAGATTTTGCGTTACTATCCTTAGTGTGTATTACCGTGTCTGAATCCCCATTTTTCCCCTCCTTCTGATTTTTGGTAATGTTATTTAACTTGGTTACCATACTTTCATTTGGTTTATGTTCCCTCTGATTGCCTACTCTTTCAATCCGGATTGTTGATACCTGTTTGATGGATTTGTCTGGGGAATTGAATGGAATTTCAGGGAAAGTACTGTTGAGGTCCCCATAACTGCATCCCTCCCCTCTTGAGCCCCTAATCTCCACTGACCGATCCAACTGGTTGGAAATGTTAAGCCCATTTGATTCGATCGGCGGTGAGTTCATTGCTGATGTCGGAATTCTATTGGGGGTTGCCGCACTATTTGTCGACTCAATAGCCGAAATGTCCAATATGCTTGGTTTGCTTGGGGTTAGTTTCCTTTGTCCCCCAGTAAAGTCTAGCAGTGTTGCCTTTAAATTCGGTCCTAATCCAAATTTTCCCATGTACAGCGCTGGTGGGGTAGACGTCCCCCTTGTCCCTGACTTTGATATGGTATTGTTTACTAACCTGTTCATTTTCTGTTATTATTGAATGAAAAGGATTTTTGTTGTTGTTGTTGTTGTTTTTATATATATTTTTTTTTAAATCAAACACACACCACACTATCCTTTTTTATATTTTTTTATCAAACACAAACACACACTCTCTATACAAACATTTTTTTTGGGGGGAAAGGGATTTTTTTTTTTGGAGTGGGTAAAACACAAATACACAAACACATATATATGGCAATAATATGAAAATTAATCTTTTCTTGATTAATGGGTGGCCCTGAAAAGGACCGTTGGGGTTAAGAAGTTATGTTGTTTTTAACTTCTAGTTGCGGCAGCAGTAGCGGTAGCAGCCGCAGCAGGGCGGCCACGTTTAGCCACGGGTCTCATGGCTGCTGATGGACAAGCTCTCTTTCTGGTAAAAGAGAAGGCAAACTCATCGCAGTCTATCTTACAACTGACTTCTCCGTCTGGTAGTTTCATGGACTGCAAGAGTTGGAGCTGCTGCTGTTGTTGTTGTTGTTGTTGTTGTTGTCTTTGCTGCTGCTGCAGTCTTTGTCTCTCCTCCCATTCCGTTCTGTCCCTGATGATTTCTTCCCTCATGACTTCTTCCACCAGATCATGAGCCATTTGTAGGAAGATCATTGTCTTTCTCTCAGCGTTGGTCTCCATCAAATGACGCTTCACCCTCTGCATGTTCACCATAGCGTCATTCAGTTTGCTAATTTTGGCTGCCATCTTCTTGAAGTGTTGTTGAGATCTTGACGAGTCAACGAGAGTGACTACACTGATGATGTTGATGATGCTTAGATTAAAGTCGTTTTCGCCCATTCGGGCATGTACGACTATTTACCCCCACAGCGTGCGAAGCACGCATAGGGGGATTAAGTTGTCAGGTGTGTTGACAGATTGCAACCACCTAACTCTAAATTAATACACCCCTCCAGCGCAGCATGGTTCCATACAATTAAGGGGGTTAATTGAATGCGCGCTATTGGAGGATGTGTACAATTTACACACCCCAGAAGGATCTGTAAATGTTAATTTTAATTTGGTCAGGTGTGTTAACAGTTCGCAACACACCTGACTCTGTGCTGAGTACACCCCTCCAGCGCAGCATGGTTCCCCACAATTAAGGGGGCTAAATGAATGTGCGCTATTGGAGAGTGTGTACATATTATACCTGTACATAGGACTAGAACCACAATGTATACAGGTATATATGTGCGCGTTGTAGCGCACTTGTTATTGAATTGCTTCAAGTTAATCAGTCTGGAGTGGAAAAGGCGGCACGGACTAAGCAAGCGAAAGCGCGAAGCGTGGCGGAAGCCGAAACGCCAGGAACGTACATACATGATCAAATTTTGCCCAGTTGAACTAAGTCGGGCTGTCCCTATTACCAATAAAGTGTAATCCACTTGTTCAATTATGACAACACTTCAAGTTGCAGAATTTTGTTTAATTAATTCCGAGTAATTTTGAATTTTGCGTACATAGTGTACATATGTTGTCCAAACATAATATCAATAAACGAGTACAAGTTACTCATATCATTTTTGTATTACGCACAGATAATTAATTAGAGATTGTATTTTAGACGGTGGTTCAAAATTGATCAAATTTGAGTTTTTAAAGAGTATAATCGAAAGGGGTTTTCGAAAAAAGCCAAATTGAAAACCCCATTGATTCAGGCAAACGAGGCATGATAGCCCTTAGAAGGGCTGTTATGTTTTCCCTCGTAGGTAGTCTGGAATGTTAACTACTCCAGCCGTCGTTTTGCAGCATTCCCCGGGAAGTCCCGCTTCTCCGTCAGCTGCATGTAGTTAATTTGGAGGGCGTAGATTAGGTCGCAGTAAACATCCCGCTTCCCTCTCTTGGCCCGTCCCTTTGTATTATTTGGGTGTAACAGCATGTGAATGGAGTGACCGGAATACACCTGCTGGTATCGATTATTGGTAGCTGGGTGGCTCCCTACTCCTCGCATTTCCTGATGGCTGGCCTCTCCCATTTTTTCTTCTTTTTGCCGCCTTGTGCGGCTGATCTGATGTTGTTGATCTGGATGGCTTGCCTCTCATGGTAGCAATGGAATAGGTGGTGGCGCCTCCCCAGGCTTTCCATGATAATCGCCTCGTTGGCCTGATCACAACTCCGCCATGCTGCTCCCTGTATGTTGGAATGATGTGTCTCTGTCGACGGCTGGAACCTGAATCAAGGAATGGAATGGTGACTACACTGGCCAACGCACCGCTTTATATGCTAGAAGCGCGGACGCGATGGAAAACATGGGGTTCAGATCGAGAGTGAGAAAATGGATAGAGGTGGTGACTTCAGATCGATAGAAAGAGATAGAGATAGCATATCCATTTTGTTTTTCAAAATCAATAAAAAACCACACAACACCATTTTTTTTCAAAAAATCAACATTTTTTTAATGAACAACAAGAAGCTTCTCTAGCATAAAAAAGGTAAACAATCAACAAGATATTAAACTGGAACGTATTTACAGGGTTGACAACGTTGGGAAGGTAAACTAAACTTCCACTTTTCTACATCTACATCATTCTGATGCACACTACGTTTCTGAGCTAAAAGACAAGAGATAAACATAACGTTCACAAAACCATCGTTCTACTTTAGCATCGTTTCGGGCATAGTCTCTATCAAAACAAGTCACTAAATGTTCTAAGGAATATCCGAGACTGCGTTGATGAAGAAAATGTACACAATATTGCCCACACACCATAGAATCTGATCCTTGTAATCTAACATTATTGAATCGAGTGGAAACGGCATTTCTTCTCATAAAGTCGATGATGTCGTCTTCCAAAGGAGGTAATCCATAAGAATCAAAATATTCCACACCACCACCATTGTGATCGTTGGGAAAATACACAGCTACCCAATGGGTTGCTGGTCGATGACTGTCGTCGGTATTGATGACATAGGCATGAACGTCTTTAGGTGTGCGATGGGGTAGTTCATCTTTAGCACACACCACAGGATTCCAAGAAGAAGTGTAGGAACTGCGAGTCAATAGTTAATGAAGTTCCCTGGTATCCATTTTTTCTTCACATGTAACGATAAGTCATCAATTCACGCAGTACTTTATGCTTGAATTGGTCTGTCAAGTAAATCGATGATTCACGAACAGTCTCTATACTCTGCTGGATGAGAGCTTCAATGCGTTTGATCTCCGGAGGAGTGAGTGGAGGTGAGGAAATATCCTGCAAGTCTTTATATCATTTTCTCAACACCTTTTCTTCCGAGATCTGAGACCAAGCCTCTTCCAAATATTCGTCCAATTTTTCTTCTGTAGTCATCATCAAACATTTGTCGTGTTGTTTCTGACTGGGATGATCGATTTGACATCCATGACAATGTTCTTTGGTCAGGGTGTTAATAATACTACCCAATTCCGCAGCAAAACAGGAGACTACATGTTGTTCTTGTTCAGGCCATCGAAATCCAGCAAACTTGGGAACAGTATTATTCTCTTCTTCTTCTTATTGAAGTTCTGGATCGATCAACCCGTCATCATCAGTGATTTGTGACTGCTGTTGTGCTTCACAACATCCCTCATCATTATCTATCTCCATAGGTTCTTCTTCTACGTGTTGCATCTTTTTTTCTTCTTCTAATAGTCTAGAATCACTTCTCTCAAACTGTTGATGTATAGAGTATTATCAAATTCTGTATACAAGACGACGTTCACCGTGTCGGGTAGAGGATCTTTAAACTGAAGTTCCACACGAAGTGGGCCTGATTTTATAGGGTGGAAATGTCCTTCGTCGCTGCCTTGGTCAGGAGTGAAATCAAATCCCCATAAGGCATACCCTCCTGCATAATCGTCGTACGAAATGCCGTGGCTGCTGTTGGTGCCTAACTGTCCTGTGGCTTCAAACAGGCTCAGGTAAGATCGCAAGTAATTTTTCTGGGCGTCGCCAAAGTTAGGTTCAAAAGGTCTGGTACACAACGTTTTGCCATCTCGACTGACTTCTATCTTGGAGACGTTGTAGTGTTTAAACTCGAACGGATTCTGATTGTGGACTCCGTTGAGGGCTGCATTACTGACGATGCCAATCAGCAAACGTTTGGGAAGCTGTCCTTGGAAAATGTGATCTTCGACTTTGGATCGGAGTCCAGCGGCAATGGTAAATGTTTTCACTTCCACTCGTCGCACAGGATACTTGGCAGTGGTTCTGCTCAACGTTGACTGATGTCGTTGGCTACTTTTGGTAAGACTTCCACACGGCGCACGTAAAGTCTGGCTTCTTGGATGATGGTTTTCCACTCGTTAGCATGAGCCATCAAATGGAAAGCGACACTGCTACGATTCAGTCTCAGGCGTACATCTACTCCGTTCAACAAATACTTGTCTTGCAACCATATGTCCAAATGCAAACGATCCATCAATTCTAAACTGCGTCTGATTTTCTTTTGACGCTCGTTAAATCCCACATTGTGCGTATCTGCTGGAATTATAGTTTTATCAACGGCTTGCGTCGCCGGCACTGACACCGCTGTGTCGTTGAACTTTTCCGAGGTGTCAGGTTTCCAGACCACCGAAGCATCCAGATGAGTGTCCTTGGGTTCTTTTCCGTACCTCAAGAGATTTTCCAAGTAAGCACGGTAAGGGTAAGTATCCAAACTGCTGCTGACCAGTTTGTTATTCAAGTACAAATCTACTTCGCTGAACAAGGAATGTATGAAATTATTGACGGGTGCCACTCGGTCACCGTCCCCAGGAAGGCTACTGTCCGCCGTTTTGATCACTTTGAGTTTCAGGTACAAGAAGGTGTTATTCAGATCGATGTAATCTTCGGTTTGTCCTTTGATTTCAAATTCGATAGGAGCTGAATCCGTCAAAGACGATACAGGATGAAATTCCACCCATTGGGATTCTTGCATCGTCATCCTGGTGGGAGGCATGGTAAACATATCCAGTTCTGACTTGGTACATTCGCAAGAATCTCGGTGCATCATTTTTTCTAAGGCTTAGTAATCAAACACGTCTAATTCTCTGACGGTTCTTCTTTTCTTATTCTTTTTTGGAACACCACCGTGTGTTTTATGAACTCTGAAGGGATTTCGACGTCGTCTCTTTCTACCTTGTCCTTGCTGTGAAGTGGAGGAAGAAGTAATGCCAGGACCAGAAGCGTGAAGTGAATTTATAGGACTCTCTCGAAGACCCAAAAGATCTTTGCCAGTGTTCATCAACACATTTTTGCCTGCTCTCATAAAGGCTTCTTTAGGATTTTGTTTGTCAATGAGGACGTTTTGCAAAATTTCTTTTCCTTGCGTCAAAGCGACATCTTTTAAGGCATGGAATCCTCGAGTCACCATGGGTTTCAAAATAGGGGCTACCGTCCGAAAAGCCGATCTTAACATATCTCCTAAATCATGTCCTCGTTGTCGAGCCACTCCTCGGTACACTGGATACATTTTTGGATGTTACAATGCGTTAGAGAACTTTTTTCGAAAATGTAGTTTCACCGTGACTTTTCCTTTGTCAATGAATGACACACTTTGTCCCAAATCTCCTTTTATCCTAATGTTGACACTGTCAAAATACGATTTACTGACTGGAAGATAATGAGGGTGTACAAATTCACGGTGAACGTGAAACGTGTTTCCACCTTGTTCGTACGCACCAGCAGCAGTATCCACTTTGAAAGGAATGACTCTCAGTAAGGGAGCAGCTGTGTGTCCCACCACGTTGTACTCTACCACATCGGAGTACACAAACATTAAATTTAGTCCAACGTTCAATTCGATAGGTGTGCGAAAAGCATGTTCGAATTCTCCGTTGCTTGCGACTTTTTTATTAGCATACTTTTTATTTCCACCCAAAATAGCATACAATCCAGGAGAACAAGTGATGGTTAAGGGTGTTTTCTCCTCCACGGCTAAGCCTTTGTCTTTCTCGCCAATGAGTTCCCCCTTCTCTTTGAAAAATTGCAAGACGAAACGGCGTGCCACATCATGGTAAGCGATTCGTACCCATTTTTGGGCACTGTTTAAGGCTTTGCCAAATTGGGCTATGAAGGTGGTCTCAATGGTGTCCACCAAATGTTTAGCACTAAAATAATACCCAACAGGAATTCTCATGGTATATTGCGACAAGACAGGAGATTTAGGATCTACTACCCTTTTTTTTTGACTCGTAAATTATAGGATAATTTTTTTCCAACTCATTTTGCATTTTTGCGTTCAAGTTTTCCACGATGAAAGTGTTTTGACCTTCGTCGATGTTCATGATTTGCGTAGGATGAATGATTTCTACCAAAGCAACTTCCCAATGAGCGTCGTGATCCAATTGGATGGACTGAGGTGATTTGGCCGTGAAACAACATAAGGTGTTGTTGGGAAACACATCCATGGAACTGTCACTGGGTAAAGTTAAATAAAATTGGTCATTCATAGTAGGTCCAAAGTTGTTTTGCTCTCCGAGGAGTCACTCGAGTTCAAAGGATCTTCAAACGGTTCCAAAAGAGGAGTGGTATTGTGGTGACTGGAAGAAGGTGGACTGGCGTTGGTCGTACTACCGTTGTGGTGACTGTTGTCCGTCGTCGTAAATTTCAAAGAGGGACTGGGAAAAAGATAACCGATGCAACTGCTAAGTAAAATGGTCCACAATTGTTTGTCCCCTTGTTGCAAACTCAAATTAGCAATAGCTGCTCCGATGACACAATACACTACAAAGATTTGGCAGAAAAAGACGATTTGATTTTTAGGCACACGTTCTCCGCACCACACCCAGAGTGGTTGTTTTTGTAATTCTTGAAGAGAGGAACTCTGCGAAGGAGTCGAAGTCGTGGCTGTGTTGAATGGCATGTTAGGTTACTTCTTCTTCTTTTTATAGTCGACGACTTGAGAAGCGGCAATTCAAGAATCAAAACTAGGAGGATATCCTTTCCAACGTACTTTGACTTCTTCTACTCTACGTTTGCCTACTTTGCGTGTTCTTTGTTCGAGAATGCTTTTGATGTCGTACAAGGCGTCTTCTTTTTTGGTCACTCGTTGTAACTCAGGCAAGTAAAATGTTCCTTTGAGCACTTCACCGTGCATGTCTTCCAATTTATAGACGGGAGGATGGCGTCCACGCACGGGTGTAGTGACACGAAACAATTCGGTGGTCCAGTTGGGTAAATAACCTTTGTCAAAAGTGCGTTTGGTTTTTCCGATGCGAACCCAATCTCCCGTCTTTAACTCCAGCAAGGTTTTTTTCTGGGTTGATCTGCTCCTCTGTGGTGTACCAAACAATCGATCAAACACGGTCACTTCGTTTTCAGGGCTGACCTCTTCGGGGCACATCCGATGCTTCGATGGTACGATTGATTGTACGCTTTGACCAAACGGGGTAACACGTCGATGTACTTGAGAGTGTGTTGATGTGTAAAATATTTCCACATGCGTTCTTTCAAAGTTCTTTGAAAACGTTCCACGATACTGGCTTTGGTTTCAGGATTTTCGGTGGTAAAAAAATGAATCTGTCTTTGTTTCAATTCTTTTTGAAAAGCTTGGTTTCGAAATTCGTTGCCTTTTTCAGTTTGCCATCGTAAAGGGTGACGACCACTTTGTTTCAAGACCAATTTTAAGGCACGTACCAATTCGGTACTGCTTTTAGATGTCAAAGGCACGACCCAAGCAAATTTGGAAAACACATCGATGACACAAAACAAATATTTGTGACCACGATTGTAGGTTGCCAAATGAGAGACGTCGGCTAAATCGGCTTGCCATTGATGATCGATGCCCTCCACTTGGGTTGGACTTCTAGAAAAATTCCGTCGAATGGGTTTGTGTAACGGGTAACGTCGATTGTTCCTGTAACCATCGTCGTACTTCGGGCAAACGTACACTTTTCAATTTACTTTTGGCAGCTCGATATAATTTTTGAACTCCTCCGTAACAAGCAGCATGGCCAGGATTGTAATAAAAGCTGGCTAAAAGTTTCTCCATGATTCCTCAATAAGTCAACCACTGTTCGATGCTACTACTACTTTGGGTGTCGTGAGGTTTGGATGAAGCGGCTTGACGCGTTCGACGAGCCACAGGAGTAGGTAGTGAAGAAGGGGTAATGATGGCAGGTTTCTTCTTGGTGGTGTCTTTTTTCACTTCAGTCTTGCTGTCTTTCTTTTTTTCTTCTGCTGAAGAAGGAGTGGACATCTTCTTTTTAACCCAAGCTTTCAAGGCTTCTCAATGAGGGGTAGGAGAGTGTGTCAACAAGGAAGCTGCAATTTGACTAGGTATGCCAGTAGACGGAGTTTGAAACACTTCTCGGGGCTCGTCTTCTTCTGTCGTCCCCGTGGCGGTGTCTGTTTTAGTGGTGGTGGTGACATTAGGTTCGCTTTTCATCAGGGTTTTGAAATCGCTCAGAGTGGGTGGAGCTGTTTCGTCTACATCATTTTGGTGAAAGAGTTGCAGACGTTGTAAAAGTTGACCGTACCGTTGCGATTTTTCTGTTTCTGACAAATCACTTCGTTCCATCAGGGCTTGTAATTCTTGTTGCAACTGTGACATCTCGTTGAGATTAGGATTGGGTGGTAAATGAGGTATCCGTTGTTCGTTCCAACGATGGAATTCCATAAATCGTTTGTAAGGCACTAAAGTCAGTTTTCGTCCTTCCATTTCATCCAAAGGTACAAAAATGTGTGGTCTTTCCAGAGAAGGGTGCCCTTTTTATCTTTTTTTTTTATCGCATGACTCCTCCTAAAAGCGATCCAACAATTGTTCCTAACAAAGGACCCGCTATTTTTAACAACGGTCCTAACAGCATAGGTAGAAATCCTCCTCGTTGCACCAACATTTTTTTCTTTTGTTGGAGAGGTATTTTCTTTTTCACCATTTGACGAAGAACGTTCCGATGTTTGCCTAATTTTTGTTTCTGTATCTCGGACAACGGTACCGTTTTTTTCTAGACATTCAAACAACATTCGCACACGGAATCAATGATTTCTTTTGGGGCTGTTTGAATGAGTTGTTTTCGCATGGGAGGATTGGATTTGGTCAGGACAGACAAGACGTCCCAATGTTTAGCCAGACGAGGTGGAAGTCCTTTTTTGGTTTTCTTCTTTTGGTGGTGGTGGTGTGCACGTTTGGGAGCCATCTTAGAGGTTAGGAGTAGGTCTGAAGTCTCTGGCAGGTCACCCTTCTATTTTATACTGGAACACGTCTCCACTGATTGTCCGCACGACGTACCAACTTCATGACAGGCCTCACTAGACGTTGAGGTGTTTTCAATGGACTAAATCGTCTCAATTCTTCTTTGGATAAATCCACTAAACTTTGTAAAACGCCGGTTCTTTCTTGGACTTTGGTTTTAGGGGACGGTACTTTTTTAGCGGCCGCTGCCATGGCAAGATCAGCCGAAGTGGAGGGTCCCGGAGTGGTGACTTTCGAAATAGGTTTCCATTTTTGCATCAAATTAGGAAACACTTGTCTTAAGTCTGGTTTGGCAGGCATCATCATCATGAAGGGTGGTGAAGAAGATGATGTGGACTCAAGAGGAGACCTCGTCACTGCTGGCTGTTGTGGTGGTGTCTTGCGGGTGTACGTTTGCGTCCTGGCAGTAGTACCTCTCTTGCGGGTGCCAGTGGTGGTGGTGGTGGGTGTTTTCTTCTTCTTGGCAGAACTTTTCTTCTTTTTCTTGGGGGCTTTCTTTTTAGGGGTTTTCTTTTTGTGGCTTTCTTTTTGGGAGTTTTCTTCTTTTTTGGTGTTTTGGGTTTTTTGGCTTGGGCATTAGGATCCCACTTCAAAAGTGAACGAATCATAATCACTCCTAAAGAACCGCTCCCTCCAGGGGTTAAAATGATTTGTTTTTTAGTCCGTGGATCGATTCTAGGATCGGCTAGTTGTGACAACGCCCCTTTATGTTTTTGAAAAAAACGTTGAGTTTGATGAGGGATGTGAATGATGCCTTGCAGTAATTGACGTGCCGTCAAAGTAAAGCATCGTAACACTTCTTTGAGACTAGCTTCTAACAAATGAGCACGGACTTGTGCATTTTTTTCGCGACTGATGCCATACAAGGCACGAATCAATTTAGCTGGAGGATGAGATTGAAAGGATGTCATCTCGAAGACTGTGAGACAGAAATGACGCGGTAGATGTTTTTATAGTTTTTTTTCAGAGTGTCGCTGAAGGGGACGTGTAAATGACGGGACCTCCTTCTTGACACCAATGGTGAAACAATTGGGCACGAAATCACAAATAATCGGGAGTGGTAGGTTTTAAGTCAATGAGTAAATACGCATGAGGTGTTTGAGTGGCATCGTTGTACGCATAATTCAGCCAAGGAGTGCCTAACTGTTTGGCTAACACTTGCACTTGAGATTTGTCTCTGGGGCTTTTAAACAAGACCACGTAATGAGCATTGAGACTGATGGTCAGATGGGCTTTACTTTGTTGAAATAAATTTTGAGTAATGTAAATGATGCTGGCACTTCGATGATGTCCTTTTCGTGTAAACCAAAGTTTAATTTCTTCTTCGTCTTCTCCTAACATGTCGTCGAAGATGACCAGATGTGTTTGACTCACGTCAGACACGATCCCATCGTCTTCGCGAGGGATGCCTTCCACAAACGAAATGGCTTCTCCTTGACTTTCACGAAGTAAAGTGTAAGACGGTTGCCACTCTTTGTAACACCACACGATGCGTTGAGTGGACGATCGAACAGATGAGATTTGTGTTCGATCAAACGTTTGACAAATTCGGTTTTGCCTGAACCACTCGGTCCAGCAATCAACATGTTAAATGGATGGCGAAGATACAAAGCTTCCCAACTGGGACGATCTAACTTTTCGTCATTCACTTTGACCACAGAGGAAGTAGAAGAGGCAGACGAGGCAGAAGAAGATGTAGCCATGACTGAGGTAGGAAGATTTTTGAGAAGAAGACAAAAGACCCAAGACATTTTATACGTTTCATACACGTTTATTTTTTTGTAAAACAAACAAACAAACAAAAACATATTTTTTTTTTTTTTACAAGTCATGAAGGACAAAAATGCAAACGGCAAAAATGGTGAGGTGTAAGATTAAAGCTACCACTAAAAGAATTAAAGTTCTGTACAAACAAGTCAATGTACAACAAGAACAAAACACTGTCCTAGGAATGGAAGGCACAGGCACTGGTGGTGGTGGTATTCTACTGGTCGTCTTTGTTCTGGAAAAATGAAATGTCTCTGACGGTAAGGAGAGGGGTGTGTTCCTCAGGGGGTTGTATTTGGACGACGACGACGGTGTGGTCTTTCTCTGCTGTCAGGTTCTTCCAGGATTGTTTCTAAGGTCTTTTTTTTTTTTACTTAGATTCCCATTTCACTTTTGGAAACTTAGTGGTGACATGCCAGATCTTTGGCAAATTGGGCCACTTCTTGTAGCCAAGCATCGAAACCAATTTTTCTCCAGTCACATACATCTTTCCAAGCGTAAAGTTGGTGGTGTAACTCACTAGCAATACACACTTCTTGAAACGTATGAAGGGTAGATAAAGTTTGACTAATGTCTTCTTCACACGGAGGTACCCACTTGTCTTTATCACCACTCTCAACACTTTGAGTACAATTTGTTTTTCGTGTACCGATAAAACATGAATGGTCATGTTTTTTTTTTTGATGGTTCATCAAAATAGTCCAAAACAACCACGGGTCCTCCAAAATAATCCAAGACAAACACTGGTCCTCAAAAATACTCCACAACGAATGTCATGGAAAACGAAATCCAAGAAAGGCAGTCACTAAGACACACACCGCATAGTGTCCAAAATTCAATGGAAACAGTTCTTGTATCAGGTCTTTCTAATCCTCTAAAGTCTGAACACGATCGTCGACTTCCTTCCACGGAATACGTTTCACGAGTGAAGACCACAGTCCTGGCATGGTGGATTTTTATATCCAGGTTCTTTTGTGATAGACTATTCCCGGGATCCTACAATGAAAGGTTTTCTCCGGAATCTTTCTTCTGACAGTTTGGAAGTAAGCATACCTTAAAAATCGAGAAATGACTATGAGTTTGCGTTTCACTTGTATCTTGACAAACTCTCGGTAAATGCGTTCTCGCACCTCCAAAGGCAAACCACGAATGTACTCTGGTAAAGTATTTGACTTGGAAAGAAGTAACTCTCTTTTGTTTTCTTCACAATAGCTGTGATAGTTTCTCTCCAGAATCAGACTTCTGATACGGTGGAAGTAGCAATAGTTTAAAAATCGAGGAATGACTTTGAGTTTGCGTTTCACTTGGATCTGGACAAACTCTTTGTAAATGCGCACTCGCAACTTCAAAGGCAAATCACCAATCCGCTCTTCTAAGCTAGTCTTCTTGGTGACAAAATAGTCATACACTTGCCAAATGGCATCGGTAGGTAAAGGTTTTCCAAGATGTTCAGTGAGGACCCTACAACACATCAGACGACGTAATGGCAATTCGTCTTGAAGTGACAATTCTTGTAAACGTTTTTGGTATTCTTGCAAGTTGGTTGTTTCCTCCACTTCGTTCCATGGAATTTTGTGTATCACTCCCACATGGTAGGTGGTGCCATCCAATTCCTTACGAGACCAATTGCTTATTTGATCAATGTCTGACCATTTGAATATTTTCAAAGCAATTAAACTTCTTATACCATTCAGATACCAATGGCTAAATTGTTTGTGTCGTAAAGGATGTAACTGTTCTTTACGTTTCACTTGTTTCTGAACCCATTCTTGGTAAATGTGTACTCGCAGCTCCCAAGGTAAACCACGAATGTATTCTTGTAAACTATCATCCGACATGTTGTTACTTCTTCTTGGCATCCGGCTCATCGTACCCGTACTCTTCTAAGGCCACTAAAGGTAAGAACTGACAGTGCGGAGACCATCTGGCATGTTCGATGTAAGATGAGTCGGTAGGCTCCCATTGGTGAAGTCTCACACCGCAACTGAAACACTGAACTTTATCTCCTTCTCCCAAGTAGATAAATCCAGATCTGGCTAAAGCTTTGGCAGTAGTTGCTTGTAGTAGATATTTAGGCCACTTGTCTTGGAACGTCTGGAGGCGCTTTTCAAACTTGGAATAGCCAGGCAAAGCCACAGGTATCGTCAATTCTTTACTCCTGTAGGTATGACATTCATGTGTACGTTTAATAAAGAGTAAAGGTCGTCCTGCATCGTTAGAGGGACGGTGAGGCACACGCACAGCATCGCTGATGTCAAAGCGTACGGCATCCGTCTCATCGTGTGAATCGCTGATGCCAAAGCGTATGGAATCCGTCTCCTCGCATGGCACTGCATCGCACTCTAAGTCGTGATGGTACTTGGAGTTCACACTAGATTTCTCCCTTGGTGGGTGGGTGGCATGAGTATTCTTATTCTTCTTGCTCGGTCAACGTTGAAAGTCAGAATGAATGGTTAGGCTTGGAAGTGGTTCCTTTTTTATACCTGTCAACTGTACCATCCGCAAAGTACTGTAATGTAATCGGTGGAAACGCCAAAGAAAGGTAAGCACAGTTTTGAGACCATCTGATATGTTCCAGGATAGCTGAATTTGTAGGGTTCTTGTAAATGGTTACACTACAACTGAAACATTGCACTTTGTTTCCCTGTCCAAAGTAGACAAATCCTGCTCTGGCTAAAGAATTGGAAGTAGGTAATCCATGCCATTTAGGCCATTTTTTGAACGTGTTCAATCGACTGGCACAATCACAATAGTCAGGCAAGACCACGGGAAATTTGTATTCTTTCAACTTGAGGTCTGCAGTGGGTTCATCACACGGTGTTGAAGTCATCGTCAATCTTGGTGTTGTCTTTTCTGTTCAAGGGGGTCCCTTTTATATACTGCAGATCGGCGTGTCCGTAAGGCAAAGTGGTGTGGTCTGCAAGTCTCACTCGTTTCTGGTACACGATTCGGTACACTTTTTGTAAAGGACGAGTGACAATTTGGTGATTAGGTAACCGTACGATCTTGTGAGGTTCTAACGTTTGCACTCGAAAGTCTTCCACTTGTCCAGACAGCAAAGCATTTTTCAAAACCTCAAAATTGACCACTTGACTGGTTCGATAGTTTAGGGTCAATCCTTTGACTTTGCATTGGGTGTGAAGTTGGTCTTCTTGGTGTCGGTGTCGGTAGCCGTAATTTTTAGGGCCACCGCTGGCAAAACTCAGGATGGTGTCTTGAGGGTGCTCGTCTGTCCAGGATCCTAAACGATCTCCTTGAATGGTAGGGTGTGGGCAACCGGGTCGATGGATGTACATACAACTGTCGGTGTCAAAGTACAGGACACGATCTCCCAAGACTTCTAAAGCTTCGTCGTACAATTTCAAACGAGCATGGGCTGTCACGTAGGCGGCAATGACCACGTTGCTAAACTTGTCAGGTTTCACAAACTTGGGTTCTTCTTCGAAATTGACTAAGATCAAATCATCACGGACGATTTCAACGTGTTTGACTAGTATACTTTTGTCGTCCACAAGTTGAAAGTAGCGATAAGGATCGGTCACGTATTCCGTCTTGGTTAAGATGGGTCGTTGGGCCATTTTTCCCCACAAACAATTGAGCATGACTTTAGCAAACGATCTTTTTCCTTCGTTCTTTTCGACGTCTTCCAAAGTGATGCCTTCGACGTCACGGTACTCTTCTTTGAATCGGACTTGGTCTTCGGGAGTCTTGCACCACGAAGGATAGCCGCTGGCTTCTTGTTTCAGTTTTAAAAATTGATTCACGTACCCCGAGAAAATGCCTGGATGATTGGTGGCGTCGTCCTTTTGGTATTGTGCGGTGGTTGGAAAGTGCCAGATTTCGTACACTTTCAACAAACGGTATCCTCGATCCAGAGCCCGAAACAATTCGGCGCTGACCCACGTTCCTGTCAAATACCGTTCTTCCTCCGTGTGGTGACAGGGTTGATCTTGGTTGCATGTTTCGGCACACGTACGGCATAAAGGAAACATCAGTTTTCCTTGGCAATGGTGAGGTAAGATTGGATGGTACAAGTGGGTCGGAGGTAAGACTTGACATTTGATCAATCCTTCGTATTGACGAATGTGTTGCACGTCGATGTGTTCTGTCAAAATTTCTGGGTGTCCAGTTGGAAATCGTTTGTATTTACACACCCAAGGATACAAAGAACACACGTCGATGTATTTGATTTCTTCTCCTTTGGATTCGTCTACGTCGTACAGCAAGCGAGTGGCATTGGTTCGTCCTCCAAATAAACTGTGGCGTGGATCCAAAGGTTCGATGTCGGCCACGTCGTAACTTTCGGTGATGTTCTTAAATTCAGGATCGGTTTTCAAACGTCTATCGTAGTCGTGCTCCCACATTTCAACCACTTGATATCCTTGACTTTCTAACTTGAGTCGTCGTTGGTAAGTCTGTTCGTACAAGGCTTCCATGCTGACTCCCGTGAAAGGATTTTTCAGGTCTCGGTCAGGAAAACAGGTAGGGCATCCGTGAAACAAACAACCCTGAAATTCGTACACCGTGTGCGGGTTTTCTAAATCAAATCCATCAACGGAATAAGATCCAATCTTCTTTTCTCCTCCTCCGTTTCTGGCATGTTGTATCCATTTGTCTTCTTTTTGGCACAAGTAATGCAGCCAACGCAAAGCTTTGGCCGAATATTGACGACTGGAAAAGAGAGACGTGTTGGAGTCAATGATGGCTAGTTCGTTCTCGGTTATGAAATTTTGGATGTAGACTAAGGAACAGGCTTTGGGTAGGGTGCACGCATCTTTCAAAGGATCGACGTCTCCGTGATCTAGAAATAACTCTCGAAAATTTCCACAGCAACGCCGTAAAATGTCCACATCGGATCGACAGTACTTGAGCATTTCCTCTTGAAAGTCAAACGGATCGGACTGGTGAGCGCGGTACCAAGCGTGAAAGGCTTCTCGCTGTTCGGGGCGCATTCCGTCGGGGTCGTAACAGTCAAGGTCAGGCAAATGAGGTAGGACGGCATGTTGATTAGCTTCCGTGTTGAAGAAATGAGGAAAATAGCCTTTGGCCATTTCTGTCATGCCAAATGTTTTTGGCATTCGACTCAAAGGCATGGCTAAATAACTCACGGAATCTTTGAATTTGACTTTTCCCACTTTCATGTAGATGAGTTTTTTTTCCGTTCATGGTGACTTCAGGGCGTTCGGTACCTTGTCGCAAAAAATAATTTAACAAAAACTGTCCATCGTATCCCGAGAAATTGTGAGCTATGACGGTAGCATAGCGATGACAGTCTCCGTAACGTTGAATGTCCTCTTCGCTCCAAGTGTTGTCAGTGGGGTCTAAAATCCATTCAGCAAACTCTGACAAAGTGTTAGGACCCCGAAAGATTTTTTCACGTCCTCCTGGAATCCGACTACAATGAGGACAGTGAAAATGGATCGTTTCTTGAATGCACTTCTCACAAGCCCTATGAGCCACGCAGAAATTGGGAATGTGAATGCCTGTTTCTTGCATGCATTCAAAATCAAAAAAGATGAAATCCACTTGGTTCTTGTTCTTCTTTAATTCTTTCTTCTCTGTCTTGTCGTACTTTTGAATAAAACATTGATGATCAAAATCCACGATCTGGTAACAAATAGGACATCTTTTCTTTCCAGCACAAACGTGTGCCTTGGGGTTGTTGGTTCGAATCAGGTGTCCACACGTGGAGCACAATTTCAATAAGTCGCAAGCACATTTTTGTTGGTGTCCTTGTGTCTTGCGATGCTGTTCGAAACAAGAGGGACTGACAAAAGTTCGTCGACACGTCTCACAATGCACGTGTTGTTCAGGAAGGCAATGGCTTGTCCGCTAAACAGCCCCGACATCTCTCTCCGCAATGAATGTGTTGCTCCCGATTGTTAAATCCTTTGTTACATTTCTCGCAGTAGTAAGAGTGTCCCAGAAATCCTGTGATACTGGTGATGGCATCGAAATGTTCTTGGTGGTAATAGATGTGAATGTATTTTCTTTCGGGAAAATCGGGGCCTCGAAACAGCAGAGCTCCGCGCACTTCTTGAGGGTGTACTTTCAAAGTGTAGTCAGGACCCAAGACGTCTTGAAGTTGTTGCATTTGAGAAATACCACACACGGTCTCTTTGGGGATGCCTGCTTGTCGTAACAGGAGTTCTGCTTCTTTTCGTTGTTGGACTCTGTTCGATCGTCGAATGTTATTCCAGGCTCTTTTCCATTCTTTGCTCTCGTTCTTGTTGGCATACGTTCGCCCCACCACGATGGCCCGGGCCAAGCACATCTGGTCTTGTAAATTGTCAATTTGGACGAAACTGCGTTTGGTACTTCGAAGGTCGTCCACCAGTAACACTTTCCTACTTCGTCCGCTCCCTCGAGGAGGAGCAACGTGAGTCCTGTAAAGTGTAGCCTTTCCATCCGTGATGGTAAACTTGCCGTTGGATTGTTGAACGTGTTCGATTTTGGACATGACTTTGTCTGGTGTTAATTCTGCCGGGGTGCTGAACTCGATCCAGACAGACGACTTCAAATTGTCGTGATGGATGGCCAGTCTCAATCGATCGTCTTCTTTGGCTCCGCATTGTTAGCAGTTCAGCCAGCGGTGTTTCAGGCGGCACGGAAAATCTTTGTCGTCGTGGCGTCTTCGTTTCTTCTTCTTCTTCTGTTTTCTCATAGATTTGGCGTGATCTTTTCATCTTGAAATCTGATTTGAAACTGATTCAGTTTCACACAGGAGACTATATATAGAGAGACCTTCTTACCTTCAGAATCAGTCTTTGTGATTGAACTTTCAAACTGTGAAGATGGAAGAGTCAAGAAGACAGATAGCCTTTTTGGTCAGAGATTTGCAGACAGTCCTTAGAAAGTATACTACCAGTAAGACTAAGGACTACTCCTCCTCTACCTCTCGAGATAAAAGTCAAGATACTTGTTATATTTGCCAAGAGAAAGGACATTGGGCTCCAGAATGTCCACAACATCAAAACCAAAACAGAGATAAAGGGAAAGATACCTGTTATCATTATAAAGGAAAAGGACATTGGTCTTCGGAGTGCCCTCAGAAAGAAGAAGAAAATCTACCAGAGAGGGAGGAAGCCGAGGGATCTTCAAACCTAGAAGAAGAAGAAGAACCTATCGTAAAGAAAAGCAAGAAAGCTAGACGGATGGAAGACAGTGAGGAAGAAAAAGAACCCTTGATTCCTGTGAAGAAATTCAAGAAGAACAAGTGAGACAACAGACAGTGAACAATGAACTTTTTTTTGGAGTGTGGTGTGATGTTGATTGTAAAAAAAAAAATTAGAATAGAACAGATTGGAAAAAAAGTAAGTGTCTTTGTGTTTTTTTTTTTTGTTTTTTTTTGTTGTTATTTTAGAGTATGGATGCACGCACGCACGCACTCTTACACAAAAACCAAGGAATGGGATTTAAAGTTTTACTTGATTTTTTGGCAATGTGATTTCTTTTCTAGAGATCTGGGTGGCCCTGAAAAGGACCGTTGGGGTGTTTGTTTGTTTGTTTTGTTAAAACAAACTTATGGAGTTGACATGATCAGGTTCAACTGTCGTAATCCTTTTCCACGACCCAGTCCAATTCCTGCTGCTGCTTTGGTGGTGGTAGTAGTAGTGACTGGTGGTGGTGGTGGTGGTTGTGGTGGTGGTAGCATCTCACTAGTAGTGATGGTTTTCATATGTTTGGCCCGTGATGGTCTTTTTCTCTTGGGTTGAGTTAAAGAATACTCATATAACTTTCTTAGATGCTTTAACTCACGTAAAATGTCTTGGAGTAGTAGACTCACCGTTTTATCTTCCTCGCTCTCTTCTTGCGGTTCTTCACTCTTCTCCTCTTCTAACTTTCTTATTTCTTCTTCTCGCTTTCTCCTTTCCTCTTCTTGCTGAAGAAACACTTCTTCAGCTTCTCTCTGTCGCTGTAAAAAAAATTCCATTTCTTCTTGTTGCTTCTTTTTAAAATCCTCGATGACAGGCAAAGAGGGTAGTGGTATAGCAGCAGCAGTCGTAGTGGTTTCAGACTCAAATTCTTGAGACAGAAAATCTAAATTAAAATCTTCCGGTTGGAAGTTCAACACAGCATTCGTTGCAGGCTCACCCCAATACATAGTAGTCTTGGTAGTCTCCATTTAGGCTGTCCAAAAAGTAAAAACCCTACGAACGCTGTGATGTCTTTATACCCAAAATGACGTCACACCCCTACTCTCTGTCCATTGGAAGAAAAACCGACCCGCTTGTAACGCGTGTTTGGATTGGTAGTTCATTTCGATCCATTTCAATCAACTCATTGGGTATATATATACGACCGCTTGTCTCGTAGAGCTTCACCGGTTTTTCTCCAAGACCACTCCAAGAAAAAAACAAGATGTGGACAAGTGTGGAATCATCGACTATCATCTCGGGGATGTTGTTCGACCCAGCATTCCCCATGTATGTAAAAGCTTCATGGGCCATCACTAAGATTACAGAGACCGCTATCTGGAAACGTCGCATCTATATTGAACGACAAGGATGTTTAAAGAGGGTACTCCTCTACGGACCAGAAGTCCGTAGAAGTCTTAGAAGAAGAAGACAACCCTCCAGGAGATTGGTATGTTAAACCAAAGAAAAAACCAACGGCCCTTTTCAGGGCCACCCATTTTCAAGAAAAGATTAATTTTTCCATGATTGCTCTACTTCTATCTCTCCCTTTGTTTCCTTTTCCCGTTCCTTTCCCGTTTGACCCCCAAGTACCCCACACACCTGTTCGATTCCCGTTGGTACCCCAAGTGCCCCACTGCTCAATTCCCGTTGGTACCCATTGAGGCCCACAATGTTAAATTCCCGTTTGTACCCCAAGTGCCATCTCCATGTTAAATTCCCGTTTGTACCCCAAGTGCCATTTTTGTACCCCAGTACCCACATATTACTACTGATGTACGACAATAAAACTTAGCTTAAATTTAAAGAAAACTCAGTTAATGCTTATCTGTTCAGAACATCAGCACATGTAGAAATTTCTACTTAGAAGTAAATGGTACAAAAACTGAAACGGTTAAATGTGTGGAACTTTTAGGTATCCATATTGATATTACTTTACACTGGTATAACCACTTCTAAACACTCTTTATAAAAGTCTTTAAGAAAAAAAGGAATTATGAAAAGGGTTATGTTTTATATCAGATCAGTTGATCTTAAAAATGTACAATAGGTCGTTTTTCCACATTGTATCCACTGCTGCATTATGTGGGAAAAACCCAGTAATTCTTCGTACACGCAGAGATCATATAGCTTAAAAAAATTTATTAAAAAAAAAAAAATAGCGGTCAGGGTGATTTTAAATGGTAAAGATATATTAACATCTTCATCATTTCTTTTCAACACTTTTAGATGCATTCTAGTTAGGGATTATATTATTTTTATAAACACTTTTAGATGCATGCTAGTTAGGGATTATATTATTTTTATAAACACTTTTAGATGTATGCTGGTTAGGGATTATATTATTTTTATAAACACTTTTAGATGCATGCTAGTTAGGGATTATATTATTTTTATAAACACTTTTAGATGCATGCTAGTTAGAGATTATATTATTTTTATCAAACCTGTTCTTACACTTTTAGATGTATGCTAGTTAGGGATTATATTATTTTTATAAACACTTTTAGATGCATGCTAGTTAGAGATTATATTATTTTTATAAAACCTGTTCTTACACTTTTAGATGTATGCTAGTTAGGGATTATATTATTTTTATAAACACTTTTAGATGCATGCTAGTTAGGGATTATATTATTTTTATAAACACTTTAAGATGCATGCTAGTTAGGGATTATATTATTTTTATAAAAACTGTTCTTACACTTTTAGATGCATGCTAGTTAGAGATTATATTATTTTTATAAAACCTGTTCTTACACTTTTAGATGTATGCTAGCTAGGGATTATATTATTTTTATAAACACTTTTAGATGCATGCTAGTTAGGGATTATATTATTTTTATAAACACTTTTAGATGCATGCTAGTTAGGGATTATATTATTTTTATAAACACTCTTAGATGCATGCTAGTTAGGGATTATATTATTTTTATAAACACTTTTAGATGCATGCTAGTTAGGGATTATGTTATTTTTATAAAACCTATTCATACACTTTTGGATGTATGCTAGTTAGGGATTATATTATTTTTATAAACACTTTTAGATGCATGCTAGTTAGGGATTATATTATTTTTATAAACACTTTTAGATGCATGCTAGTTAGGGATTATATTATTTTTATAAAACCTGTTCTTACACTTTTAGATGCATGCTAGTTAGGGATTATATTATTTTTATAAAAACTGTTCTTACACTTTTAGATGCATGCTAGTTAGGGATTATGTTATTTTTATAAAACCTGTTCTTTCACTTTTAGATGCATGCTAGTTGGGGATTATATTATTTTTATAAAAACTGTTCTTACACTTTTAGATGCATGCTAGTTAGGGATTATGTTATTTTTATAAAAACTGTTCTTACACTTTTAGATGCATGCTAGTTAGGGATTATGTTATTTTTATAAACACTTTAGATGTATGCTAGTTAGGGATTATATTATTTTTATAAACACTTTTAGATATATGCTAGTTAGGGATTATATTATTTTTATAAACACTTTTAGATGCATGCTAGTTAGGGATTATATTATTTTTATAAACACTTTTAGATGCATGCTAGTTGGGGATTATATTATTTTTATTAAAACTGTTCTTACACTTTTAGATGCATGCTAGTTAGAGATTATATTATTTTTATAAAACCTGTTCTTACACTTTTAGATGTATGCTAGTTAGGGATTATATTATTTTTATAAACACTTTTAGATGTTTGCTAGTTAGGGATTATATTATTTTTATAAACACTTTTAGATGCATGCTAGTTAGGGATTATATTATTTTTATAAAACCTGTTCTTACACTTTTAGATGCATGCTAGTTAGAGATTATATTATTTTTATAAAACCTGTTCTTACACTTTTAGATGTATGCTAGTTAGGGATTATATTATTTTTATAAACACTTTTAGATGCATGCTAGTTAGGGATTATATTATTTTTTTAAAACCTGTTCTTACACTTTTAGATGTATGCTAGTTAGGGATTATATTCTTTTTATAAACACTTTTAGATGCATGCTAGTTAGGGATTATATTATTTTTATAAAACCTGTTCTTACACTTTTAGATGTATGCTAGTTAGGGATTATATTATTTTTACAAACACTTTTAGATGCATGCTAGTTAGGGATTATATTATTTTGATAAACACTTTTAGATGCATGCTAGTTAGGGATTATATTATTTTTATAAACACTTTTAGATGCATGCTAGTTAGGGATTATATTATTTTTATAAAAACTGTTCTTACACTTTTAGATGCATGCTAGTTAGGGATTATGTTATTTTTATAAAACCTGTTCTTACACTTTTAGATGCATGCTAGTTAGGGATTATATTATTTTTATAAACACTGTTCTTTCACTTTTAGATGCATGCTAGTTAGGGATTATATTATTTTTATAAAACCTGTTCTTACACTTTTAGATGCATGCTAGTTAGGGATTATATTATTTTTATAAAAACTGTTCTTTCACTTTTAGATGCATGCTAGTTAGGGATTATGTTATTTTTATAAAAACTGTTCTTACACTTTTAGATGCATGCTAGCTAGGGATTATATTATTTTTATAAACACTTTTAGATGCATGCTAGTTAGGGATTATATTATTTTTATAAACACTTTTAGATGCATGCTAGTTAGGGATTATATTATTTTTATAAACACTTTTAGATGTATGCTAGTTAGGGATTATATTATTTTTATAAATACTTTTAGATGCATGCTAGTTAGGGATTATGTTATTTTTATAAAACCTGTTCTTACACTTTTAGATGTATGCTAGTTAGGGATTATATTATTTTTATAAACACTTTTAGATGCATGCTAGTTAGGGATTATATTATTTTTATAAACACTTTTAGATGCATGCTAGTTAGGGATTATATTATTTTTATAAAACCTGTTCTTACACTTTTAGATGCATGCTAGTTAGGGATTATATTATTTTTATAAAAACTGTTCTTACACTTTTAGATGCATGCTAGTTAGGGATTATGTTATTTTTATAAAACCTGTTCTTTCACTTTTAGATGCATGCTAGTTAGGGATTATGTTATTTTTATAAACACTTTTAGATGCATGCTAGTTAGGGATTATATTATTTTTATAAACACTTTTAGATGTATGCTGGTTAGGGATTATATTATTTTTATAAACACTTTTAGATGCATGCTAGTTAGGGATTATATTATTTTTATAAACACTTTTAGATGTATGCTAGTTAGGGATTATGTTATTTTTATAAAAACTGTTCTTACACTTTTAGATGCATGCTAGTTAGTGATTATTTTTTTTTTATAAACACTTTTAGATGCATGCTAGTTAGGGATTATATTATTTTTATAAAAACTGTTCTTACACTTTTAGATGCATGCTAATTAGGGATTATATTATTTTTATCAACACTTTTAGATGCATGCTAGTTAGGGGTTATATTATATTTATAAACACTTTTAGATGCATGCTAGTTAGGGATTATATTATTTTAAAAAAAACTGTTCTTAAACTTTTAGATGCATGCTAGTTAGGAATTATGTTATTTTTATAAAAACTGTTCTTACACTTTTAGATGTATGCTAGTTAGGGATTATATTATTTTTATAAAAACTGTTCTTAAACTTTTAGATGCATGCTAGTTAGGAATTATGTTATTTTTATAAAAACTGTTCTTACACTTTTAGATGTATGCTAGTTAGGAATTATGTTATTTTTATAAACACTTTTAGATGCATACTAGTTAGGGATTATGTTATTTTAATAAAAACGGTTCTTACTTCAGCATTTCTTTTCAACACTTTTAGATGTATGCTATTTAGGGATTATGTTATTTTTATAAAAACTGTTCTTACACTTTTAGATGCATGCTAGTTAGGGATTATATTATTTTTATAAAAACTCTTCTTTCACTTTTAGATGCATGCTAGTTTGGGATTATATTATTTTTATAAACACTTTTAGATGTATGCTAGTTAGGGATTATGTTATTTTTATAAACACTTTTAGATGCATGCTAGTTAGGGATTATATTATTTTAATAAACACTTTTGGATGCATGCTAGTTAGGGATTATATTATTTTTATAAAAACTGTTCTTACACTTTTAGATGTATGCTAGTTAGGGATTATGTTATTTTTATAAAAACTGTTCTTTCACTTTTAGATGTATGCTAGTTAGGGATTATATTATTTTGATAAACACTTTTAGATGCATGCTAGTTAGGGATTATATTATTTTTATAAACACTCTTAGATACATGCTAGTTAGGGATTATATTATTTTTATAAAAACTGTTCTTACACTTTTAGATGTATGCTAGTTAGGGATCATATTATTTTTATAAACACTTTTAGATGCATGCTAGTTAGGGATTATGTTATTTTTATAAACACTTTTAGATGCATGCTAGTTAGGGATTATATTATTTTAATAAACACTTTTGGATGCATGCTAGTTAGGGATTATGTTATTTTTATAAAAACTGTTCTTTCACTTTTAGATGCATGCTAGTTAGGGATTATATTATTTTTATGAACACTCTTAGATGCATGCTAGTTAGGGATTTTATTATTTTTATAAAACCTGTTCTTTCACTTTTAGATGCATGCTAGTTAGGGATTATACTATTTTTATAAAAACTGTTCTTTCACTTTTAGATGTATGCTAGTTAGGGATTATATTATTTTTATAATGTTATGCATGATGTTTATATAATATTATAAATATTTTAGGAAATTATAAATGTTTCTTCACTTTAATATTTGCTTAAATCTTTATGTTTATCAGGAAAAACATGTTTAACTAGTGTCCTTGAATTAGGTTGTTTTGATCAATATGTTTTCTCAATTTGAAGGTCAAGGTTGAATTTTGTTTACAAGTAAAATTCCATTAAGATGACACACATTCTAGAACATTCTGTCATGTGACCAATCTTTATATATACCATGTTTGGTGGACATTTATTCAGTTTTGACATTACCATCAGTCTTGTAAAGAGCTATTACAGTTGTGAAAATTCATTCCAAATTCTAAGAGAGGAATTATTTTAAATATTCATTGGATTATAACAGTGCTCATAAACTTTTGGATTTTGGATTTTTAATTGATGATTTTGGAATTTAACTGAACTTATTCAGATATTTTGGAATACTTCATTTTGACATCAGCACATCAAGATTACTAGTACATCAGGACTTTGGAGACCATTAGCACATCATAACATTCAAGGACACAGCCGTGAATTCGGAACATTCTATATTTAGGACTTGTGATTAGAACAATCATTCTTATTGGATTATTAGGATTTCAAAACACATTATTGTAAGTGACTTTTTGATTTTTCATTTTAATTATCTAGTAATAAATTGCTTGTTGATTCTTACTTGATTTGTTGGTTTCACTTTCTTTCTGTTACATTTTTCTTAGACCATAGAGTCGTAACAGAAATTGGGGGCTCGTCCGGGATCTGAATTTCTTTAAAGCATATTAGAGATATTAAAGTTATTTTTGAAATTCATATTGATTTTGTCTTGGAATTTTTTTTTTTTTTGTCTTTGGCAAAGATTTTTAATAGAGAAATTTTTTTTTGTGTGAAACCAAAAAGCATTTACAATGGCATCTAATGTTCAGAATTTCATTTCAAAACCTACCCAGGAGGGGTTAGAGTGCATGAGAAAGGATGAGTTGCTCGAGCTTGCCAGAAAATACAGTCTATCTGAGGCAAAATTATCATTGACAAAACAGGAGATAAAGATTATTTTAATTCAGTATTTAGTAGGAAAGGGAATTTTTGAAAATAGTACTTTAAGTTTGAAGAGAAAGCCTGTATCTGGTTCTGACAGGAAATTAAGGGAATTAGAGTTAAAGAACCAGATGGATTTAGAATTGGCAAAGCTTCAGATTCAGAGAGAGAGAGAGAAAGAAGAGAGGCAGATACAGATGGAGAGAGAGAAAGAAGAGAGGCAGCTACAAATGCAGAAAGAAGAGAGGCAGATGGAGAGAGAGCAAGAAGAGAGGCAGCTACAAATGCAGAAGGAAGAGAGGCAGATGGAGAGAGAGAGAGAGAAAGAAGATAGACAAATACAAATGCAGATGCAGATGCAAAGAGAAGAAAGGGAAATGCAATTTAAGTTAAGAGAATTAGAACTGGCAAACAGAGCACACTCCACTCCTTTAAACACAAGTCCAGGTTTTGATGTTACTAGATATATTAGGTTAGTACCCCTTTTCAGGAAAAAGAAGTAGATAAATACTTTCTTCATTTCGAGAAAATAGCTGAAAACTTGAAATGGCCCAGAGAGCATTGGACTTTGTTGTTACAAAGTGTACTTATTGGCAAAGCTCGTGAAGTCTACACTTCACTGTCAGTACAACAAAGCACTGATTATGATGTGGTTAAGGAGTACATCTTGAAAGCTTATGAGTTGGTACCAGAGGCATATCGACAAAGGTTTAGGAATAGTAGAAAAGAAACTGGACAAACTCATGTCGAATTTGCAAGGGAAAAAGAACAACTATTTGATAGGTGGTGCTCAGCCAAGAAAGTTGATCAAGCTTATGATAACCTCAGACAGCTCGTATTAATTGAAGAGTTCAAGAGGTGCATCCATAGTGATATTAAAACCTATCTTGACGAGCAGAATGTGGAAACTTTGGAAAATGCTGCTCGTATGGCTGATGATTATTCCTTGACTCACAAAATTTCATTTGGCAATAAGTCGTCCTCTCAGCAGTTTTCTGGTAAAAAACCATTTCAATCTCATTCGAGTACTTCCAAATTTCACAACAGCACAACTGTTAGGAATCAAACATCTGATAAGACTGATCAGAAATCCTTATCTCTTCCTACGTGCACTTATTGTAAAAAGAAAGGGCACGTTATTTCTGATTGCTTCAAGTTGAAAAATAAGCAACAGAGTAAAGACAGAGCTTTTCCAAATGCTCTTATTTCTACGAGGTCAAGGTCACGGTCTTGTATTGAAAGCAATACATTTGTTGGGTCAAACAAACCCCAGTCTGATTCTATTTTGGAGGCTTATGAACCATTCATGTCAGAAGGTTCTCTATCACTTATTGGTGATTCTGCCAAACCTATCCCAATTAAAATATTAAGGGACACTGGAGCTTCTCAGAGTCTTTTATTATCAGGTACTTTGCCTTTGTCTGAGGAGTCTTCTTCAAGTGAAAGTGTTCTTGTTCAGGGAGTAGAGTGCGGCTTTGTAAATGTTCCTCTTCATTGTGTAAATTTGGCATCAGACTTAGTTTCTGGACCTGTGACTGTTGGGGCAGTGACTTCTTTACCCATAGAGGGTGTTCATTTATTACTAGGCAATGACCTAGCTGGAGATAAGGTTGTGGTTAATCCACTTGTAACTGACAAGCCTTGTTTGGATCAGAAAGTTGATCCTGTCGAAACTGAAATCCCTGATTTGTACCCTGCTTGTGCAGTTACTAGAGCTATGGCTGACACATGTATTGGTCAGTCTTTTGATGAGGTCACTTTTTCCTCAGGTATTGATCAATCAAATGGTATTGATCACAGTGATCCTCTTTTGGTAACTCATTCTCTTTGTTCTAATCAGGATGACAAACGACAATCCCTTGTCGTTGAACAGGAGCAAGATCCCGAGATATCTTGTTTGTTTCAGAGGGCTATTAGTGAAACTGAAGCCACACAAGTTCCAGTGTGTTACTTTGTGAAAAATGGGGTCCTTATGAGGAAATGGAGACCACCTGATGTACCCGCTGGTGACGAGTGGTCAGTGAGCTATCAAATTGTTGTTCCTAAGTCATATCGACAGGAAATTCTTAATTTAGCTCATGAAACTCCTTTGGCTGGTCATTTAGGAGTCCGTAAGACTCATCACAAGATCTTGAATCATTTTTATTGGCCGAAACTCAAAAGTGATGTTTCTAAATACTGCAGATCTTGTCACACTTGTCAAATGGTAGGAAAACCCAATCAGAAGATACCTTAGGCTCATCTGCAACCTATTCCTGCATTTGATGAACCATTTAGTAGAATAATAGTAGACTGTGTTGGTCCTTTACCTAAAACCAAGTCAGGCAACCAATACTTGTTGACCATCATGTGTACATCTACAAGATTTCCAGAGGCAATTCCTCTGAGAAATATAAAAACTAAAACTATTGTGAAAGCTTTGGTGAAGTTTTTAACACTAGTTGGCCTTCCCAAATCTCTCCAGTCGGATCAAGGGTCAAATTTTATGTCTGGAATTTTCCAGCAAGTTATGCATGAATTAGGCATCCAACAGTTTAAATCTTCTGCCTATCACCCTGAAAGTCAAGGTGCTTTGGAAAGATTTCATCAAACTTTGAAGAATATGATTCGATCATATTGCTTTGATACAGAAAAGGATTGGGATGAGGGTGTTCATTTGTTGTTGTTTGCTGTTAGGGAATCAGTTCAAGAGTCGTTGGGTTTTAGTCCCTTTGAACTAGTTTTTGGTCATACTGTCCGTGGACCACTGAAATTATTGAAAGAGAAACTTCTTTCAAATGAAGATTCAGAGATTCATCTTCTTGATTATGTTTCTGATTTCAAATACAAGTTGTCAAAGGCCTGTGAAGTAGCAAGAACTAATCTTCACACTACCCAGTCAAAAATGAAATTGATGTATGACAGAAATTCACAGGAAAGGAGTTTTAAACCTGGTGACAAAGTTCTGGCTCTCTTTCCCATACTTCAGAATCCTCTTCAGGCTAAAATGTATGGTCCTTATACCGTTGAAAAGAAAGTAAATGACTTAAATTATATCATTAACACTCCTGGGAGACGGAAACAGAAACAACTTTGTCATATAAATATGTTAAAGGAATATTTTGACAGAGATAGCTCGGCTAATTATTCAGTTAATTTAGTTGTACCTGTCCCACACAGTGAAGATATCAACGATGGAATACGATCAGACTATAGTGACTCTGGTATAACCAATCTTCGGGATTCAGAAATATTGAACAACCTAGACCAGAAACTTTCACATCTACAACAACAGGAAAGAAATGAACTAAAACAGCTATTACATGACTATGAGCACTTGTTTCCTGATGTTCCAACACGAACAAGTAAAATTTATCATGACGTTGACATTGTAGATTCTGCTCCTGTGAAACAGCATCCTTATAGGATGAATCCTCTCAAACAGAACTATCTGAAGAAAGAAATTCAGTATTTACTGGAGAATGATTTCATAGAACCAAGTAAAAGTAACTGGAGTTCACCATGTATTCTTGTTCCCAAGCCAGATAATACATTCCGTATGTGTACTGACTACAGAAAAGTCAACAGTGTCACCAAAACTGATTCATTTCCAATCCCAAGAATGGACGATTGCATTGATAAAATTGGAAATGCGGAATATGTCACCAAGTTTGACCTTTTAAAAGGATTCTGGCAAATTCCACTGACGGAAAGGGCAAAAGAAATTTCAGCATTTGTAACTCCAGATGGACTTTATCAATATAAAGTCATGCCGTTTGGAATGAAAAATTCGCCTGCAACGTTTCAACGTCTGATGAACATGATAACGTTTGGTCTTGATAATTGTGACGCTTATATCGATGACGTCATTATCTACAACAACACCTGGGAAGATCATTTGGAAACCATTCGAAAATTCTTTGATCGACTCAGCGATGCGAATCTGACAATTAATTTGAGCAAAAGTGAGTTTTGCCATGCTTGTGTCACATTTTTAGGACATATTGTGGGACAAGGTCAAGTTAAACCTATAGAAGTTAAGGTCAAAGCTATCTCTGAATTTAAAGTTCCAATTTGTAAAAAGCAACTGATGCGATTTCTAGGTATGGCTGGATATTATCGGAAATTTTGTTCCAATTTTTCCAAAATTGCTGAACCTTTGACAAGTTTATTGAGTAAGAAAACCAAATTTCATTGGTCTGACAAGTGTCAGGAATCTTTTGACAAGTTAAAGGCCATGCTTAAGAATGCACCAGTTCTTTCTGCACCAAATTTTAGCCAATCATTTAAATTATCTGTTGATGCAAGTGATGTAGGGGTTGGTGGAGTATTGATTCAGGAAGACAAAAGTGGTGTGGATCACCCTGTGTGTTATTTTTCTAAAAAACTAAACAAGCACCAGAAAAATTATTCCACAATTGAGAAGGAATGTTTGGCTTTGATATTGGCTTTACAGCATTTTGAAGTGTATGTTACCTCAGCTCTTTCTCCAATTATTGTGTACAGTGATCACAATCGCCATATCATTAGCAAAATGAAAGATAAAAATCGGAGATTGTTGAGATGGAGTTTGATATTGCAGGAATATAACATTGACATCAAACACATCAGGGGAAAAGACAATGTGATTGCAGATGCACTCTCACGTGCCTAGGAATGTAATATTGCTTGATGTAATTAAGTCCAGTATCATAAAACATGTTCTTATGTAATTTTGGTTATTATAGTATTAGATGTACATTCAAAAGAAAGCTTTATTATATAAATCATTCTTTTTCTTTATGAGGGGAGGTGTTATGTATGATGTTTATATAATATTATAAATATTTTAGGAAATTATAAATGTTTCTTCACTTTAATATTTGCTTAAATCTTAATGTTTATCAGGAAAAACATGTTTAACTAGTGTCCTTGAATTAGGTTGTTTTGATCAATATGTTTTCTCAATTTGAAGGTCAAGGTTGAATTTTGTTTACAAGTAAAATTCCATTAAGATGACACACATTCTAGAACATTCTGTCATGTGACCAATCTTTATATATACCATGTTTGGTGGACATTTATTCAGTTTTGACATTACCATCAGTCTTGTAAAGAGCTATTACAGTTGTGAAAATTCATTCCAAATTCTAAGAGAGGAATTATTTTAAATATTCATTGGATTATAACAGTGCTCATAAACTTTTGGATTTTGGATTTTTAATTGATGATTTTGGAATTTAACTGAACTTATTCAGATATTTTGGAATACTTCCTTTTGACATCAGCACATCAAGATTACTAGTACATCAGGACTTTGGAGACCATTAGCACATCATAACATTCAAGGACACAGCCGTAAATTCGGAACATTCTATATTTAGGACTTGTGATTAGAACAATCATTCTTATTGGATTATTAGGATTTCAAAACACATTATTGTAAGTGACTTTTTGATTTTTCATTTTAATTATCTAGTAATAAATTGCTTGTTGATTCTTACTTGATTTGTTGGTTTCACTTTCTTTCTGTTACATTTTTCTTAGACCATAGAGTCGTAACAGAAATTGGGGGCTCGTCCGGGATCTGAATTTCTTTAAAGTATATTAGAGATATTAAAGTTATTTTTGAAATTCATATTGATTTTGTCTTGGAATTTTTTTTTTTTGTCTTTGGCAAAGATTTTTAATAGAGAAATTTTTTTTTGTGTGAAACCAACAAGCATTTACAATGGCATCTAATGTTCAGAATTTCATTTCAAAACCTACCCAGGAGGGGTTAGAGTGCATGAGAAAGGATGAGTTGCTCGAGCTTGCCAGAAAATACAGTCTATCTGAGGCAAAATTATCATTGACAAAACAGGAGATAAAGATTATTTTAATTCAGTATTTAGTAGGAAAGGGAATTTTTGAAAATAGTGCTTTAAGTTTGAAGAGAAAGCCTGTATCTGGTTCTGACAGGAAATTAAGGGAATTAGAGTTAAAGAACCAGATGGATTTAGAATTGGCAAAGCTTCAGATTCAGAGAGAGAGAGAGAAAGAAGAGAGGCAGATACAGATGGAGAGAGAGAAAGAAGAGAGGCAGCTACAAATGCAGAAAGAAGAGAGGCAGATGGAGAGAGAGCAAGAAGAGAGGCAGCTACAAATGCAGAAGGAAGAGAGGCAGATGGAGAGAGAGAGAGAGAAAGAAGATAGACAAATACAAATGCAGATGCAGATGCAAAGAGAAGAAAGGGAAATGCAATTTAAGTTAAGAGAATTAGAACTGGCAAACAGAGCACACTCCACTCCTTTAAACACAAGTCCAGGTTTTGATGTTACTAGATATATTAGGTTAGTACACCCTTTTCAGGAAAAAGAAGTAGATAAATACTTTCTTCATTTCGAGAAAATAGCTGAAAACTTGAAATGGCCCAGAGAGCATTGGACTTTGTTGTTACAAAGTGTACTTATTGGCAAAGCTCGTGAAGTCTACACTTCACTGTCAGTACAACAAAGCACTGATTATGATGTGGTTAAGGAGTACATCTTGAAAGCTTATGAGTTGGTACCAGAGGCATATCGACAAAGGTTTAGGAATAGTAGAAAAGAAACTGGACAAACTCATGTCGAATTTGCAAGGGAAAAAGAACAACTATTTGATAGGTGGTGCTCAGCCAAGAAAGTTGATCAAGCTTATGATAACCTCAGACAGCTCGTATTAATTGAAGAGTTCAAGAGGTGCATCCATAGTGATATTAAAACCTATCTTGACGAGCAGAATGTGGAAACTTTGGAAAATGCTGCTCGTATGGCTGATGATTATTCCTTGACTCACAAAATTTCATTTGGCAATAAGTCGTCCTCTCAGCAGTTTTCTGGTAAAAAACCATTTCAATCTCATTCGAGTACTTCCAAATTTCACAACAGCACAACTGTTAGGAATCAAACATCTGATAAGACTGATCAGAAATCCTTATCTCTTCCTACGTGCACTTATTGTAAAAAGAAAGGGCACGTTATTTCTGATTGCTTCAAGTTGAAAAATAAGCAACAGAGTAAAGACAGAGCTTTTCCAAATGCTCTTATTTCTACGAGGTCAAGGTCACGGTCTTGTATTGAAAGCAATACATTTGTTGGGTCAAACAAACCCCAGTCTGATTCTATTTTGGAGGCTTATGAACCATTCATGTCAGAAGGTTCTCTATCACTTATTGGTGATTCTGCCAAACCTATCCCAATTAAAATATTAAGGGACACTGGAGCTTCTCAGAGTCTTTTATTATCAGGTACTTTGCCTTTGTCTGAGGAGTCTTCTTCAAGTGAAAGTGTTCTTGTTCAGGGAGTAGAGTGCGGCTTTGTAAATGTTCCTCTTCATTGTGTAAATTTGGCATCAGACTTAGTTTCTGGACCTGTGACTGTTGGGGCAGTGACTTCTTTACCCATAGAGGGTGTTCATTTATTACTAGGCAATGACCTAGCTGGAGATAAGGTTGTGGTTAATCCACTTGTAACTGACAAGCCTTGTTTGGATCAGAAAGTTGATCCTGTCGAAACTGAAATCCCTGATTTGTACCCTGCTTGTGCAGTTACTAGAGCTATGGCTGACACATGTATTGGTCAGTCTTTTGATGAGGTCACTTTTTCCTCAGGTATTGATCAATCAAATGGTATTGATCACAGTGATCCTCTTTTGGTAACTCATTCTCTTTGTTCTAATCAGGATGACAAACGACAATCCCTTGTCGTTGAACAGGAGCAAGATCCCGAGATATCTTGTTTGTTTCAGAGGGCTATTAGTGAAACTGAAGCCACACAAGTTCCAGTGTGTTACTTTGTGAAAAATGGGGTCCTTATGAGGAAATGGAGACCACCTGATGTACCCGCTGGTGACGAGTGGTCAGTGAGCTATCAAATTGTTGTTCCTAAGTCATATCGACAGGAAATTCTTAATTTAGCTCATGAAACTCCTTTGGCTGGTCATTTAGGAGTCCGTAAGACTCATCACAAGATCTTGAATCATTTTTATTGGCCGAAACTCAAAAGTGATGTTTCTAAATACTGCAGATCTTGTCACACTTGTCAAATGGTAGGAAAACCCAATCAGAAGATACCTTAGGCTCATCTGCAACCTATTCCTGCATTTGATGAACCATTTAGTAGAATAATAGTAGACTGTGTTGGTCCTTTACCTAAAACCAAGTCAGGCAACCAATACTTGTTGACCATCATGTGTACATCTACAAGATTTCCAGAGGCAATTCCTCTGAGAAATATAAAAACTAAAACTATTGTGAAAGCTTTGGTGAAGTTTTTAACACTAGTTGGCCTTCCCAAATCTCTCCAGTCGGATCAAGGGTCAAATTTTATGTCTGGAATTTTCCAGCAAGTTATGCATGAATTAGGCATCCAACAGTTTAAATCTTCTGCCTATCACCCTGAAAGTCAAGGTGCTTTGGAAAGATTTCATCAAACTTTGAAGAATATGATTCGATCATATTGCTTTGATACAGAAAAGGATTGGGATGAGGGTGTTCATTTGTTGTTGTTTGCTGTTAGGGAATCAGTTCAAGAGTCGTTGGGTTTTAGTCCCTTTGAACTAGTTTTTGGTCATACTGTCCGTGGACCACTGAAATTATTGAAAGAGAAACTTCTTTCAAATGAAGATTCAGAGATTCATCTTCTTGATTATGTTTCTGATTTCAAATACAAGTTGTCAAAGGCCTGTGAAGTAGCAAGAACTAATCTTCACACTACCCAGTCAAAAATGAAATTGATGTATGACAGAAATTCACAGGAAAGGAGTTTTAAACCTGGTGACAAAGTTCTGGCTCTCTTTCCCATACTTCAGAATCCTCTTCAGGCTAAAATGTATGGTCCTTATACCGTTGAAAAGAAAGTAAATGACTTAAATTATATCATTAACACTCCTGGGAGACGGAAACAGAAACAACTTTGTCATATAAATATGTTAAAGGAATATTTTGACAGAGATAGCTCGGCTAATTATTCAGTTAATTTAGTTGTACCTGTCCCACACAGTGAAGATATCAACGATGGAATACGATCAGACTATAGTGACTCTGGTATAACCAATCTTCGGGATTCAGAAATATTGAACAACCTAGACCAGAAACTTTCACATCTACAACAACAGGAAAGAAATGAACTAAAACAGCTATTACATGACTATGAGCACTTGTTTCCTGATGTTCCAACACGAACAAGTAAAATTTATCATGACGTTGACATTGTAGATTCTGCTCCTGTGAAACAGCATCCTTATAGGATGAATCCTCTCAAACAGAACTATCTGAAGAAAGAAATTCAGTATTTACTGGAGAATGATTTCATAGAACCAAGTAAAAGTAACTGGAGTTCACCATGTATTCTTGTTCCCAAGCCAGATAATACATTCCGTATGTGTACTGACTACAGAAAAGTCAACAGTGTCACCAAAACTGATTCATTTCCAATCCCAAGAATGGACGATTGCATTGATAAAATTGGAAATGCGGAATATGTCACCAAGTTTGACCTTTTAAAAGGATTCTGGCAAATTCCACTGACGGAAAGGGCAAAAGAAATTTCAGCATTTGTAACTCCAGATGGACTTTATCAATATAAAGTCATGCCGTTTGGAATGAAAAATTCGCCTGCAACGTTTCAACGTCTGATGAACATGATAACGTTTGGTCTTGATAATTGTGACGCTTATATCGATGACGTCATTATCTACAACAACACCTGGGAAGATCATTTGGAAACCATTCGAAAATTCTTTGATCGACTCAGCGATGCGAATCTGACAATTAATTTGAGCAAAAGTGAGTTTTGCCATGCTTGTGTCACATTTTTAGGACATATTGTGGGACAAGGTCAAGTTAAACCTATAGAAGTTAAGGTCAAAGCTATCTCTGAATTTAAAGTTCCAATTTGTAAAAAGCAACTGATGCGATTTCTAGGTATGGCTGGATATTATCGGAAATTTTGTTCCAATTTTTCCAAAATTGCTGAACCTTTGACAAGTTTATTGAGTAAGAAAACCAAATTTCATTGGTCTGACAAGTGTCAGGAATCTTTTGACAAGTTAAAGGCCATGCTTAAGAATGCACCAGTTCTTTCTGCACCAAATTTTAGCCAATCATTTAAATTATCTGTTGATGCAAGTGATGTAGGGGTTGGTGGAGTATTGATTCAGGAAGACAAAAGTGGTGTGGATCACCCTGTGTGTTATTTTTCTAAAAAACTAAACAAGCACCAGAAAAATTATTCCACAATTGAGAAGGAATGTTTGGCTTTGATATTGGCTTTACAGCATTTTGAAGTGTATGTTACCTCAGCTCTTTCTCCAATTATTGTGTACAGTGATCACAATCGCCATATCATTAGCAAAATGAAAGATAAAAATCGGAGATTGTTGAGATGGAGTTTGATATTGCAGGAATATAACATTGACATCAAACACATCAGGGGAAAAGACAATGTGATTGCAGATGCACTCTCACGTGCCTAGGAATGTAATATTGCTTGATGTAATTAAGTCCAGTATCATAAAACATGTTCTTATGTAATTTTGGTTATTATAGTATTAGATGTACATTCAAAAGAAAGCTTTATTATATAAATCATTCTTTTTCTTTATGAGGGGAGGTGTTATGTATGATGTTTATATAATATTATAAATATTTTAGGAAATTATAAATGTTTCTTCACTTTAATATTTGCTTAAATCTTAATGTTTATCAGGAAAAACATGTTTAACTAGTGTCCTTGAATTAGGTTGTTTTGATCAATATGTTTTCTCAATTTGAAGGTCAAGGTTGAATTTTGTTTACAAGTAAAATTCCATTAAGATGACACACATTCTAGAACATTCTGTCATGTGACCAATCTTTATATATACCATGTTTGGTGGACATTTATTCAGTTTTGACATTACCATCAGTCTTGTAAAGAGCTATTACAGTTGTGAAAATTCATTCCAAATTCTAAGAGAGGAATTATTTTAAATATTCATTGGATTATAACAGTGCTCATAAACTTTTGGATTTTGGATTTTTAATTGATGATTTTGGAATTTAACTGAACTTATTCAGATATTTTGGAATACTTCCTTTTGACATCAGCACATCAAGATTACTAGTACATCAGGACTTTGGAGACCATTAGCACATCATAACATTCAAGGACACAGCCGTAAATTCGGAACATTCTATATTTAGGACTTGTGATTAGAACAATCATTCTTATTGGATTATTAGGATTTCAAAACACATTATTGTAAGTGACTTTTTGATTTTTCATTTTAATTATCTAGTAATAAATTGCTTGTTGATTCTTACTTGATTTGTTGGTTTCACTTTCTTTCTGTTACATTTTTCTTAGACCATAGAGTCGTAACAGAAATTGGGGGCTCGTCCGGGATCTGAATTTCTTTAAAGTATATTAGAGATATTAAAGTTATTTTTGAAATTCATATTGATTTTGTCTTGGAATTTTTTTTTTTTGTCTTTGGCAAAGATTTTTAATAGAGAAATTTTTTTTGGTGTGAAACCAACAAGCATTTACAATGGCATCTAATGTTCAGAATTTCATTTCAAAACCTACCCAGGAGGGGTTAGAGTGCATGAGAAAGGATGAGTTGCTCGAGCTTGCCAGAAAATACAGTCTATCTGAGGTAAAATTATCATTGACAAAACAGGAGATAAAGATTATTTTAATTCAGTATTTAGTAGGAAAGGGAATTTTTGAAAATAGTGCTTTAAGTTTGAAGAGAAAGCCTGTATCTGGTTCTGACAGGAAATTAAGGGAATTAGAGTTAAAGAACCAGATGGATTTAGAATTGGCAAAGCTTCAGATTCAGAGAGAGAGAGAGAAAGAAGAGAGGCAGATACAGATGGAGAGAGAGAAAGAAGAGAGGCAGCTACAAATGCAGAAAGAAGAGAGGCAGATGGAGAGAGAGCAAGAAGAGAGGCAGCTACAAATGCAGAAGGAAGAGAGGCAGATGGAGAGAGAGAGAGAGAAAGAAGATAGACAAATACAAATGCAGATGCAGATGCAAAGAGAAGAAAGGGAAATGCAATTTAAGTTAAGAGAATTAGAACTGGCAAACAGAGCACACTCCACTCCTTTAAACACAAGTCCAGGTTTTGATGTTACTAGATATATTAGGTTAGTACACCCTTTTCAGGAAAAAGAAGTAGATAAATACTTTCTTCATTTCGAGAAAATAGCTGAAAACTTGAAATGGCCCAGAGAGCATTGGACTTTGTTGTTACAAAGTGTACTTATTGGCAAAGCTCGTGAAGTCTACACTTCACTGTCAGTACAACAAAGCACTGATTATGATGTGGTTAAGGAGTACATCTTGAAAGCTTATGAGTTGGTACCAGAGGCATATCGACAAAGGTTTAGGAATAGTAGAAAAGAAACTGGACAAACTCATGTCGAATTTGCAAGGGAAAAAGAACAACTATTTGATAGGTGGTGCTCAGCCAAGAAAGTTGATCAAGCTTATGATAACCTCAGACAGCTCGTATTAATTGAAGAGTTCAAGAGGTGCATCCATAGTGATGTTAAAACCTATCTTGACGAGCAGAATGTGGAAACTTTGGAAAATGCTGCTCGTATGGCTGATGATTATTCCTTGACTCACAAAATTTCATTTGGCAATAAGTCGTCCTCTCAGCAGTTTTCTGGTAAAAAACCATTTCAATCTCATTCGAGTACTTCCAAATTTCACAACAGCACAACTGTTAGGAATCAAACATCTGATAAGACTGATCAGAAATCCTTATCTCTTCCTACGTGCACTTATTGTAAAAAGAAAGGGCACGTTATTTCTGATTGCTTCAAGTTGAAAAATAAGCAACAGAGTAAAGACAGAGCTTTTCCAAATGCTCTTATTTCTACGAGGTCAAGGTCACGGTCTTGTATTGAAAGCAATACATTTGTTGGGTCAAACAAACCCCAGTCTGATTCTATTTTGGAGGCTTATGAACCATTCATGTCAGAAGGTTCTCTATCACTTATTGGTGATTCTGCCAAACCTATCCCAATTAAAATATTAAGGGACACTGGAGCTTCTCAGAGTCTTTTATTATCAGGTACTTTGCCTTTGTCTGAGGAGTCTTCTTCAAGTGAAAGTGTTCTTGTTCAGGGAGTAGAGTGCGGCTTTGTAAATGTTCCTCTTCATTGTGTAAATTTGGCATCAGACTTAGTTTCTGGACCTGTGACTGTTGGGGCAGTGACTTCTTTACCCATAGAGGGTGTTCATTTATTACTAGGCAATGACCTAGCTGGAGATAAGGTTGTGGTTAATCCACTTGTAACTGACAAGCCTTGTTTGGATCAGAAAGTTGATCCTGTCGAAACTGAAATCCCTGATTTGTACCCTGCTTGTGCAGTTACTAGAGCTATGGCTGACACATGTATTGGTCAGTCTTTTGATGAGGTCACTTTTTCCTCAGGTATTGATCAATCAAATGGTATTGATCACAGTGATCCTCTTTTGGTAACTCATTCTCTTTGTTCTAATCAGGATGACAAACGACAATCCCTTGTCGTTGAACAGGAGCAAGATCCCGAGATATCTTGTTTGTTTCAGAGGGCTATTAGTGAAACTGAAGCCACACAAGTTCCAGTGTGTTACTTTGTGAAAAATGGGGTCCTTATGAGGAAATGGAGACCACCTGATGTACCCGCTGGTGACGAGTGGTCAGTGAGCTATCAAATTGTTGTTCCTAAGTCATATCGACAGGAAATTCTTAATTTAGCCCATGAAACTCCTTTGGCTGGTCATTTAGGAGTCCGTAAGACTCATCACAAGATCTTGAATCATTTTTATTGGCCGAAACTCAAAAGTGATGTTTCTAAATACTGCAGATCTTGTCACACTTGTCAAATGGTAGGAAAACCCAATCAGAAGATACCTTAGGCTCATCTGCAACCTATTCCTGCATTTGATGAACCATTTAGTAGAATAATAGTAGACTGTGTTGGTCCTTTACCTAAAACCAAGTCAGGCAACCAATACTTGTTGACCATCATGTGTACATCTACAAGATTTCCAGAGGCAATTCCTCTGAGAAATATAAAAACTAAAACTATTGTGAAAGCTTTGGTGAAGTTTTTAACACTAGTTGGCCTTCCCAAATCTCTCCAGTCGGATCAAGGGTCAAATTTTATGTCTGGAATTTTCCAGCAAGTTATGCATGAATTAGGCATCCAACAGTTTAAATCTTCTGCCTATCACCCTGAAAGTCAAGGTGCTTTGGAAAGATTTCATCAAACTTTGAAGAATATGATTCGATCATATTGCTTTGATACAGAAAAGGATTGGGATGAGGGTGTTCATTTGTTGTTGTTTGCTGTTAGGGAATCAGTTCAAGAGTCGTTGGGTTTTAGTCCCTTTGAACTAGTTTTTGGTCATACTGTCCGTGGACCACTGAAATTATTGAAAGAGAAACTTCTTTCAAATGAAGATTCAGAGATTCATCTTCTTGATTATGTTTCTGATTTCAAATACAAGTTGTCAAAGGCCTGTGAAGTAGCAAGAACTAATCTTCACACTACCCAGTCAAAAATGAAATTAATGTATGACAGAAATTCACAGGAAAGGAGTTTTAAACCTGGTGACAAAGTTCTAGCTCTCTTTCCCATACCTCAGAATCCTCTTCAGGCTAAAATGTATGGTCCTTATACTGTTGAAAAGAAAGTAAATGACTTAAATTATATCATTAACACTCCTGGGAGACGGAAACAGAAACAACTTTGTCATATAAATATGTTAAAGGAATATTTTGACAGAGATAGCTCAGCTAATTATTCAGTTAATTTAGTTGTACCTGTCCCACACAGTGAAGATATCAACGATGGAATACGATCAGACTATAGTGACTCTGGTATAACCAATCTTCGGAATTCAGAAATATTGAACAACCTAGACCAGAAACTTTCACATCTACAACAACAGGAAAGAAATGAACTAAAACAGCTATTACATGACTATGAGCACTTGTTTCCTGATGTTCCAACACGAACAAGTAAAATTTATCATGACGTTGACATTGTAGATTCTGCGCCTGTGAAACAGCATCCTTATAGGATGAATCCTCTCAAACAGAACTATCTGAAGAAAGAAATTCAGTATTTACTGGAGAATGATTTCATAGAACCAAGTAAAAGTAACTGGAGTTCACCATGTATTCTTGTTCCCAAGCCAGATAATACATTCCGTATGTGTACTGACTACAGAAAAGTCAACAGTGTCACCAAAACTGATTCATTTCCAATCCCAAGAATGGACGATTGCATTGATAAAATTGGAAATGCGGAATATGTCACCAAGTTTGACCTTTTAAAAGGATTCTGGCAAATTCCACTGACGGAAAGGGCAAAAGAAATTTCAGCATTTGTAACTCCAGATGGACTTTATCAATATAAAGTCATGCCGTTTGGAATGAAAAATTCGCCTGCAACGTTTCAACGTCTGATGAACATGATAACATTTGGTCTTGATAATTGTGACGCTTATATCGATGATGTCATTATCTACAACAACACCTGGGAAGATCATTTGGAAACCATTCGAAAATTCTTTGATCGACTCAGCGATGCGAATCTGACAATTAATTTGAGCAAAAGTGAGTTTTGCCATGCTTGTGTCACATTTTTAGGACATATTGTGGGACAAGGTCAAGTTAAACCTATAGAAGTTAAGGTCAAAGCTATCTCTGAATTTAAAGTTCCAATTTGTAAAAAGCAACTGATGCGATTTCTAGGTATGGCTGGATATTATCGGAAATTTTGTTCCAATTTTTCCAAAATTGCTGAACCTTTGACAAGTTTATTGAGTAAGAAAACCAAATTTCATTGGTCTGACAAGTGTCAGGAATCTTTTGACAAGTTAAAGGCCATGCTTAAGAATGCACCAGTTCTTTCTGCACCAAATTTTAGCCAATCATTTAAATTATCTGTTGATGCAAGTGATGTAGGGGTTGGTGGAGTATTGATTCAGGAAGACAAAAGTGGTGTGGATCACCCTGTGTGTTATTTTTCTAAAAAACTAAACAAGCACCAGAAAAATTATTCCACAATTGAGAAGGAATGTTTGGCTTTGATATTGGCTTTACAGCATTTTGAAGTGTATGTTACCTCAGCTCTTTCTCCAATTATTGTGTACAGTGATCACAATCCCCTTACTTTCATCAACAAAATGAAAGATAAAAATCGGAGATTGTTGAGATGGAGTTTGATATTGCAGGAATATAACATTGACATCAAACACATCAGGGGAAAAGACAATGTGATTGCAGATGCACTCTCACGTGCCTAGAAATGTAATATTGCTTGATGTAATTAAGTCCAGTATCATAAAACATGTTCTTATGTAATTTTGGTTATTATAGTATTAGATGTATATTCAAAAGAAAGCTTTATTATATAAATCTTTCTTTTTCTTTATGAGGGGAGGTGTTATGTATGATGTTTACATAATATTATAAATATTTTAGGAAATTATAAATGTTTCTTCACTTTAATATTTGCTTAAATCTTAATGTTTATCAGGAAAAACATGTTTAACTAGTGTCCTTGAATTAGGTTGTTTTGATCAATATGTTTTCTCAATGTGAAGGTCAAGGTTGAATTTTGTTTACAAGTAAAATTCCATTAAGATGACACACATTCTAGAACATTCTGTCATGTGACCAATCTTTATATATACCATGTTTGGTGGACATTTATTCAGTTTTGACATTACCATCAGTCTTGTAAAGAGCTATTACAGTTGTGAAAATTCATTCCAAATTCTAAGAGAGGAATTATTTTAAATATTCATTGGATTATAACAGTGCTCATAAACTTTTGGATTTTGGATTTTTAATTGATGATTTTGGAATTTAACTGAACTTATTCAGATATTTTGGAATACTTCATTTTGACATCAGCACATCAAGATTACTAGTACATCAGGACTTTGGAGACCATTAGCACATCATAACATTCAAGGACACAGCCGTGAATTCGGAACATTCTATATTTAGGACTTGTGATTAGAACAATCATTCTTATTGGATTATTAGGATTTCAAAACACATTATTGTAAGTGACTTTTTGATTTTTCATTTTAATTATCTAGTAATAAATTGCTTGTTGATTCTTACTTGATTTGTTGGTTTCACTTTCTTTCTGTTACATTTTTCTTAGACCATAGAGTCGTAACAGAAATTGGGGGCTCGTCCGGGATCTGAATTTCTTTAAAGCATATTAGAGATATTAAAGTTATTTTTGAAATTCATATTGATTTTGTCTTGGAATTTTTTTTTTTTTGTCTTCGGCAAAGATTTTTAATAGAGAAATTTTTTTTGGTGTGAAACCAACAAGCATTTACAATGGCATCTAATGTTCAGAATTTCATTTCAAAACCTACCCAGGAGGGGTTAGAGTGCATGAGAAAGGATGAGTTGCTCGAGCTTGCCAGAAAATACAGTCTATCTGAGGCAAAATTATCATTGACAAAACAGGAGATAAAGATTATTTTAATTCAGTATTTAGTAGGAAAGGGAATTTTTGAAAATAGTGCTTTAAGTTTGAAGAGAAAGCCTGTATCTGGTTCTGACAGGAAATTAAGGGAATTAGAGTTAAAGAACCAGATGGATTTAGAATTGGCAAAGCTTCAGATTCAGAGAGAGAGAGAGAAAGAAGAGAGGCAGATACAGATGGAGAGAGAGAAAGAAGAGAGGCAGCTACAAATGCAGAAAGAAGAGAGGCAGATGGAGAGAGAGCAAGAAGAGAGGCAGCTACAAATGCAGAAGGAAGAGAGGCAGATGGAGAGAGAGAGAGAGAAAGAAGATAGACAAATACAAATGCAGATGCAGATGCAAAGAGAAGAAAGGGAAATGCAATTTAAGTTAAGAGAATTAGAACTGGCAAACAGAGCACACTCCACTCCTTTAAACACAAGTCCAGGTTTTGATGTTACTAGATATATTAGGTTAGTACCCCCTTTTCAGGAAAAAGAAGTAGATAAATACTTTCTTCATTTCGAGAAAATAGCTGAAAACTTGAAATGGCCCAGAGAGCATTGGACTTTGTTGTTACAAAGTGTACTTATTGGCAAAGCTCGTGAAGTCTACACTTCACTGTCAGTACAACAAAGCACTGATTATGATGTGGTTAAGGAGTACATCTTGAAAGCTTATGAGTTGGTACCAGAGGCATATCGACAAAGGTTTAGGAATAGTAGAAAAGAAACTGGACAAACTCATGTCGAATTTGCAAGGGAAAAAGAACAACTATTTGATAGGTGGTGCTCAGCCAAGAAAGTTGATCAAGCTTATGATAACCTCAGACAGCTCGTATTAATTGAAGAGTTCAAGAGGTGCATCCATAGTGATGTTAAAACCTATCTTGACGAGCAGAATGTGGAAACTTTGGAAAATGCTGCTCGTATGGCTGATGATTATTCCTTAACTCACAAAATTTCATTTGGCAATAAGTCGTCCTCTCAGCAGTTTTCTGGTAAAAAACCATTTCAATCTCATTCGAGTACTTCCAAATTTCACAACAGCACAACTGTTAGGAATCAAACATCTGATAAGACTGATCAGAAATCCTTATCTCTTCCTACGTGCACTTATTGTAAAAAGAAAGGGCACGTTATTTTTGATTGCTTCAAGTTGAAAAATAAGCAACAGAGTAAAGACAGAGCTTTTCCAAATGCTCTTATTTCTACGAGGTCAAGGTCACGGTCTTGTATTGAAAGCAATACATTTGTTGGGTCAAACAAACCCCAGTCTGATTCTATTTTGGAGGCTTATGAACCATTCATGTCAGAAGGTTCTCTATCACTTATTGGTGATTCTGCCAAACCTATCCCAATTAAAATATTAAGGGACACTGGAGCTTCTCAGAGTCTTTTATTATCAGGTACTTTGCCTTTGTCTGAGGAGTCTTCTTCAAGTGAAAGTGTTCTTGTTCAGGGAGTAGAGTGCGGCTTTGTAAATGTTCCTCTTCATTGTGTAAATTTGGCATCAGACTTAGTTTCTGGACCTGTGACTGTTGGGGCAGTGACTTCTTTACCCATAGAGGGTGTTCATTTATTACTAGGCAATGACCTAGCTGGAGATAAGGTTGTGGTTAATCCACTTGTAACTGACAAGCCTTGTTTGGATCAGAAAGTTGATCCTGTCGAAACTGAAATCCCTGATTTGTACCCTGCTTGTGCAGTTACTAGAGCTATGGCAAAAAGAGCTCTTGAGAGTGATGTTGATCAGGATATTATTCCTTAGCTGACACATGTATTGGTCAGTCTTTTGATGAGGTCACTTTTTCCTCAGGTATTGATCAATCAAATGGTATTGATCACAGTGATCCTCTTTTGGTAACTCATTCTCTTTGTTCTAATCAGGATGACAAACGACAATCCCTTGTCGTTGAACAGGAGCAAGATCCCGAGATATCTTGTTTGTTTCAGAGGGCTATTAGTGAAACTGAAGCCACACAAGTTCCAGTGTGTTACTTTGTGAAAAATGGGGTCCTTATGAGGAAATGGAGACCACCTGATGTACCCGCTGGTGACGAGTGGTCAGTGAGCTATCAAATTGTTGTTCCTAAGTCATATCGACAGGAAATTCTTAATTTAGCCCATGAAACTCCTTTGGCTGGTCATTTAGGAGTCCGTAAGACTCATCACAAGATCTTGAATCATTTTTATTGGCCGAAACTCAAAAGTGATGTTTCTAAATACTGCAGATCTTGTCACACTTGTCAAATGGTAGGAAAACCCAATCAGAAGATACCTTAGGCTCATCTGCAACCTATTCCTGCATTTGATGAACCATTTAGTAGAATAATAGTAGACTGTGTTGGTCCTTTACCTAAAACCAAGTCAGGCAACCAATACTTGTTGACCATCATGTGTACATCTACAAGATTTCCAGAGGCAATTCCTCTGAGAAATATAAAAACTAAAACTATTGTGAAAGCTTTGGTGAAGTTTTTAACACTAGTTGGCCTTCCCAAATCTCTCCAGTCGGATCAAGGGTCAAATTTTATGTCTGGAATTTTCCAGCAAGTTATGCATGAATTAGGCATCCAACAGTTTAAATCTTCTGCCTATCACCCTGAAAGTCAAGGTGCTTTGGAAAGATTTCATCAAACTTTGAAGAATATGATTCGATCATATTGCTTTGATACAGAAAAGGATTGGGATGAGGGTGTTCATTTGTTGTTGTTTGCTGTTAGGGAATCAGTTCAAGAGTCGTTGGGTTTTAGTCCCTTTGAACTAGTTTTTGGTCATACTGTCCGTGGACCACTGAAATTATTGAAAGAGAAACTTCTTTCAAATGAAGATTCAGAGATTCATCTTCTTGATTATGTTTCTGATTTCAAATACAAGTTGTCAAAGGCCTGTGAAGTAGCAAGAACTAATCTTCACACTACCCAGTCAAAAATGAAATTAATGTATGACAGAAATTCACAGGAAAGGAGTTTTAAACCTGGTGACAAAGTTCTAGCTCTCTTTCCCATACCTCAGAATCCTCTTCAGGCTAAAATGTATGGTCCTTATACTGTTGAAAAGAAAGTAAATGACTTAAATTATATCATTAACACTCCTGGGAGACGGAAACAGAAACAACTTTGTCATATAAATATGTTAAAGGAATATTTTGACAGAGATAGCTCAGCTAATTATTCAGTTAATTTAGTTGTACCTGTCCCACACAGTGAAGATATCAACGATGGAATACGATCAGACTATAGTGACTCTGGTATAACCAATCTTCGGAATTCAGAAATATTGAACAACCTAGACCAGAAACTTTCACATCTACAACAACAGGAAAGAAATGAACTAAAACAGCTATTACATGACTATGAGCACTTGTTTCCTGATGTTCCAACACGAACAAGTAAAATTTATCATGACGTTGACATTGTAGATTCTGCGCCTGTGAAACAGCATCCTTATAGGATGAATCCTCTCAAACAGAACTATCTGAAGAAAGAAATTCAGTATTTACTGGAGAATGATTTCATAGAACCAAGTAAAAGTAACTGGAGTTCACCATGTATTCTTGTTCCCAAGCCAGATAATACATTCCGTATGTGTACTGACTACAGAAAAGTCAACAGTGTCACCAAAACTGATTCATTTCCAATCCCAAGAATGGACGATTGCATTGATAAAATTGGAAATGCGGAATATGTCACCAAGTTTGACCTTTTAAAAGGATTCTGGCAAATTCCACTGACGGAAAGGGCAAAAGAAATTTCAGCATTTGTAACTCCAGATGGACTTTATCAATATAAAGTCATGCCGTTTGGAATGAAAAATTCGCCTGCAACGTTTCAACGTCTGATGAACATGATAACATTTGGTCTTGATAATTGTGACGCTTATATCGATGACGTCATTATCTACAACAACACCTGGGAAGATCATTTGGAAACCATTCGAAAATTCTTTGATCGACTCAGCGATGCGAATCTGACAATTAATTTGAGCAAAAGTGAGTTTTGCCATGCTTGTGTCACATTTTTAGGACATATTGTGGGACAAGGTCAAGTTAAACCTATAGAAGTTAAGGTCAAAGCTATCTCTGAATTTAAAGTTCCAATTTGTAAAAAGCAACTGATGCGATTTCTAGGTATGGCTGGATATTATCGGAAATTTTGTTCCAATTTTTCCAAAATTGCTGAACCTTTGACAAGTTTATTGAGTAAGAAAACCAAATTTCATTGGTCTGACAAGTGTCAGGAATCTTTTGACAAGTTAAAGGCCATGCTTAAGAATGCACCAGTTCTTTCTGCACCAAATTTTAGCCAATCATTTAAATTATCTGTTGATGCAAGTGATGTAGGGGTTGGTGGAGTATTGATTCAGGAAGACAAAAGTGGTGTGGATCACCCTGTGTGTTATTTTTCTAAAAAACTAAACAAGCACCAGAAAAATTATTCCACAATTGAGAAGGAATGTTTGGCTTTGATATTGGCTTTACAGCATTTTGAAGTGTATGTTACCTCAGCTCTTTCTCCAATTATTGTGTACAGTGATCACAATCCCCTTACTTTCATCAACAAAATGAAAGATAAAAATCGGAGATTGTTGAGATGGAGTTTGATATTGCAGGAATATAACATTGACATCAAACACATCAGGGGAAAAGACAATGTGATTGCAGATGCACTCTCACGTGCCTAGAAATGTAATATTGCTTGATGTAATTAAGTCCAGTATCATAAAACATGTTCTTATGTAATTTTGGTTATTATAGTATTAGATGTATATTCAAAAGAAAGCTTTATTATATAAATCTTTCTTTTTCTTTATGAGGGGAGGTGTTATGTATGATGTTTACATAATATTATAAATATTTTAGGAAATTATAAATGTTTCTTCACTTTAATATTTGCTTAAATCTTAATGTTTATCAGGAAAAACATGTTTAACTAGTGTCCTTGAATTAGGTTGTTTTGATCAATATGTTTTCTCAATGTGAAGGTCAAGGTTGAATTTTGTTTACAAGTAAAATTCCATTAAGATGACACACATTCTAGAACATTCTGTCATGTGACCAATCTTTATATATACCATGTTTGGTGGACATTTATTCAGTTTTGACATTACCATCAGTCTTGTAAAGAGCTATTACAGTTGTGAAAATTCATTCCAAATTCTAAGAGAGGAATTATTTTAAATATTCATTGGATTATAACAGTGCTCATAAACTTTTGGATTTTGGATTTTTAATTGATGATTTTGGAATTTAACTGAACTTATTCAGATATTTTGGAATACTTCATTTTGACATCAGCACATCAAGATTACTAGTACATCAGGACTTTGGAGACCATTAGCACATCATAACATTCAAGGACACAGCCGTGAATTCGGAACATTCTATATTTAGGACTTGTGATTAGAACAATCATTCTTATTGGATTATTAGGATTTCAAAACACATTATTGTAAGTGACTTTTTGATTTTTCATTTTAATTATCTAGTAATAAATTGCTTGTTGATTCTTACTTGATTTGTTGGTTTCACTTTCTTTCTGTTACATTTTTCTTAGACCATAGAGTCGTAACAGAAATTGGGGGCTCGTCCGGGATCTGAATTTCTTTAAAGCATATTAGAGATATTAAAGTTATTTTTGAAATTCATATTGATTTTGTCTTGGAATTTTTTTTTTTGTCTTTGGCAAAGATTTTTAATAGAGAAATTTTTTTTTGTGTGAAACCAACAAGCATTTACAATGGCATCTAATGTTCAGAATTTCATTTCAAAACCTACCCAGGAGGGGTTAGAGTGCATGAGAAAGGATGAGTTGCTCGAGCTTGCCAGAAAATACAGTCTATCTGAGGCAAAATTATCATTGACAAAACAGGAGATAAAGATTATTTTAATTCAGTATTTAGTAGGAAAGGGAATTTTTGAAAATAGTGCTTTAAGTTTGAAGAGAAAGCCTGTATCTGGTTCTGACAGGAAATTAAGGGAATTAGAGTTAAAGAACCAGATGGATTTAGAATTGGCAAAGCTTCAGATTCAGAGAGAGAGAGAGAAAGAAGAGAGGCAGATACAGATGGAGAGAGAGAAAGAAGAGAGGCAGCTACAAATGCAGAAAGAAGAGAGGCAGATGGAGAGAGAGCAAGAAGAGAGGCAGCTACAAATGCAGAAGGAAGAGAGGCAGATGGAGAGAGAGAGAGAAAGAAGATAGACAAATACAAATGCAGATGCAGATGCAAAGAGAAGAAAGGGAAATGCAATTTAAGTTAAGAGAATTAGAACTGGCAAACAGAGCACACTCCACTCCTTTAAACACAAGTCCAGGTTTTGATGTTACTAGATATATTAGGTTAGTACCCCCTTTTCAGGAAAAAGAAGTAGATAAATACTTTCTTCATTTCGAGAAAATAGCTGAAAACTTGAAAGGCCCAGAGAGCATTGGACTTTGTTGTTACAAAGTGTACTTATTGGCAAAGCTCGTGAAGTCTACACTTCACTGTCAGTACAACAAAGCACTGATTATGATGTGGTTAAGGAGTACATCTTGAAAGCTTATGAGTTGGTACCAGAGGCATATCGACAAAGGTTTAGGAATAGTAGAAAAGAAACTGGACAAACTCATGTCGAATTTGCAAGGGAAAAAGAACAACTATTTGATAGGTGGTGCTCAGCCAAGAAAGTTGATCAAGCTTATGATAACCTCAGACAGCTCGTATTAATTGAAGAGTTCAAGAGGTGCATCCATAGTGATGTTAAAACCTATCTTGACGAGCAGAATGTGGAAACTTTGGAAAATGCTGCTCGTATGGCTGATGATTATTCCTTGACTCACAAAATTTCATTTGGCAATAAGTCGTCCTCTCAGCAGTTTTCTGGTAAAAAACCATTTCAATCTCATTCGAGTACTTCCAAATTTCACAACAGCACAACTGTTAGGAATCAAACATCTGATAAGACTGATCAGAAATCCTTATCTCTTCCTACGTGCACTTATTGTAAAAAGAAAGGGCACGTTATTTTTGATTGCTTCAAGTTGAAAAATAAGCAACAGAGTAAAGACAGAGCTTTTCCAATGCTCTTATTTCTACGAGGTCAAGGTCACGGTCTTGTATTGAAAGCAATACATTTGTTGGGTCAAACAAACCCCAGTCTGATTCTATTTTGGAGGCTTATGAACCATTCATGTCAGAAGGTTCTCTATCACTTATTGGTGATTCTGCCAAACCTATCCCAATTAAAATATTAAGGGACACTGGAGCTTCTCAGAGTCTTTTATTATCAGGTACTTTGCCTTTGTCTGAGGAGTCTTCTTCAAGTGAAAGTGTTCTTGTTCAGGGAGTAGAGTGCGGCTTTGTAAATGTTCCTCTTCATTGTGTAAATTTGGCATCAGACTTAGTTTCTGGACCTGTGACTGTTGGGGGCGTGACTTCTTTACCCATAGAGGGTGTTCATTTATTACTAGGCAATGACCTAGCTGGAGATAAGGTTGTGGTTAATCCACTTGTAACTGACAAGCCTTGTTTGGATCAGAAAGTTGATCCTGTCGAAACTGAAATCCCTGATTTGTACCCTGCTTGTGCAGTTACTAGAGCTATGGCAAAAAGAGCTCTTGAGAGTGATGTTGATCAGGATATTATTCCTTTAGCTGACACATGTATTGGTCAGTCTTTTGATGAGGTCACTTTTTCCTCAGGTATTGATCAATCAAATGGTATTGATCACAGTGATCCTCTTTTGGTAACTCATTCTCTTTGTTCTAATCAGGATGACAAACGACAATCCCTTGTCGTTGAACAGGAGCAAGATCCCGAGATATCTTGTTTGTTTCAGAGGGCTATTAGTGAAACTGAAGCCACACAAGTTCCAGTGTGTTACTTTGTGAAAAATGGGGTCCTTATGAGGAAATGGAGACCACCTGATGTACCCGCTGGTGACGAGTGGTCAGTGAGCTATCAAATTGTTGTTCCTAAGTCATATCGACAGGAAATTCTTAATTTAACCCATGAAACTCCTTTGGCTGGTCATTTAGGAGTCCGTAAGACTCATCACAAGATCTTGAATCATTTTTATTGGCCGAAACTCAAAAGTGATGTTTCTAAATACTGCAGATCTTGTCACACTTGTCAAATGGTAGGAAAACCCAATCAGAAGATACCTTAGGCTCATCTGCAACCTATTCCTGCATTTGATGAACCATTTAGTAGAATAATAGTAGACTGTGTTGGTCCTTTACCTAAAACCAAGTCAGGCAACCAATACTTGTTGACCATCATGTGTACATCTACAAGATTTCCAGAGGCAATTCCTCTGAGAAATATAAAAACTAAAACTATTGTGAAAGCTTTGGTGAAGTTTTTAACACTAGTTGGCCTTCCCAAATCTCTCCAGTCGGATCAAGGGTCAAATTTTATGTCTGGAATTTTCCAGCAAGTTATGCATGATTTAGGCATCCAACAGTTTAAATCTTCTGCCTATCACCCTGAAAGTCAAGGTGCTTTGGAAAGATTTCATCAAACTTTGAAGAATATGATTCGATCATATTGCTTTGATACAGAAAAGGATTGGGATGAGGGTGTTCATTTGTTGTTGTTTGCTGTTAGGGAATCAGTTCAAGAGTCGTTGGGTTTTAGTCCCTTTGAACTAGTTTTTTGTCATACTGTCCGTGGACCACTGAAATTATTGAAAGAGAAACTTCTTTCAAATGAAGATTCAGAGATTCATCTTCTTGATTATGTTTCTGATTTCAAATACAAGTTGTCAAAGGCCTGTGAAGTAGCAAGAACTAATCTTCACACTACCCAGTCAAAAATGAAATTAATGTATGACAGAAATTCACAGGAAAGGAGTTTTAAACCTGGTGACAAAGTTCTAGCTCTCTTTCCCATACCTCAGAATCCTCTTCAGGCTAAAATGTATGGTCCTTATACTGTTGAAAAGAAAGTAAATGACTTAAATTATATCATTAACACTCCTGGGAGACGGAAACAGAAACAACTTTGTCATATAAATATGTTAAAGGAATATTTTGACAGAGATAGCTCAGCTAATTATTCAGTTAATTTAGTTGTACCTGTCCCACACAGTGAAGATATCAACGATGGAGTACGATCAGACTATAGTGACTCTGGTATAACCAATCTTCGGAATTCAGAAATATTGAACAACCTAGACCAGAAACTTTCACATCTACAACAACAGGAAAGAAATGAACTAAAACAGCTATTACATGACTATGAGCACTTGTTTCCTGATGTTCCAACACGAACAAGTAAAATTTATCATGACGTTGACATTGTAGATTCTGCGCCTGTGAAACAGCATCCTTATAGGATGAATCCTCTCAAACAGAACTATCTGAAGAAAGAAATTCAGTATTTACTGGAGAATGATTTCATAGAACCAAGTAAAAGTAACTGGAGTTCACCATGTATTCTTGTTCCCAAGCCAGATAATACATTCCGTATGTGTACTGACTACTAGAAAAGTCAACAGTGTCACCAAAACTGATTCATTTCCAATCCCAAGAATGGACGATTGCATTGATAAAATTGGAAATGCGGAATATGTCACCAAGTTTGACCTTTTAAAAGGATTCTGGCAAATTCCACTGACGGAAAGGGCAAAAGAAATTTCAGCATTTGTAACTCCAGATGGACTTTATCAATATAAAGTCATGCCGTTTGGAATGAAAAATTCGCCTGCAACGTTTTCAACGTCTGATGAACATGATAACATTTGGTCTTGATAATTGTGACGCTTATATCGATGACGTCATTATCTACAACAACACCTGGGAAGATCATTTGGAAACCATTCGAAAATTCTTTGATCGACTCAGCGATGCGAATCTGACAATTAATTTGAGCAAAAGTGAGTTTTGCCATGCTTGTGTCACATTTTTAGGACATATTGTGGGACAAGGTCAAGTTAAACCTATAGAAGCTAAGGTCAAAGCTATCTCTGAATTTCAAGTTCCAATTTGTAAAAAGCAACTGATGCGATTTCTAGGTATGGCTGGATATATCGGAAATTTTGTTCCAATTTTTCCAAAATTGCTGAACCTTTGACAAGTTTATTGAGTAAGAAAGCCAAATTTTCATTGGTCTGACAAGTGTCAGGAATCTTTTGACAAGTTAAAGGCCATGCTTAAGAATGCACCAGTTCTTTCTGCACCAAATTTTAGCCAATCATTTAAATTAACACATAATCATCCTATCATACTTTTAATTATTCTACAATCAACCTTCCTCCCCCCTATTATATTCACCCCATATATAACAAAAACACCCCCCCCACCCCCCTCCCCCCTCCCCCCAACAACCCCCCAATCTCCTTCCATAAATTCAAATCACAATTCAAACCCTCCAAAATCCTATACATAACCCACCTCACAAACACCCCCAACAATATACCCCTATCACCCCCCACCCCAACCAAACCACCCCCCCCCATCCCTCACCCCCCACTTCTCAATAATCTCATTCTAAATCACAATCCCTTCCACACCCCAATCCCACCCCCCCCCACCTTTTCCCCTCCCCATATCAATCCTCATCCCCACACCCTATCCACTCCCATACCACAATCAATCATACCAACCTACCCTACACCACCCCCCATAACAACATACCAAAATTAACAACACTACAACTCATACACAACCCCCCTCCCTCAAACAACACACCCACAAACAAAAACAAACATCTTTTCTTATAACATACATCATAAACACACCACAACACCCACAAAACTTCCCAACACCCATAAACAACCCAAACCACAAATCAACCCACAACCATAAACACCTTCCCCCCCCATAAACCCACTATACCAATCCAACTTAATAAAATCACCCCACATAAAACACCCAAATCCTTACCCCTTAATCCAAAATAAACCCCTACCCCAACCCAACCTCATCCCCCCCAAACACTCCCCAACATACCATATCCCCCCACAAACACACATCCCCATAAATTATTCCCAAACAACCTAAAATCCCCAACCCCACCTACAATACCCTCTCACAACCCTAATATCCCCAACCAACCCCCAACACCTCTCTTCCAACAAAACCCACAACCAATTCAACACCCCTATCACCACCCCAAAATTCAAAATTCAAAAACCAATCATCAAAATTCCAAACCTATCCCAACAACCTCACAAAATTCCACCAACCAAAATCCCACCTCCCCCACCCTCAACCACTACCCACCTTCCAAATTCTCCCCAACTCCCCACCACCCCAACCCTTCCCCCTC